>JAESUZ010002606.1:600000-974409 GCA_017311185.1 Proteles cristata cristata
TTTGAAAAAAGAAAATTACAAACTCAGATCTACATCACAGTTTATTTCTTTTTAATGGGTTTTAAGAAGATCAATTTAAAAACTTATTTCTTTTTTTTTTTCTTTAATATTTTTATTTCTAGGAGAGAGAGAGAGAGACAGCGTGAGCAGGGGAGGGTCAGAGAGAGAGGGAGTCACAGATTGAAACAGGCTCCAGGCTCTGAGCTGGCAGTCAGCACAGAGCCCGACGCGGGGCTCGAACCCACAAACCACGAGATCATGACCTAAGTGAAAGTCGGACGCTTAACCGACTAAGCCACCCAGGCGCCCCTAAAAACTATTTCTTGACCTTAACTATATCTCATTGACTGGAATATAGTACACAAGGAGTAAAAAGATTCAAGATTTTAAATTTGATTATACAGTTATGAATAATCCCTGGTTTCTCCCTAGGAGAAACACCTCAGGAAACTAGTAGAGATGCACTGGTTGAGACTTTTAAAGAGCAACAAAAATGAATGAAGGAGCTGGTGATTAAGAAGAAATATAAACTTGTAATATAGGCTTTAGGTGTAATGTCTGCTTACATCTCAAGTAAACAAAGACTTAAGATAATATATCCATGATACCAATAAAGAATTTCCAGAGTTCTGTTTTCGGAAAAGGACAGCAGCAAAAATAGGTAGACCTGCTCCTTATAGAAAATGGTATAATACTGGCTGATAAAAGATGCAATTATTCTGTTCTAGTTTCATTTTCTTCTTCTCCAGCAAGGGTCTTCATACTTCCAAGAAAAGGATAATATGAAAATGGAGTAACAGTTGAAACAGATAAAGAAATGTGATTACTTAGCCATCTTAAAACAAGTCAAATCCACTTGTGTTATATGTTAGGGTACTGAAGAAAGGTATGGATCTGGTATAAAAACCACTATTGATAATTTTTTATATTGTATAGAAAATAGAAGTAACCAGAAAGTAGAACCAAGGTCAAAGGGAAGAAAATACAGGGAAGCAAATTTCACCTCTGAAATTCTGACAATGAAAACTACCTGATAGAAGAATAAGCTTCTTTAGATTTTTTTATAGTTTATTGTCAAGTTGGTTTACATATAACACCCAGTGCTCATCCCAACAAGTGCCCTCCAAAATAAGACAGGGAGAGAAAGACAAATACCATATGTTTGCACATATAGGTAGATTAGGAGGAAGTTAACAGAGGATGAAGCAGGAGAAGAAGGGGAAAAATAGTTGGGGGGAGGGAGGGAGGCAAACTGTGAGAGACTCTTGAATGCTGAGGGCATGGAGAATGAGCTTCTTTAAAAGAATTCCTTGTCAAGAATTTACATGGTGGCTAAATCAGGGTTTTCAGTCTTAGCACTCTTGACATTTTGGGACAGATAATTGTAGTTACATTTTCCCATTCATTTAAGAATGTTTAGCAGCATCCCTGACCTCTACCCATTAGATGCCAGTAGCAGCCTTTCCCCCAAGACAGCCAAAAATGTCTTCAGACATTGCTAAATGTCTCTTGTGGGGCAGAATCATCTCTGGTTGAAAACCTCTAGCTAGGTAATGATCTTTTAGTTTTCTTATTGAAGGACTTCTTGGTAAGGCATTGAAAAAAAAAAAAAAACACATTCAGACAAAATGTCAGCCAGTCTGAAGTGTGTGTGTGTGTGTGTGTGTGTGTGTGTGTGTGTTTTATACGGTGAGTTGAGTTTGTACTGTTTTAGTGGCCACAAGCCCCACATTTCCTTTTATAATACAAGCCTTTTGACCTGGCCTCTGTAGACTTTTGAATTTATGTCCCCAGCTGCAAAGACTACTGACCACTCTCCACCCACCAACCAAAAATCAAGATTTCCAAAGAGTTAAAGGATATGGTGATAATTTTGGGAAGACTTCCTTGGCAGAAATAGAACTTGATCTGCTTGTCAGATAATGGGTAGCATTTTAGTAGGTCGGAGTGAGGCAGCTGTACACTGCATTAGTTAGGTTGTACACAGAGATGGTCAAGGGGAGGATGGGGAAATGAATAAGAATTATTTCAAGGGCAGAAATAGATCGACTTACAGAAAGTGTTTGTAGATTACAATAATTTCTTCTACATCCAAAAATAGCCTGTTTGTTTTCCAAGGTAGTAATATATTTCCTAAGGTTATTTTCTCATTTTTACAACCTCTCAGGCATCTTACCTCCATCCCCACCCACTGCATTCTCACACTCTCTCACAATTTCAAGAATATATAAAGCTGTAAGTTTGGAATCCCAACTCCCACTGCCCCAGCAATATTACTTGTCTTCCTCACTGTGTATTCGTGTATTTTCACCTATGCTCATTGCCTTGTCTTCTGTTTTTAGACTCGCTGTACTTTCTGCCTCAAGTTCACTCTGCCATCCTCCTGCCATTTGGCATTCTCATCTTTCAAGGTCTCATTGAGCTCACTCACGCTCTTGGTCCCTGCCTTCATGCCTTCAGCTGAGTTAGTGGTAGACATCCTAGCACATACACGGACAGCACTTGTGGGTGGTGCTGTTCTGTATGGGCCGCTGCCACTCAACATAGAATTCCCAGAGAGATAGGTTCACCTCTTTAGCCTTCAACCTTTATGTAGTATCTTGCACACACTTTGTGGTTTTTTTATGTAAATCTTCATAAAATTCATGGCTTATTTAAAATATGTCTGTGGTCTGTGGAATTTAAGAAGTGTATTGATTTTTGTACTTATGAGTCCCTTTGACTTTTAAAACCATAATGTTCATATCGTTATTTTTTAAGCGGTTCCAGACGTTTTCTCCTATTCCACAAATGCCTGAAAATTTTCACTTACTGTTTATATTCTGTTGACCTTTTCCCCCCAAAAGTTTGTTTTCTGACCTAATGGGAGTCAGAAAATTAATGAAACCAGAATTAAGAATTGAGCTGTTTGGAGATAGGTGATTTCATCACTGTTTACGGCAATATGGATTTTCTCATAAAACTTTCATAGTCTTTCTAGTTTGCATCTAGTATATTGGAATATATTAAATATATTAAAATATAAACTATATTGACATGTTAATATTATTATTAGTATTTTATGTTATAAAATACCATATGAACACAAAATAGTATTGATACTGTTGCTGTTCTCTCTCTGAACAGTTTATTTATACCAAATTATTGAGCAAAAATTTATTAAGCTATAGATTATCAGGAAATATCACTTCCAAGGATGCTTGTTTTAATACCTGGTAAAGTTAAGGTATGCCTATGACCTGGAACCCTGAGCCCAATACAGACAGCATCTTCCAAACTAGCAGTCCATACAAGATTGTTCTGTGGGATATATGTTAATGGCTATGTGTCAGAAAAGAAGGTTTGTGAAAGCAAGCTGCATAGTATAACCCCTTCTTGAAGATCCATAGTATACTTTGGTCGGTTAAAGGCTCATAGAATTACTGTAGTAAAGAAATCTGTTTCACCTTGTGTAACCCAATCATTTCCAGTACTTAATACAGCACAGCATGCCATTTTCCTGGCACATCTATTCATATCCTGCACAACAGTGTTCTTTAGAACACCAATTTGGGAAATGCTGGTCTAAAGTAATTACTTCTTCTAGTTAAATAAATAGTCTATTTTCTCAAACCATTTGTTTCTTACATAATTCTCTTCAGTGAATGAAATCATGTTGGATTTTCCCAAATATGCACCCATCCGATAGTCAGCCTCCAAATGAGAAGTGCCTCAACTTTTCCATTCATCTTCCAAACTTTTATAGAATGTGCCCTATTATAGACTTACTTTTATATTTACAAGTGTTTAAGACTGAGGGCTGATGTTTCTTTTCTCTCCATTATTGTACTTGACTAAAATAATAAAGTATTAGAATTTTTTAAAAAGTACACTATATGTATGATATGTATATATACCTATGTGCATATATATATATATATGTACATGTATATGGATTCTTCTTTTAAATGCTCTGTCATACTTGGTTCCTGTTGTATAGACAGGAAGTATTTGATAAATGTTAGGAATTGCTAGCCTTTTGGCAAATAAACACAGGAAATACTCTTATTAAACCTGTAATACTAAAACTTGTTAGTAATCAGTAAAAAGTTTGTGTTATTCTGTAAGGGCCAAAGTATATGTTTGCATATAGAAATATGATATCTCATTGTTTACATTTTTCTCTAGTTGATACACCAAAATCGGCAAGCTATCTTAAACCAGTTTGCAGCAAACACTCCTGTTGGCATCAATATGAGATCAGGCATGCAGCAGCAGATTACACCTCAGGTACTGTGGGAAAACCAGACATTGCTAGTACTCCTCTAACCCGAGCTGTGTTTCTCAGAGTGTTGACTGGAGTGTTTGAAATGGTCTGTGAATTGATCTTCTAACGTAGTAGTACAGCTTTCTTCTAGAATGACTTTATAATCAATGTGTGATACCCCTTACTGATATTTGATCTAAAGCCAAGGGTTCCTGGTTTGGTTTTATTGGTATTGTTGTCATTGCTATTAGATACCAGATGACTAAGTAGAAAACTCTTATTGCTATCCTGAATAATACCAGTAATAAGAAGCCTAGATAAGAAACTGTGTGAATGGTAGCTGAAACCCGATCAAACCTCAGTATTGCTGAGTTATCTTACCTACCTTGTGTTCTCTGCTCAGTCTGAGCATCACCGTTTTCTGGTTATTTTAAAATCCTTGTGTACAAGCCCAGAGTCACTGAAACTTTCAACATAAAGGGAATTGGGTAGCCTTCTGAGTCTTGGCTAGTACTCACTCCCTGCTTAACTTCCACACATACTTTAAAATTTTTGCTTCAACCACTTTTTTATGTTTCCTTAACCAAGGAGACATAAAAATTGGGGAGATGAGGAATTTTAGAGAGGATTCAAACAATTTTTCTTTTCTCCATAAAATGCCTAGATGGATTTGGGCAAATACAGGAATCTGTTAACCAAAAGGCCAAATATTGACAGAAACTACTGTTAAGCAGCAGACATTGGCATCTTCATGGATCCACACTTGGGTTTCCCTGTCTTAAAAACCTCAGTGATTAGGTCATGCAAGGTTAATTAGGTTATAAGGAAAGAAGACCCCACTTTTGGAATTTGCATAAAGATGATTTCTGTCGGAAAGTCATATGTCACAGTTTCTTCTAAATTGGACTATATCTAGTTGGCAAGTTTAATTTTAAAGGAGCTGAGTGCTCTAATCAGGTCCTCGATGTGAACTGAAATTTTCTGAGGAAGGCTTTATTGACATGCCATATTGCTTTACGGGCTAGATCAAAAAGTGATTTTAGCCTAATTTTATGGCTTCTTTTATCATGACTACTATTACAGCTATTAAAACATATAGTCCAATGCCTGGAGTAGTCTTTACTGCAACAGTGATATAAAATAGCTGGTTCTTTTTATTTCTGTTTGGTATTTTATTTCTAATTAATTATTTTCTTTTTAAGTAACAATTTATTTGGCACTGGAAATCCTGTGAAAGGAAGAATTTCTGATTCTTCCTTTTTAAATGGTATTTGTAGGTTTCCTAATTGTAAAGATAATGCATGTTCCTTATAAGTAATTTGGAAAATACAGGAAAGTATAGTGAAGAAAATTAAAATCAACTATAATTATATTTTATTCATGAAAGTGGAATAAATGATCTTAGTGAGAAAAGGCAGGGGTGTGCTGGGTGGCTCGGTTGAGTGTTTTGACTCTTGATTTCACCTCAGATCATCGTGTGTGGTTCATGGGATCGAACCTCATGTCAGGCTCTGCACTGGTGGCATGGGTCTTGCTTGGAATTTTTCTCTTTCAAAATAAATAAATAAACATTAAAAATGGGGGGGACTAAGAAACACAGTAAATTGGGGGGAAATGAAAAAAATGTCTCCTAACAACCTGAAGTCAGAGAAGATCGAAATCAAAGTGATAATTGGTATGTTTTTTGTTGTCCCAAGCTACTAGGCTTTATCCTGTAAGCTTTCCAAAGTACATGGTGATGATAACAATATTAATAAGTGAGGATTTATTTTCTCCTCTGCAGCCACCCCTGAACGCCCAAATGTTGGCACAGCGCCAGCGGGAGTTGTACAGCCAACAGCATCGACAGAGGCAGCTAATACAGCAGCAAAGAGCCATGCTCATGAGGCAACAAAGCTTTGGGAACAACCTCCCTCCCTCATCTGGACTGCCAGTTCAAATGGGGAACCCCCGTCTTCCTCAGGGTGCTCCACAGCAATTTCCCTACCCACCAAACTATGGTACAAATCCAGGAACCCCACCTGCTTCTACCAGCCCGTTTTCACAACTGGCAGCAAATCCCGAGTCGACCTTGGCCAACCGCAGCAGCATGGTGAACAGAGGCATGACAGGGAACATGGGAGGACAGTTCGGCACTGGAATCAGTCCTCAGATGCAGCAGAGTGTCTTCCAGTACCCAGGACCAGGTATGAGGACTACGCCTCTGTGCTGCTTCATGTGTATAGGTGCAGGCTCGCCGTCCGCGAGGCACTGGGAGTCCGGAGATCCGGGTTTCGGGCTCCTCTGTTGCCACTGACGGCTTTGGGGCTTGTTGATAGCTAAGACGGTTAAGTAGAGAATCCAGAAGGACCTGATTCGAAAATCTTTTAACATTTTGTATGTAAAGCACATTCTTTTATTTTCTTACTTTCTGTCATGGATCCTCGTAAGAATCTCATGAGAGTCCACTTCAGACAGTGGGTTGAAGTACATTAACTCAAAATTTGCAGTTTTTCCCTTATGTTGGAGATTTTGGTCTTTTGATAGTTTATATAGGGATAACCCATCTTTACAAAGTGTCTCAGACTTATTGGTAGAGCACTCTTAGCTGTTTAAGTTGTAAGCCGTTCCTCTGGAATATCAGGAACTTTCTGGCTTTCAGGAGGTTTTATCCTTTTTAATCGTTTGCGTTGTCTCCCTTTTATTCTCTTTGTCCTAGGTGATGATGTTCCTGGAAATTTTACTTCTGTCACTTTCAGATTCTAATGGGTAGTGTCAATAAAACACATTTAGTTAATCCATGATGTTTAATCAAACTTTGATGAAAAGTTAATGGCAAATTCCTGGGGAAAAAATTGAAACACATCTTTTCATTTTATAAGTGAAAGAAAAAGCAAATTAGAAGGCAGCCTAAAAATGAATTTCCGTGAGAAGGCTGCTATTTGACTTGAATAAAATGTTGAGGTTCTATAGAGATTTCTTTCATGGCAATATGCTTATCAACTTTGACAGCCAGATCAACTTAGTCTTTCTTTCTGGTGGCAACAAGTGCTAAAATTCTGTGACTATCAAATTAAGTTATCTAGGGAGACTGGTGTCAGACAGCACCAGAATTCTCTAAGACTTTTACTCAGAATTATGTCACATCAGTGCCTTTGTCCTCAAGACAGTGAAGTCATCTTTGGCTGGCTTGTATCACTGACAATAGCTGTATAGGCAAGAACAGGATTATAAATCCATATTCTAATTATAATATCGTCTGAGCCTTTTGAAGGCCACTTTCATTTGTCTTATTATTTCTGTATGCAAAGAACTTGACAAGGCTTTTTCACTTTATTCTAGCCTACAGAAGTACTTCCTCCCAACATTAGAAGACTCCATTAGTTATCTCTTTCCCCACTCCTCTTCAAAAGGCACCTTAGCCCAGACAGCACATAGAATTGTATTCATCATATTGATTACAGAGCCTCAAATCAAAAGATTATCTCATTCATTGGCAAAAAAGAAATAGCTGTAAGCCAGACATTAGTAAATTCCCCAAAGACTCTTTTCTCTTAAAAAAAAAAAATACAAACAGTACTTCTATCAATTTTCAGTCATGCTCTTTAGCACCTCTTCTCTGGAAAGCCAAGAAAGAACTTCCTATCCTGCTCCGGTTCCTTAACAAAGCCACCTAGAAAAACAGGGCTTTAAAACCCCATTTCCAGTGAAATTGACAAGATTTCTTTCAGAGTTGTGGGTCTGGTCTGTGACCTGTTGCCATGTCCTTCTACACACAGTGACTAAGATAATGAGTGGGCGGAGCTTACTTCTTCTCTAAGCCACACAGCTGGATGTGGTGCTCCCCTTTGTAAGGCTTTCTCTGGTACCCAGATTTTCCTTCTAGTCCAAATTTTGATTGGCAGAAAATGCTTTTCACAAAATAAGAATTCAACTTTGATAAAGTTAGCATTCATACTACAAACAGAATCCAGACGCTGTGTGCACGTGAGAGAGTAGTGTTTTCATCCAGGTGCAAATTGAAATGAATGACAGAGCTTTCAATTCTTCCCGTAACTGCTTCCAAATAATGGGGTGGGTTGTCACTTTTTCTGGAGAGCAAAAGAACATTTAAGGAGGCAATGTTTTTAATTCTTCCACTGTTCTAAGTTATAAACCCATTCCAACATTATTAGCAAACCTGGTAGAAATCTTCAACACCAGGTTTCGTGGGAATACAAATTCAAGTTCTGGAAATGTTTCAACCTTTGCAAATGAGGCCTTCTTTCAAAAAATAAAATAAAATCAAGGCTACCACGTATTTTTATATATAAAGTTTTATTGTAACATAACCATCCTCATTGGTTTACATAGTGTCATCTGTAGTTGATGGAGTTGAGTAATTGTACCAGAAACCTTGTAGCCTGCAAAACCAGAAATATTTCCTATCTAGCCCTTTGCAGAAAAAGTTGATTGTGTTCATTGATGATAGTAAAGCCAAAGGTTGAATTCATTAACTTTAGTCCTTTGCTTTGGCATCTTTTCAATATAGGCCCACAGTAAATGAAGGAACATGTGGGTAATAGTAATGACAGAGTATACTTCCTTTTATTTCTGAAAACCACAAACATTTCTAGACCATCATGCCTTAATGATGAGTGCACAAGAACAGAATTAGACGTTTAAAATTTATTTTATACTAAGGTGATATTTAAAGTAAATATGATGGAAATTTTTACAAAATGTTGTACCCACTTCATGAATTCCTTGAAGCCAGCCCACAGTTCCCTCTTCTGTGAACTATAGTAAACACGCTGCCCCACTCATTCCTCCTAAGTGATCTCATCTACTCCTGTGGCTTCAGTGACCTCGTCATGCTAAAGACTCTCCTGTATCTCTAACCAGATCTCCTGGCTCTTGTGCATAGCTGCCTGATGACAGACATACTTGAATTTTCTTTTGACCAGCACCCAAACTCAACTTGTCCAAAGCTGGACTCATCAATTCCTCTTTCCCTTCTCTGCATGTGTCAGTGTTCCAGTTGTAACAGACTTTTCAAGTTCCAAGGAAGAATACATACCTTACTGTCTCTACTTACTAGGCCTTGTACATCCTGAATCCCCTCTCTCAAAGCAATATCCTTCATTCACCTGCCTCATTCTTGTTCCTCCCCTCTTCCAAAGATGCCTCCTCTGGGAAGCCTTCCCTAAGTGCTCCCATTTATAAGCATCCATCACCCTGTCTTATAGTCATTTGTTCACCTAGCTGCCTTTTTACATAGCAAGGTCCTTGACTGAGCAAAGTATTACCCTTTTTAGTTTCTCTGTTGCTTAGCACAGTGATCTAGTGGAGAGAGTAGCTGCTCTATGAATCTTTGAAGAAGTAAATGAATGGAAGGATGAATCCCCATTCTAGTTGCTGCTGCCAAATGGCTGTGATGCTATTTATGGTCCAGCAGGGATACTTAGCATGGCCTAGGCAAAGACAGAATTGTAGAAATTTTAAACTGGAAGGAATGAGATTGTCTAGTCCAAGGAATCCCAAGGTCCAATGTGGTAGCCGAGCCGGAATCAGAACTCTGACTATCCCTCCAGTTATTATTCACAAGCTGATTCTTCCTTCTAAAAGTAGGTCATCTGATAAGGAAAACAGAATGTGAGATGAGTCCAGAAAGAAATGTCAAAAAGTATGCCGATATGCTTGCAATCTCTTATTACTGTTTAACTTTGATTTTACAGAATAATGTCCTGAACACAATAAATATCTTTTCTCCCTCCTACATACATGTTTTTCTGGAAGAAATTATTTCATCATTAATGAGGTTAAAAATGGATTAGGAACTGAGAAGTATCTTTTCAAAGATCACAACCAGAATGGTTAAAATTTAGAATGTGTGCAGGTAGTCAACATATAAATGAAGATGTTGGGGGGAAAAAACCATCTTCTAGAGTCATAGATGAAAACAAGTTCTCCGTATATTCTGAGTCAGATATTTATCAGAAGTTAAATTACACATGGAGAAAGCAGCAGAGAGAAAATATGTAGCTTTATTTATAAATCTTTACCAAAAAAAAAGTTGTTAAACATATAATGAAAGAAAAAACAATAGGAAGTCTACAAGCTACAGAAAATTTTAAATATTTTAAAAATTGTAGCCTATAGGGGCACCTGGGTGGCTCAGTCGATTAAGCGTCTGACTTCATTCAGCTCAGGTCATGATCTCACGGTTCGTGGGTTGAAGCCCCGCTTCGGGCTCTATGCTGACTGCCATCTCAGAGCCTAGAGCCTGCTTCAGATTCTGTATCTCCCTCTCTCTCTGACCCTCCCCTGCTCATGCTCTCTCTCTCTCAGAAATAAATAAAAACATAAAAAAATTAAAAATTAAAAAATTAAATTATAGCCTATTAAAAAAACAAAATTGGATAAGTTAACTACATTTATAGCCAAATTAACCAAACAAAAAAAGAAAAATCATAACAATGGCAAAACACAGAATATGCAATTATATTTACAAAGAGACATTAAGAACACAGAAACATGCTTATGATATAATCATAAGGGAAAGAAGCAGGTCACAAAATTGTGCAATATTTTATGAAGGAAGCTTTGAAGGAATTAAACTAAACTATAATCAAATTATGACATTATTTTTTTCTGTACCTTTATAACTTTTCAGTACCTTGAAAGTATTTAACTATGAAATGTATACAGGAAAAAAATACAAAGTGCTAGCATTACAGAAATCCTAGAAAAGAAATCCATTTTTACTCTTTTAAATTGTTATGCTCTTCCACTTTTGCCCAAGATGGAGTAACAGGAACCAGATTTATTCTCCCATCTGAAACAAACAAAAAAATCAAAGTACATTGAACTATAGTTTTTGAAATGGTCCAGACCATGCTGCATGGAGAGAGAAGCCAGCAGGAGCCAGTGGTTTCTCTAAGTCGAGCCCAGATTGCTGGGAGTCCAGGAAAGCCAAGGCAACTAGAGGTCTCAGGGCATAGGACCAGGAAAGAGAGAGTCACACAGAGAGCCACAGAGATGTGCATAGGGTCCCACTCAGGTTGTGTGTGTGTGTGTGTGTGTGTGTGTGTGTGTGTGTGTGTGTACAAACCAATGCTAGGGAAAACTACCAGGAAAGATTATAAAGAACAATTTACACAGTTCGCACATGGCCAACTTCTCTTCCCACCAGCCAGAACAGAAAACCTCATAATTCATGGGATGTCAAGTAGAATAATCAGAAGGGTTTTGCCTCAGTAACAGGGCAAAATATGCCCTAAACTCTGCTTTTGTCTCTTGAGGCACAAGACCCAAAAGAATTAAACTGTCTCCATGTAATCTAACTACAGCCCAGACAAAGTTTGAAAATAGTTAAAGGACTTTTAAAAATCCACTACCTAACAAGGTAAAATCCACAAGGTCTGGGATCTGATCTTTTTAATTACCAGGCACACAAAGATGCAAGATAATAAAACCAATAATGAGAAGAAAAATCAAAACTAACCCAGAAATCACACAAATGATAGAATTAGTGGACAGGAATTGAGACATATAATTGTCTCAATGTATAATTTGTAATAATTATACATTTATTCTCTATGGTCAAGAAACTTGAGGAAAGCTTGCACATATTAAGTAAAGGTAAGGATTATATAAATAAAACCAAAGTCAAACTTCTGGAGACAAAAAGGACACTGAGATGAAAAGTATAGTCGATGAGATTAAAAAGGAGATTAGGTATTACTAAAGAAAAGATTCGTGAATTTGAAGATCTAACAATAGAAACTGTACAAAATGAAATCAGAAAAAGACCGAAAAGATTCTGAATTCACTCTAAATTGATCTCATAATTCAGTGCAATCAAAATGTCAGCATGCTTTTATGTAGATTATAGCTCAATAAAGCTTCAAAGAAAGGACAGGGAAAGGAAGAAGAGCCCACAAAGGTGACTGAATGGACAGAAAAACTTTCTCATTTTTCATTTCATACATGCATTTGTCTTACCTTTTTCTAAATTATTTTTATGACACAGATAATGTTACATATATGCCTTTATACTTAAAAATTCATGTAAACAAAGAAGAGCAGAAAAAAAAATAATGCGTAATCCTGGTACCCAAATCAATAGCTCCATTACTAGAAAGCATTCTTCCAAGCTTATTTTATGTTTACTTGTCTGTCTGTTTATACTGAAACTTCCTGCCTTATTTTGAAGAGACTGAAATGTTTTCCCTACTCTGTTGAATAGGCTGTTTCTAACTTCTAGTATGTCAGATCCTTGTGGGGTTTTTCTCTTGTATGGGGTTAATAAATTTATAGTGTATTCACTTAAATTAATTTGTGTCAATTTGCAGGAATGGTTCCCCAAGGTGAGGCCAACTTTGCTCCATCTCTAAGCCCTGGGAGCTCCATGGTGCCGATGCCAATCCCTCCTCCTCAGAGCTCTCTGCTCCAGCAGACTCCACCCACTTCTGGGTACCAGTCACCAGACATGAAGGCCTGGCAGCAAGGAGCAATGGGAAACAACAAGTAAGGGACAGTTTTTATATATGCGCAGCATCCCTGATCCTCTGCAGCACAGAGCACGCCTGCCTTCACAATCCAAATAGAAGATTATCAGCTCCTGCCGTTTGCAAGTTCATGGAACTGAGCTTTGTGTTTTAGCAAAGAGAAATAATGACTTTTAAGTCCTTTTAAGTTTCAAGTAATTTTTAAGGCAAATTTGTATGTTTACGGTACAAAAAAGTGTCCTAATGGCCCTCACTCAACCTCTCCCTGCCACCCCCAGCACACCTGAAGAATGTGATCAACACCTATATGTAACAGAGCTTCCCTGCGACAGATGTAGAAATGGGTACTTTAAAAAAAAAAAAGTTGTTCTTTATAAAAAACACTTAAAAATCCTAAAAGTCTTAGGGATGCCTGGGTGGCTCAGTTGGTTAAGCATCCTATTCTTGATCTCAGCTCTGGTTTTGATCTCAGGGTCATGAGTTCAAGCCCTCTACTTTAAAAAATCTCAAACTCTAAAGGAAGAATGGTAAAACATAAGAATTCACCAGAGCTGAATAGTGGGCACACAGGTTTCACCCTTCTCAGCACGTTTGAAAGCTCTCGTAGCAACAGCAAATGTTCTGAGGCTTCTAAGGCTGTTGTGCCTCAGCCAGCTTTTTGAATCTCAAGATCTTCAGTGGCCTCATCTTGCCCATTCTGCTTAGAATTGTCTCACGAACGTCATTTTCCCCCTGAATCCTGGCTGCTGAACTTTTCACACTTCACTTGAGTTTTGTAAGGGTTTTAATTAGGTTGTGTCTTGGTTCTAATGACAGGGAAGCCGTTTGATCTGACAACATAATAAGTAAGGCAGTTAAAGTTGAAAACTTAAGACCCTATTCTCTTATTAAAGTTCACTCAAAGGTGAGAGGAAGTCTTCCCTTTTGAGAACTGCGTAGCTTTTAGTGAGGACTGTGTGTGAATTAGGTAGAAATGGAACCATCTGTGTAACATGCAGGAACAAGGTAGTCTCCTAGTGTGTTCTAATCCCAGCTTCCTAAATTCAGAGTCCATGGTCCATGATTATAAATCCAACCAAACTCTAGCTCCATACCCACACACAAGCAGTGAAATGTGCCCTGGTAAAAGCACAGTCCTGCTGCCAGGTCTGCTTCCCACTTTACAGTTATATTCCCTAAAAGATTATACTGTGATGCTACCTCTCCTTACATTCCTGTTGGCCAGTCAGGCTTTCATCCCTACCACTTTTCCAGAAGTATTCTTGTCAAGGTCAGCAGCGTCCTGTACCATGCCAGTGCAGGGATCGTTGGTAGCATTTGATATATTTGAGCACTTATTCTTTCTTGAAGCCCCTTCTCCAGTTGCTTTCTGGAACAACTTTCTCCCTGGAGGAAGGTGACTGTCATCGTATCTTGGTGTCCTCCACTAGGTCTTTGTCATCTCTCTGACCTCCATATGAAGGCCTCAGAGCTCTTTCTGTCTACTTGTTCTCTTGGTTATACCATCCACTGTTAGGGCTATAAATGCCCATGTCGCTGTTCAGGACTCCCCAATTTAAATCTCCAGCCCTGCCTTCTCCCCTGAACGCCATAGTGGATGTGCAGCTGCTCAGTGAGCATCCCAGTCAGAAATCTGATAGGCACCTAAAACTTACCACGTTCTTCTCCCCAAAACCCGCTCCTCCCCTTCTTTCCCCATCTCCGTAAATGGCAACCTCATTCTTCCAGTTATTCAGGAGAAAACCTCTTCTCTTTTCCTCACATCCCACATCAGACATCCAATCGGCAAATCACATCAGCTTCTCAGCGGCTCTCACTTCTTACCTGTCCCACTTGTACACTTTAGTGTGAGTCACCGTCGTCGTTTTCCGGGACCGTGCAGTAGCCTCCCGTCACCTGCTTCCTGCTTCCACCCTCGTTCCACTGCTGTGTAATCTCCGCATGGCAGCCAGAGTGATGCTTTCAGAACATGAGCAGTATGTCAGTCCTTTACTCAAAGCTCACCGACTTACTCAAAATGCAATACAGGGCCTGTGCAGCGCACAGAATCTTGTTCCTTCTGACCTCAGCTGCTATTCCCATCACTCAGTCTGCCACACTGGTGTCTGTTTATTCTTCTGCTCCTCACATGTGCCAAGTACATTGCAAACTCAGGGCCTTTGCATTTTTAAATCCCTCTGTTGGAATGTTCTTCTCACAGTAGCCACATGGTTTGTGCTCTCACACTTCAAGTCCCTCCTTAAATGTCACCTTATTAGACACAGATATTAAATGTCACCATATTAAACGTCCCTGACCATCATTTCCAAAACAACAGCATTTCCTACCCCCTGATCCCTTCTCTCCCTTCTTTATTTCTCTTCATAGCACCTGACATATTGTGTGTTAGTCTGTTTGTTTATGGTCTGCCTCCTCCAACTAGAATATAATGATCCTAAAAGCAAGGACTTTGTTTTTGTTTACTTGAGTATGTCCGTCCTTAAGAACAGGTGAGCGCTTAATGTACATCTGTTGAATGAATGGGTACAGAGATTCCCTTTCCCACCTCAGTCACTTCTTGGATTCAGATTCAAATGCGGACTTGGATTTTTATTGCACTTAAACAGCTTTTGTGAACCTTGACTTTGCCAAATCACTTGAAAAAGAAAATAGATCAACTCTTCAAGCATTCACACTTGCTTTTCTGTTTCACATGTAAAAGCCTATTAGTGGACGCAGGCCGCGTCTGTTTTGTGACCACTCGCTGTATCGCAAGGCGCAAGATGCCACAAGCAGCAGGGGAAAACTGCACTTGCTGTCGAGCTACCGTGAGTCCACTTGGTGACAGGGCTGGGAGGAGAGAAGTAAAACACTAAACAAAGACTCATTTAGTAGAATGATGTAATAGGGTTCAGAGACAGTGTAATGTGATTCTTTTCCATTACCTCTTCGGTGGCAAGACAAATAAAGGGTTAAAGCCAGCCTCTTTGTCCTGGAACAGTGCAGGTTTCTGTGTAACACTAATCGCTCTGGAGAATCCTAGTGCTTATTAGCATCTTAAAGGCTAGAAAGGCCTGTTGTTTAACCCTTCCTTTTTAGACTTAATTGACCTGGAGTGCCTCCCTACTTGTTAATACCTGTGTCTATGGAAGCAACTTCAGGCCGGAAGTCTTCATCCTTACCTCCCCCCCACCCAACCCTGATTCAGGGACTACCAGAAGCCTGGGGCTAGCCTACAGAGACCAGAGTGGTTGCCCCTGGGCGACCTAGAAAGCGCCCGGAAGGAGGGCTTCTTTGCACGGGGCGAAGGTGCCAGTGAAGCCTGCAGTCCCTCTGAGACCTGGAAGAATGAGTTATGCTGCAGCAGGGTGTGGTCTTCCCATAATGGGAGAAATTGAAATGGAACTATTGGCAAGAGCAGTCTGAAAGAACTTAAGTGAATAGAAGTCCCAAGTATAAAATGTGAAAAGAAATTAAATCTGAAACTTTTTTTCACTAAGTATGACATCATTGCAGCCCTTGGAGCTTCTGTGTGCATTAGTGTACATAGCCCTGAGCTGAGCCCCCGCAGTGGTGATTTATGTGTCCGTTGACAAATGAGCATTGTCTGCGGCAGCAATGTTCTCATTAGAAAATGGGCGGCCAGCTAATGGGTTTTCCCTCACCTTTAGTTGTGGGGACGCTGTACAAGCATACACACTGTACAGACATTAATGGCTCAAAGATGTATTATTGACCATTTCCTCGGCATGTAATTTTCTTTGAGCATCTGTGTTTTATAATTACTTGGGGAAATTTTGCTACTTTTTCTTCAGACATGATGAATAGGCTGTTTCTTGGCCTGTTAATTTTAGTATGATTGCCTTAATCTACCAGAAACTATAAATGTCAGTACATCCTGCTTACCTCCCAGGATCTAGCAAGGAATGGATAAGCCATTGATGGGGTACATAATTTTTAGAAATCAAATTCTTCAGAATTCACATTAAAAGAGGTGGAATTTTACCAGCATCTTATTGTTTAACAACTGATAATCATCAAACACTTGATGTTTTGTAGAACTTACAAAAGACACAGCTCATATAATTTTTCTTTAGATGTGTGTATCTGTATCATTTAGAATTTGGGGGTTCGAATACAAAGTTTCCAGATGTATTTACTTGGAGTTTATTCCATACTAGTCTACTGCCTAAGAGAACCCGGTTTAACATTTAGGATCTCTGTATAACAGCAGTCCAGAAGAAGGCCGTGAAGAAGGAAGTCCGTAAAACAAGCCCACTGAAAAACATAATTGCGCTTGCATTTTGCTTCTAGAAAAGACATAAAGCTGTGGTTAGGCCTGAGAAGACCTTTGAAATCTTTAAACATTTAAATTTGCCAAATAAACATATCTGGTTATATTCCTCTTAGTTTATAGCATATAGAAAGCATCCAGAAGCTGAAATCTTGAGAAATGACATCGAGCTCTAAAACGCTGAATAAAGGCCCTTGAGTCTTAATATGCAGAGATAGTTAGAAATGCAAATTTCTGTGCCCACCCTCAGAAACTGTGATTCACTAGGGCTGGAGTAAGGCCTGGGAGTCCCCATTTTTAATAAGTCCCGGCATTGGTGGTAGAGTGGTAAGCATAGCGGCCTTCCAGTTTTCAACAAGTCCCAGGGAATTCTCTTGCAGATGCTCTCTGGACTGCAATTAGAAAAACATTGGTGTAGGTACCAGAAAAATCTATAAATAATCAGTCTGAACCTCATCCATTGACAACACTGAGTAATAACCCATGTCCATAAGTCACTGATTCATCAGATATTTACTTATTCATCAGAGAGACCAGGAATAAGTGGAAGAAAACACAAAGTCTAAGAAGATATACAAGCAATCACAATATAAGAATCCCATCTTTGAACTTGTTTATTCAGTGAACATCTATTGAGGATTAATATATATCCCAGGCATTTTGCTTAAATAGAATATTCTCTGTTTAGGAATATAGAATGATGTAACAAATTGTAGAATGGTTTTGATGGTTAAATGAGTAAACTTCAGTTATCTGGAAGCTTTACTTAAGTGGAAAACTTTCTTAATTTTTCAGCTAATTGGGGCTTACAACTCTGATCCTAGGCCAGATAATTGTAACTTTTTTTTTTTTTTTTTTTTTTTAAATTTCTGAGAGAGACAGTGTGAGCAGGGGAGGGTCAGAGGGGGAGATGCTGTCAGCACAGAGCCCAATGTGGGGCTCAAACCCTTGAACTGTGAGATCATGACCTGCGACAAAGTCGGACACTTAACTGACTGAGCCATCCAGGTGCCCCAGATAATTGTAACTTAAAATGAGTTCTGTATTATTAAATGCTCTGAGTAGAGTTCAAAATTCATCTGAATTATACTCAGTTTTTATATATGGTAATAAGATAAAGTCTTACACATAATTCAAAAATGTATTAATATTTTCTTTGGAATTTCATCTAATAATTAAGAACCAGAGTCCAGTCCACTTACCCCCATGTTCACAATCCGTGGATGTAATTGGGATTGTTTTTGAGTTAACAGTGTGTTCAGTCAAGCTGTCCAGAGCCAGCCCACACCTGCGCAGCCCGGACTGTACAACAATATGAGCATCACCGTGTCCATGGCAGGCGGAAACACAAATGTTCAGAACATGAACCCGATGATGGGCCAGATGCAGATGAGCTCTTTGCAGATGCCAGGAATGAACACTGTGTGCCCTGAGCAGGTAAGTGGTACAGCTGGTACGTACACCACACACGATAAGTTGTTATCCGAGGGAAAATCAGGTGTGTTCGCAGTTCCTTGTCAGAAATAAGTGCACCACGCAGTGACTTGTGCTAATTATTTCTCAGTAACACTGAGGGGAAAGATGCACTCCTTCATTATTTCCCACTATCTTTTGGTAATTAGCCTCTCTTATGATATACAGTGGAAAATTTTGACAGACCTTCTAAGATTTTAGTCTCAAGAGATTTTAGTGTTTTACATTTTTTATGAGATGATACATAGAATACATTGGCTCGGAACATATCCCTTTATATTCTGAACACATTTTCTTCATTTTTCTCTTTCCATTTAACAAACCCTTATTCACTACTTACTGTATACAAAGCTAGTTCTGTGGGAGATAATACTGACAAGTTGGGGAGATACGACATGAACAAAGGATCAGTTGAATAACCGGACAAAACCACTGTGTAAGAGAAGGCCGTCCATAGCACCATACATATTTATGTCAGATTAGGAGGATGTACAATTAACTGCTGAGGGTTTAAAAGAAAAACCGCCTGATTAGGAAAGGCTTCTTGGAAGATTTGCCTAAAAAAAAGAGAATAGAAAAGAACATTCAAGACTGGTTGCCACAGCATAATCTAGGCAGGAATAGAGGTTGAAAGTCTAATGAATGTTACGGGGACATTTATATTATATTTAAAGCAGAATAGGGGCGCCTGGGTGGCTTAGTCGGTTAAGCGTCCGACTTTTGCTTAGGTCATAATCTCGCTGTTCGTGGGTTCGAGCCCCGCGTCGGGCTCTGTGCTGACTGCCAGCTCAGAGCCTGGAGCCTGTTTCAGTCTGTGACTCCCTCTCTCTCTGACCCTTCCCTGCTCACGCTGTCTCTCTCTCTCTCTCCCAGAAATAAATAAAACATTTAAAAAAAAAATTTAAAAAAAATAAATAAATAAAGCAGAATATATATGATAAGCTTTTTAGGGGTGTTGCAATCCATCTGAATGCTTTTGAGTTTATCCCGGAGCCTCCTGAAGATTTTTAAGGACAGAATGACTAAATTCAGAATGATGCTTAAGGTCATTGGGGTAATTCCCTATAGTTGCTGTTCTCATTTTCAGCAACCACAAAGGAGACAGGTGACTAGACTGTGACCATGTAGCTATAATTTATAGCAAATCTTACAAACCTTTAAACACGGATTATCTTTTCTATAGAATTCCTTTTTGATACGAGGTTTTTTTCTTAGTTAAAAAAAATGTTTTTAACTTTGCATTCACCATCCCCCCTACTTGATACAATAAGTCCCTCAGGAGTTTAGCAGGGGGAGAAAATCAATGACTTAGTGATTTATTTACCTATAGCAAAAAAGAAGACCTAGTGTTGTGTCTTGTCCTTGTCCTTATTATTCAGTAATTAGAATATTATACTTAAAGCGTATTTCTTATATAGCTGGGTCTTTGCTTTCCTATTCAGTTTGACAGTCTGCACCTTTTAATTGGAGTGGTCATTAGCCCATTGACATTTAATGTGATTATTGTTATGGTTGAACTTAAATATCTCATCTTGTTTTCTCTTTGTTCTATATCTTGCCTTTTTGGGGTTTAACTGAATACTTTAATTCATTTTATCCCTTTTGTTGGCTTATTAACTATATATGCCTTCATTTTGTTATTTTAGCCGTTGCTTCAGAGTTCAGAGCATGCATCTTTAACTTATTGCCATGTACCTCCAAGCGCTGTTGTATCACCTTGTACATGAGAACCTCACAGCTCTTCACTCCCATTTCTCCCTTCCTCTGCTGTTGCTCTCATACGTATTGTGCCTACCTATGTCATATACCTCACATTCTTTTACTTTAAACAATTAGACATATATTTTTAATTTAAGAAGACTTCTGTATTTACCCATGTCACCATTTCCAGTATTCTTTTTTCCTTTGTGTAGATCCAAATTTGCAGCTTGGTATCAGTTTCCTTATGCCTGAAGTTGCTTACTTAAATCTTTTATGGTCTGCTGCTGATGAATTCCGTCAGCTTTTGTATGTGTTAAAAAGCTTTTGTTTTACCTTCATCTTTGAAAGGCTTTTTTCCCCTGAATTCTAGGTTGGCTTTAGTTTTAGCTTTCAGTACTTTGGAGATGTTGCTCCACTGCATTCTCCCCGATGAGTTATCTGCTGGCATTTTACCTCAGTTCCTCTGTACACGATTGATTTTTCTCCCTCTCTGGCCTGCTTTTTAAGATTATCCTCTTTGTCACTGGTTTTAAACAACATGAGTACCGTATGCCTTAATGATTGCTTTCATGGTTCTTGATGCTGGGACTTCAGTAAGCTTCCTGATTTATGGATGTATAATTTTCATCAAATTTGGAAAAATATTGACCATTGTTTCTTCAAATATTTTTTCTGTCACCACCCACCTCCTTTCCTTCAGAGACTCTTAACTACACACACACACACACACACACACACACACGACCACTTGAAGTTGTCCCCCAGATCACTGATGGGGAGGGATGAAAGGTCAATTATTTTTTTCTCTGTGTGCTTGATTTGGGATAGTTTCTATTGCTATGGCTTTAAGGTCACTAATCTTTTCTTTTGCAGTGTCTGATCTGTTAATTTTATTCAGTGTATTTTTCTTCTCAGGTATTCTATTTTCCTCTCCAGAAGTTCAGTTTGGACCTCTTTTATATCTTCCATGCCTGTAACATGTGTAGTCTCTCCTCTTCTTGAACATATGAAATACAGTTATGATAATAACTATCTTAATATTCTTGCCTGTCAGTTCTATTCATCTGCATCATTTAGAGTTGGTTTCAATTGATTGACTTTTCATCATCGGTCATATTTTCCTGCTAATTTAATTTGCATGCCAGTTAATTTTATATTGGGTGCCAGACGTGAATTTTATCTTGTGATGCACCTACATTCTTTAGCTTTGTTCTGGGAAATGGTTAAGTTACTTGAAACAGTTTGGTCTTTTCAGATCTTCCTTTTTTGCTTAATGGGACCAGAGTAGTGTTCAGTATAGAGCGCATGTGACTTTACTACTGAGGCAAATTTCTAATACGCCATACTATATGAATTATGCCACTTTCCACTCTGGCTGGTGAGGTCAGGACCTGTTGCCATCTCTGTGTGACCTTTGGGAATTATTCCATCAGCATCTTCGCAGGTGACCCTTTCCTCTGCTTTGGCTAGTTCCCTAAAAGCCATTAACAGATCAGTACTAAGTTGAAGGCTCAAGGGGTCCCTCCGCAGATCTTCCAAGCTTTCTCTCTGTGTAGCTCCCCCTCATCTGATATTCTGCCTGTGAATTCTAGCCTCCTTGACCATCTCAGACTTCCAGCTGCATCTTCTCAACTTACAGAGCCATCAGGCTCTGCCTGGGTTCCCTCTCCCCACACTGGCTACAGCCTGGAAATTCTCTGTAGACAGGAGACTGGGGCAATTGTAGGATTCACCTCAGTTGTTTCCCAGCTCTTAGGGGTCACTCTCATTCCTTGGGTTTGTCCAGTGTCTTGAGTGCCTTCACTTCATGTATTTTGTCCAGGCCTTTCGTTGATTCAGGCAGAGGATAAATCTGATTCCTGTTACTGAATCTTGATGAGAAAAAGACGTTGTTTGCTAATTAACTTGTGTGTGTGTGAATTTAACTTTTATTGAAGTATCATACAAGAATATACAGAAAAATCTACAAGTCAATGAGTTTTCACAAACTGAACCCATCTTTAAAGCTACCATTCAGATCAAGAAACAAAACATTATCAGTAACACCCGAGTTCCCCTCATGTTCTTTACACGTCACTCTTCACCCCTTCAAAGGGAACCACTGTCCTGACTTCTAACAACACAGTAAATTGCTGAGCCCTTTATTCCTGCTGCACTCCTATTTTCTGTCAGTGAGATTATTTTTCACTGAAGAATGTGGTCTTCAACTTAAACAACGTGCTTGTAATTTGGTCTTGTGCTTATCTTTAATAGATAAATGATCCAGCACTGAGACACACAGGCCTCTACTGCAACCAGCTCGCATCCACTGACCTTCTCAAAACAGAAACAGATGGAACCCAGGTCAGTAAGAAAACTCTAAACCCAGAGCTGCCAAGTGTACTCTAGATGCACAGGAGAAACTTTGTTCAGCATTGTGGTTAAAAGCCTGACGTGGGGAGTCAGACCCGGCTGTGGGTGCTGACTCTCCTCTTCTTAGCTATATCATCCCGGGCATGTTAGAGAACTTTCCTGAGCTGCTATTTAACCAACAGAACTAACAAGTTACCTGCTTATAGGATTGTTGAAAGTGTTAAATGAGATAAGCTTTCAAAAGGTTTAATCCAGTGGTTAAACAGGATAAGGGGATCACAAATTGTGGCCACTAATTGTTATTTTGTAAATAAGCACAATTCTAAAACTCATGTGTAATCAAAGTACCTCAAAAGATCTCAGTAAATTCAGACAAGACAGAATGCCTGCTGCACACCCTGCCTCGTTTTAGAAATTCATTTCAAATACAAACGGCAAGGATGGCCACTTCCCTGTATTGACAGAAATTTAGAGATTTTGGATGTTTTAGTCCACTTTAGTAACTTTGGGTTAGTCGTTAATGCCTTAATAAATAAGTATTTTTAAAATATTGTACAGGCATTATGGTAAGGTTGAGATACAAAGAAACATGAGACATGTTTGCCCTTTAGGTGAGCTGTGGGGACAAGTGAGGAAAGGAAATTTCTTTTGTGAAACACTTACAATTTGCCCAGCACTGTACTACGCACTGTCTGCTTTATCTCATGTAAGCCTCACTACAACCCTATGAAGGGAGTAGTATTCCAGTTTTTCACAGATGAAGAAACAGAACCTGAGGAGATTTAACTATGCACACAGTTCACAAAGCTAGAAAGGGGCAGAGCTGAGATTCACACCCACGTATTTCAAACAACCAAAGTTCATGCTCTTCCTGCCCTGTCGCTTGAACAATAAAACATGTAGACATCTACACATAAATTGTCACATAACCAAAGAAGGCAAATTCAAATTTATGTTACAAGTAACAAGAACCATTAGGTTTAAAAGAGAAAATGCTGTGAAGGTCAGAAGAGCATTTACACAGGATCTGAACTGGGCCTTGAGGACAGTTAGCAAGGCAAAATGAAGGAGAAAGTGTCGGAGGCTGGAGGAAGGAGTGAGCCTGGAAATCTCGGGCATTGAGAGTAGAGGGCGCAGGGACAGGGAAACAGTAACATCTTAGTGTAATCCTGGGAAACCAAATCCACTAAAGGTAAAGAGTTATGTAATAAGACTTTATAGGAAATAAAATTGGTAAAAATAGATTGGGGCAAATTTCTGGGGGCCTTGAATGCTAAACTTGGGTTTGGATTGAGTCCTACAGGTAAAGTAAGTATCCCCTTGAGGGAGCACAGTGATACAAACACTAGCTCAGGCTTCATCTTGAGGGACAGAAGGAGCACTGGGCAGTCTCCTCATGAAGAAAAAGACCAGATAGGAGCCGTGTCCATAGTCAGGGCACCAAGAAAGAGGATCTAAGGCCTATGTAGGTGAACAGGGGATTCTGTGATGGGGGAAGTGAAGTCTTCATTCACCGGAAGATGTTCAAGGTCTCACACCTACAGAGACATGTACTGGGCAGCCCAGCAGACTAGTGAAAACTAAACAACCAAGTTTAAAAGTTCTTGAGCTCTGAAACAGCATATGCATTGATGTGAAAACTCTGCCGGAGAATCTTAAGAGGTTGGGACCCTGCTCTCAATGCCATTCCTCTCACCTGGCAAATCGTAAGGCTTGCGCGCATCTTGCTCCGCCTGTCTTGTGAAGGTGTGGCAGCATCTGGAGTCCTCTGAGGTCGGGGCTCAGGCACCTGTTTTTAAGTAGCAATTCAAAATGGCTGAAGTTTGGTTTAATCTTTTTGATTTTTTTAAATTTCAAAATAGACTGTCTTAAAAACATTCTTTTTAAAGCAGCAAAATTTTCTCTCTAGTTTCTTTGATCATGCCTTCATTAAGAATGTTTTTAAGCGTAGGGGGACAGAAACACCTTGTACTCTGGCCCAGTATTTCATATGTTGAAACACATAAACATGAAATTTTTAATCAATCAGTGCCTCCAAGCACTACAGCTTGTGCTCATGCTAAGTTTCAGTGGCAGAATCTTCTTTCTCTTGTAGCCCATCATGCGATCTCTGTTTGCTCCAGTGCTTTTGTATTTGTCAAACAGAAGCTTGGAAGCAAGTTAAATACAAATCTAGAGACCGATGTACAGAAAAGGAGAAGGAAGAGAACCAAGAGAGAAGGGCTCAGTGAGGATTGAGGACCACCTGTATTTGGAGAGTGGAGACGGGGAGGAGGCAAGACGGGAGAGAACCGGAAAAGAACAGAGTATAGAGAAGCAGGAGAAAGGCTAGTAGAGGGATTGTTGACGTGGAGAGAGAGGATGCCAGGGGTGGAGCTATAGGAAAGAGAAGTTAGAGGACAGAGGTGAGGGGAGGGCACAGAGATAGCCAGAGAATAGACTCAGACAGAGAGTTGATGTACGTTAGATGCACAGAAAAGAACCCAAAAGAGGAAGACAAATGGGAGCCTGTGGGGTCAAGAAGCAAAACTTGGGAAACCAGGTGAGGAAGAGGATAAGGAGAAAAATGATGCTAATATAAATAGAGGTGTAGTCCAACAGGCTGGGAAGACTCAGGGCTGTCTTCTCTGACGGAGAGCAGAGTGGAGGTGTAGAAGGGTCAAAAGGAGAAGACTTGGGGGCTGGACTGATACACCAATTGGGGGTTGGGACATTTCACATATGGCCTGTGAAGGTTGATGAAAACAGCTTCTATTCAAGTAGGATAGAAAAATTTTCCAAAAAAGCTGAGTGTAATTGACATAAATTAGTGGTGAATGACCAAAAAATGCATCATTAATCTAAAATACTTCATGTATCTATTAAACGTAAGCACAAGTTTCCCAAAAGCTTGAGCATCTCCATTCTTGGTCTGGAACATTTGCAAGTGTGATACTGGCTTTAATCAGTTCCATAAATGACTTTTTAATAAAGATGTTTGTAAGAACTAACTTCTGGCTTTGTTTTCCCAATAGAAAATTCTAGAACTGTGCAACTTTAGACATTTTTAAGGAATACATGTACTATTAGTGAAAGTAGCTAAAGGGAAAATTCACACTGTTCTCAGCTGGTAATTTACTGTTATTTTTAGCTCATGTGTTTAAATGAATTGTCTATCAGGAAAAAGAAGTTAAATATAAAATTGTTCTACTAATATTTTGCTGTAATTCTAAAGACAATACGTAAAAGAACTATGTAAGAGTAGACTTAGATACTACACAAATCTTCTGGACATTAACTTTAGTAATGCTGATGTCCTGTTACTGAGTTGTGGTGGTTTTTATTTTGCTAATACTGGGTTAAAGCCCTTAATTTTCTAACATTATAAAGTTTTTTTTTATCCCACTAAAGTCATCCATAGAATGCTTTCATAACCAGTTTCTGAATAATATATATATATATATATATATATATACACACATATATATATGCACACTTAGATTTTTAAACCCACCACTGGACACCCAGACTCTGAAACTGGGCTTTTCCCAATCTTGGCAATATTAGCAATGATGCTTATTTTCATTATTGATGGCAACCCTGTAGGAGGCTTGACCATTCCAATTTTGATTTTATTTTTTAAAGTGTGAACTTTCCAGAACCCTGAGCAAAATGAGTGCAGCGATTTTCTTTTTGTAGGACAAGAAGACAGAAGAGTTCTTCTCTGTGGTGACTACAGACTAGAGGAATGCTCTAGTGAGTTTCCACTTCAAGTAGTACCCACTCATAAGCCGGGGGGGCAGGCCCTTCTGTCTAAACACATCTTTTATTTGTGTTCCAGCAGGTGCAACAGGTTCAGGTGTTTGCTGACGTCCAGTGTACAGTGAATCTGGTAGGCGGGGACCCTTACCTGAACCAGCCTGGTCCACTGGGAACTCAAAAACCCACGGCAGGACCACAGACCCCCCAGGCCCAGCAGAAGAGCCTCCTTCAGCAGCTACTGACTGAATAACCACTTTTAAAGGAATGTGAAATTTAAATAATAGACATACAGAGATATACAAATATATTATATATTTTTCTGAGATTTTTGATATCTCAATCTGCAGCCATTCTTCAGGTCGTAGCATTTGGAGCAAAAAAAAAAAAAAAAAAAAAAAGAATTCACTTTTGTTGGAAGATTGAGAAGTGTTTTTGTTTCTTTCTTTGTAAAGGCCTTGGATATTGAAAAAAATAACAAGGCAGAACAGTTGGACAATCTATTTCTTGAGCCAAATTTAATTATTCTTATTTTTGTAATCAGTCATTGGCTTCTTATCTGGATGAAGGCTTTTGGAGGAGAACCAAAACGACAGTTCCAAGGGGAAGATGAAGCCCCACCCCTGCTGGCTCAGTCCCCACCCTGACGAGGAAGAAGGGCCCGGTGGGGCTTTGCCTGTGCCCGTCCACCAAAGGCTGTCACGTGTGTCTGAATCAACAGCCCTCCCCTTCCCGACCCAGGCAGCTTGTGTGTACAATCAGCTTCTTCTAGCAACTCTATATCGGTTGGCTTCAAGAGAATATTTTGCCTCCCATATGTACCCCTTCTCCTTTTTTTAAAGATGGATTTAAACCAAGATGCCTCCAGGAATGAGGACGAAATGAGTCTATTCACAGAGGAATCCAAAAAATACAGTTTGGGGGAAAATGCAATAATTTTTGATGAGATGGGTGAAGGACAAGAAACGAGTTCTGTCAATTATTGTAGATAACAATTTTCTGATTAAATCTGGAAAAAAAGGCAGCCTGTTCTTTCTGCTTTTATTGTATTAACAGCTAAGTAGCTAAAGTTATTTAAAATAAAATTAAATTTATGATCCAAGTAGCTTATTCTTCCCTTTAAATCTCACTGTAAATATACTTGATTTCTTGTAGAAATTGATTTCCTTGTTTAATTTTATGGTTTTATTATCATACTCTTGATTTTTCTAAATTTGTGTGTGAATATATCATTGATTGAATTGCAGTTACATTTGGCTAGTAAGAGTTCATTCTCTTAATAACTGTGATGCCATATATGGATTTACTTTAAGGTTCAAATCAAAATGCCACTGCCAGAAAGAGCTGTTCCGGATGAGCAGCCTGCCCTAGCGTGTCCCTGGGATCATCGAACTTGAGACGGTGCAAGGAATTAACACCAGAAGTGCACTGGCTACCTGTACAGAGAAAAATCAGTACTCAAAGAAAATCTTCATTTGTTTTAGATTGACTTTGGGGATTTGAATTTTCATCAGTGCAAATACGAATTTCTCCAACCTGCTCTGAGGCTAACTGGTACCATATTTTCCCTTTGTGTCTTGTCACTCTGCCGCATCGTGTCTCATCCTGGCCTCTGAGTCAAGGACCCAGTGAACTGTTCTAGAAGTTCCACTGCAAGGCCAGGAAAGCCCGAGAGAGGTATTGTGGAAGAGGCAAAGGTAGACCCCCCCAGCACTCGCCTTTACCTGCACCCTGGGCCTGTGAATGATGACAGCGTCTGACATCGTGCGCCAACAACCTCTGCTTCCGCGGCAGGGAAGAGGCCACGAGAACTAACAACAGAAAAGGAGCATGGACTCGGACACCAAGGAAGAAGCCATTTTCCCAGGTCCTCCTTTCTGCAGCTCACCACCCCTAGTTACAAATAACTCCATTGACAGCATCTACTCAGAAACTATAGCAAATAAAAAAGATTGCTGGAAGGGCTCACGCGGATAGCAACTCTGAAACAGAAATAGGACACTCAGTTACAAACATTATCTCCTTTAGTTTTTCAGAAAATGCATCCCTGATTTCATTCATTCCCAGCTTGAACGCCCAGCCATATTACTCTAGTCCTTACCAAACTGCTCTAGGAGGTCATTTCTGTTTTGTTTGTGATATTTAGAGGCGCAAACTTCAGGAAGTTCACCTTTAACTTCTGCATTCCAGATGAAGTTTCCTGACTCAGTGCTTTTGCATAAGGAACTAGTTTTTAAAAGTGGTAAGGAAAATTGGAGATGCTAATAACATCCTCCCATCCCACTGCACCTGAAAGTATGCATGTCACCTTCAAGGTTTTATAATTGCACTGTTTGTTTTATGTATGTACAGATTAAAATTATTGCTACATTTGAGGAAAATAAAATTGCTTGCTTCTATGTAATTCCTGTCATTCCACAGGAAATTCACTTTTCCAGCTACTGAATAGAACTTGTTTAACAACCTCCCGGGTTGCCTCTTCATTTACAGGGAAGAAATGAAACCTACATCCTGCACGACTTGCCAGAGCCCCAGTGACTAATGAGTAATTAGAGGATCTTAAAAGAAAGGATCCCTGAAGCCAGATATCCTCGAAGTCACCCTGATATGAACCAGTGAAAACTGAAAAGGTCCAAGTAAAGTCATGAGAGTGGGCCATGAGGGAATTTTAGCTCTGGCCATTTGCCTGATGATTAAACACACTGCTCCCGCTGTTTCCGGACCCAGGAGATCTGGTCGGGGCAGCCCCCATAGCTACAAGACCCCATCTCTCTCTTGGTCATGGTTTTTATATACTGCCAGGTATTAGTTATATGCAGATTGCAGAGATGTTGACTCTTACTTAAAGGGGCTCTTTCATTTTGTCCTTGTACTTTGTAAAAGGCAGCCCCTTTCTCTTGTTTGTGTGTTTTTAAAGCAGCCTAAATCCACCAACACTTAGCTAAGTCGGCCAGGGTAAGCAGGGTCAGCAAATGTGATTCTAGAATCATATTCCACACACATTCCTACATATAAATACACACGGATTTGGTGGTTGCTCTCTGACGTCATGCTTCTGGGAGAAGAAAACCTTTCTTCTCGAAGTTGAGGTAAGGTAAAAATGATACATTTCTTAGATGAATCTGAACATTGATTTAAATTTATCCTAAGGTAGGGGTGGGAAGGCCATTAGAAAAACAAATAGGAACAATTGAGGGAAAAGTGAGGTTGATACAGAAGAACCTCATCTTCTTTATGGTTTTGCCAAGATAGGTTTGTACCTACAAACAGTCTCCTGGGCCCTGAAAATCAAAGAAAATGAAAGGACAATTGCCTATTTACAAAGGAAGCTGTGCTGATTTCCTCCTTGACATGAACTACTCTTCCCAGGAGAGCAGCTCCACTTGAAAAAAGTGAATAATTCAGAGCAAGCTTGATCCTTGGCCATTCCTGTACCTCTGAAAAAGATCTTGACGATTTAATTAAGCCCATAAATTCTTTTTATTGGAGAAAACTGCCAAAGGAAGCATTCCTCCATCCAGAACCCTTTCTGCCAGCCCTAAATTAGTTTTCTTTATATATTTTATTTTCATTGCCGCAAGAGCTCTTAACAAGATTAAAGAAACACAGAGCTCTGGCCTCGTTTAACATATTTTATTGTCTTTATCCAAGGTACTAACATGTGGAAGAATCCAGACAGACATGAACCCTGCCCTCCCACAGCTTATATTCACACGGGAAAGGACTTCCATAGTGATCATCACAGTGGACTAAGTGTTACATATAATGGAGAGTTAGAAGTTGCTTTGTGAACTTCTTGTCTGGAGTGAAACCTTGTCTGGAGAGTCAAGGAAGGTTTCCTTACTGAAGAAGTGGCATCTGAGGTGAGGTTTGTAGGATGAAGAGGAAGTAGCTCAGACAGGGGCAGGGTGAGAATTCTGACAAACAGGACGTACGGAAGGCCTGGAGGCAGGAAGGAGCCTCAGAGAGCTGGGGTTTTTTAAATTGTTAACCAGTTTCTGAGTTCTCATAAACATGTTATTAGTATTATATCCACTGATGAACTGGAAAGTAATTGAAATCAGCATTTGGCTCCAGGAGGAACATGAACCAGGCTTCGGGACCCCCTCGCTTGGAAATTGTGCCAGGCAGTAGCTAAGGTCTCTTTCCTAACTAGCCATGTCCAGCCAGAAATACAGGCTTTTATTTATATCTTTTATGCCAGATGGGCCACAAGAATCTGTTGTAGCAGATGACCATCTCCAGAACATTCAGGGAAAACACCTTTGTACTATAGCAATGCCTACAGTGCTGTTCTGTACATTGCCTCATGTAATCCCTGCAGTCCTTTAAGAGAGATGTAAACAGAAAACAGGCTGAAAGCTGATGACACAAACGTGGTTTATGAGGGTAACTGGAACTTGAAGCCAAGTCTTCTGAAGCCAAATTCACCATCCTCGACCATATGATGTAGGACTGATTCAGAGTCTGCAGACGCTAATCTCACTGTGTAACCTTAGGCAATGTGTTCTTATATGAAATAACTTTTAAAAACAGGCCTTGGAAAGCAGGGTGAGGAGTCCAGGGCTGAGAAGGAAGGACCCGGCCCTTCTCTGGAGGCGGTCCGCGCCTGCCTTTTGGAGGCTTCATGGGGGCTGAGCTTTGTTGTAAAGTCAGGAGACGTCCTGCCAGTTTGGGGAGAGGCACTCTAGCCTGCATATCTAAACAGGAAATGAAGAAGTGGTTCCATGAAACTGCAGCATCATTCCCTTAGCTTGAAAGAATGTTGGGGGGGCCTGGGTGGCTCAGTCCATTAAGCGTCTGACTTTGGCTCAGGTCATGATCTCACGGTTCGTGAGTTCTAACCCCGCATAGGGCCCTGTGCTGACAGCTCGGAAGCCTGGAGTCTCCTTCAGATTGTGTATCTCCCTCTCTCTGCTTCTGCCTGCTCATGCTCACTCGCTCTCTCTCTCTCAAACATAATAAAAACATTTTTTAAAAAAAGCATTTAGGAAAATGTGGGTTCCTTATGCAGAGGGTATAAAACGAGTGACAGAGGATCACTTTTGAGAAGCAGGGCCCTACAATTCCTCCCAGGAAATTTGGTTTTTTGGATCAGATCATGAAAGCCAGCATTCACTTTTCTCTGGCTCTGGAGCCTTCTTCAAACAAAGAATCTTTTTCCTGTGCTGGAGTTTGGCTCTGGTCTAATCATTTGTGCTTGTCTCAGAACTCTGTACTTTATGCAGCCAGCAGAACCAATCTCTGCCCATAGGTATCCTGAGACATTGGCTTGAGAAAAGAACTCAAATGTATAAAGGAATATTTTTTAATAAAGTTAGTTAGGTTTTTTTTTTTCATTCAAGTAATCTCTATGCCCAACATGGGGCTTGAACTCACAACCCTGAGATCAAGAGTCACATGCTCTACTGACTGAGCCAGCAAGGCGCTCCTTAAAGGAATAATTTCTGTTCTATCAGATTTCTTCCCACTCTAATGCCCAGAGGCCCTAAGGTGCAGAATAAAGCAAAACTTGACACCAAGGTTTATGTATTCCATTTCTGATGAGCTGTTGCAGTACAGAATTATGATAGGCAGTGTGGGAAGTATACAGATACTTGCCTGAAGATCCTTCCTAATAATGGAGAGTCTGCATCCGTTAAGAAATACTTCTCTGGGCACCTGGGTGGCCCAGTCGGTTAAGCGTCAGCCTTCAGCTCAGGTCATTTCACAATTCATGGGTTCAAGCCCCACGTCAGGCTCTGTGCTGACAGCTAGCTCAGAGCCTGGAGCCTGCTTCAGATTCTTTATTTCCCTCTCTCTCTGACCCTCCCCTGCTCATGCTGTCTGTGTGTGTCTCTCTCTCAGAAATAAATAAAACATTTTTTAAAAATTTTTAAAAAAATACATCTACTCTGCTAGGCAATATGTGAGGCTAATATTCTTTGTGCAAATAATTTCTTAGTTTGTACAGCAGTTTCATATGCAGTATGTCCTTTGATCTTCAAAATCCTCTGAAGCAATTGCAGTAGGTCGTAGCCCCATTTTTACAGATGGTGAAGTTGATACTCAGATTTATGGTCACATGGCTGGACACAAGAGCTAACCCTTGGGTTTTGTGATGAAATCTGACAATTTCCTCTGCACAACACACCTATCAGAGACAACAGTGCCTTAGTGACACATTAAAATTGTGGGAATCCCAGCGAGTTAACAGTTGTTCTTAGAAACTTGGAAGCGTTCCATTTTGAAAGTAAAACTGGGTACTAATTTTGAGTTTTGTTAAAGTACTAATTTTTTTCTCATATTTGAAATTTGTGTGAGAATGATAGTTCTCAAGCAAATCCCTATCCTCTCCCTGAACAATTTCATCTTTTTCTTAAATCTCAGTGCCACTTATAATGATCTGCAATTTAAGTCCACTCTTCTAGCCAAGATCATTCTCCAGATCCAGGCCTGAATTTCCAGCTGGTGAACATTACCATATGCATGGATCCCCCCACCAGCCCATCCCAGCACCTCAAACTCCAGTCCCACACCAAATCACTTCCCCACAAAGTGACTTGTGGGGCCTGGGTGACTCAGTTGGTTAAGCATCCAATTCTTGATTTCAGCTCAGGTCACGATCTCACAGTTTGTGAGATGGAGCCCCAAGTCTGCGCTGTCATCACAGAGCCTGCTTGAGATCCTCTCTCCCTCTCTCTCTGCCCCTCCCCGTGCTCTCTCTTGATTTCTCAAAATAAGTAACATTTTTAAAAAGTTAATGCACATTAAGTTACTCAAAAGTAAGCTCCCAAGCTTTATAGATGATATATGCTTCTATTAAACATTTTACTTTTCTCAGAAATTACTGCCCCATGGAAAAATCAGTTGATTGCTTGACTACAGTCTTAATTGAAAAACTAGAAAAGGCAAATCAGGAGAGACAATCTCTTCTAGTTTTCCCTCCCCAACTGAGTACAGATCTTCCCTGACTTGTGATGGGGTTATGTCCCAACAAATCCATTGTAAGCTAAAAATAACATTAATTGAAAATGCATTTGTAAGCTAAAAATAACATTAATTGAAAATGCATTTAATATACCAAACCTGCCGAGTATGATAGCTTAGCCTACCTTACATGTGCTCAGAACAACTTATATGAGCCTACAGTTGGTCACAATCATCTAACACACAGCTTACCTGATCACATTTTATTGAATACTAAAAACAGAGTGGTTGCATGTGTGGGTACAGAAGGGTTGTCAGTGTGTTGATTATTCATCCTTGTGATCACATGGCTGGTGGAGCTGTGGTTTGCCCCCAGCATCATGAGAGAGTGTTGTACCTCCATATCACTAGCCCAGGAATATAACCAAATTCAAAATTCACAGCACAGTTTCTTCTAAGTGCATACTGCTTTTGCACCAAAAAATTTTTTTGAAAATTTTTAAGTCCCACCATTGTAGATCCAACCAGAATAAATGAGGGACTATCTGTATATAGAATGCCCTGCTATGTCTTTCACTTACAATATAATACCTCTGAGAAGTAATTCATGACGAAATTAAATAAGAGGAAGATGGCTCATTGGGAAATATCTATTAGATTGGCCTTTAAAATCAGTGCCTCTACAAGGTCAGTGACTTAACTTGAAAAGTGGACGCATAGAACAGGTCAGTGAACAGGAAGACCTTTCTCCAACACAACAAACATCCTTCCTGGAATTCCTTTCCTCATACCTGAAGAGCTGGCCCTGCTCAGTTCGGCTTTGTTTTCAAAGCTCAAGTAATGTATTAGACACCTGCCTATACTAAATCTTAGGCTGCATATTTCCTGTTCATTTTCTTTTTTAACTTGCAAACTTTTATAAAATTGTCATTTTTGCAGCCACATCATCCCAGCTGCGTTGATCATCTCAAGCAGCCTCCTTACTCAGGTCCCAGCTTTCCTCCCCACTCCCAGCAGATCCGTCTTGTACCTATCGTCAGATCAGTCTTCTCTGGGATCACTGGCACTTCTTCAGAATTCCTTACATCCCGTGCTGGGGAGGAGGCAGAATGCTTTATCCCCACTTCCGCCTTTATAGAATGAGTTAAGAAACACAGTGCTCCTAGTTGCCCTACCCCTTACTCTTCCTTGTGTGGGCCGAATGAGTAACCTACCTGGTGGATATTGCCTTTGGTCCATGTTTCTTAGTTGGGTGGAACTAACCTCTCAAAGTTTGATAGGCTGAATGTGGGGAACTGTTCTATCTGTACTTTTCCACACGACCAGTAGGAAGGAGCAACTCTGGTGATATCTGCTCCATCTGCTCACCTTCCTTAGGACAGGAAGTTATCAAGCCCATTTAGACTATCATATAAAGCCGTATCTTCCAACCCATTGACAAGAAAAGTGCTATTTGGTTCCTCTATCCGCTTTTTATCATACATTTATCAAGAAACTACGTTCAGAAGTTGGGTGCCACCACCTATTTGGCCCTTGCAGAACCCCCACAGCTAAAAACTGGATTTGGGCCAGCATTCAGGACCTACCAATTCTGGATCTTAGAGGACAGGTTGAGGTTGTGCTAAATTTAACATCGAGGACAGCTAAAACTTGTGAGGCAATCATAGCCAAAGGATGTGGTTCTCAGCCATTTTTCCACATGAACACCTTCCAGTCAGTAACTGTGGTTCACTGTTGCCAAGATTCTCAACCAGGAAGCCGTGCACACTCAGGATGGCATCTCAGAATCTGTAGGGGAAGATGTATGTTGATTAAGTGACAATAAAACGTGATTTTAAATGCCCCTCCAGGGGAGCCCTCTGCATTGTGCCAGCCCCACGAGAAGCAGTGACCTAGGCACTGATTCTCAGCTCTACCAGTTCAGAAACTCCGTCTTGTCAGCTCATCCAGTGATAATTGGACTCTAGGGTATTGAGTCACACAACTCACAGTCGCAGGAGCCTGGTTTATAATACAGAATGTCAATTAACCAATTTAGAATGGAAGATACTGCTTCCCAGCATTTGAACTACTCATGACCCCTTTTCTTTTTTAAAAAAATTTTTTTTTTACATTTATTTATTTTTGAGAGACAGTGTAAGACAGTGAGTGAGCGGGGGAGGGGCAGAGAGAGGAGGAGACACAGAATCCAAAACAGGCTCAGGCTCTGAGCAAGCCTTCAACACAGAGCCTGACTCGGGGCTTGAATCCACAAACCGTGAGATCATGACCTGAGCCGAAGTCGTACCCTCAACTGACTGAGCCACTCAGGCACCCCTCATGACCCCTTTTCAAACCACTTTCTAGTAGCTAGATGGCTGAAAACCCAATTAGTAGCCAACTATGAGAGGTTAAGAGAAAACTGGACTGAAAAATGACCTGGTTTTCAATTCCAGCTCTGCCACTGACTTTGGTCTTGGGCAAGTGAAAGCCTTTTTGAATGTGTAAACCTGAGGTAAGGCGGCCTGCACTGTAAAAACCATCAGGATTGATTAGCACATATGGAAGTCCTTTGTTAATTCCAAAACATCTTTCACATATAAGAAACTTACCAAAGCATAGATTTTTTTTCAAGGATGTATCAGCTATTCTAGGGCTTGCAGTACAATCTTTGCTTTATTGGAGAGTACATTGTTTTCTTGTAAACTTAGTATGCAAGGCCAGATATACTATACTTTGTGCCAGATTCTGCTCTCCATCTTGTTCCTTCCTGTAAACACATTATACACTATTATAATGTGTCGGTTCTAAATCACACACACTTATTCTTTATCTTTTGGGCTGACTGCCTCCTGGAAGCAGGCTGCTTTGAGATAGCACCAGAGTTTCTGATTCAGTAAGAATGGGGCAGGGCCTGAGAATTTGCATTTCTTTTGTTTTTTAATGTGTGTTTATTTTTGAGGGGAAGGGCATGGAGCATGAGCAGGGGAGGGGCAGAGAGAGAAGGAGACACAGAATCCCAAGCAGGCTCCAGGCTCTGAGCTGTAAGCACAGAGCCCCACGCAGGGCTCGAACTCATGAACAGCAAGATCATGACCTGAGCTGAAGTCAGACGCTTAATCAACAGAACCACCCAGGGCCCTGAGTATTTGCATTTCTAAAAAGTATCCAAATGATGCTGATCTAAGGATCACACTTTGAAAACCACTGATCTAGTTCAGATGACAGTGGTCTTAGCTGATGTTAATAAGAAAGTCTGCTACTTCCCTGCCACTGGTTTCCACACCCTCAGGATCAGCCGTGAATATCTGTCCTTTCCCTTCTTGGGTAGAAGTTTATGCTATTTGTCCTCAGATCTCAGCTTTAGGGATTTGCTTGAGCTGTTCTGTCTCAGCTATGTAAACTCATCTCTCTCTTGCCTTTATCATTATGTCTTACAGAAGAATTCAGAACTTAAAAAAAATTTAAGACACAGTGTCATTTAGGAACATTTTTCTAATTGTCTTGAGTGGAAATAGCAGGGAGCGCTTCATGGTTCTTGGATGGCATCACTCAAGCAGAAAGGAAATTAGACAACTGGCTTACTTGACTGAAAGCTCTTTGAGGGCAGCTCTTTGAGGGCTGTGTCTTATAGTATCTTTTTATGCTTAGGTTCTAGCACTAAGTGCCCAGGTACTGTCCTAAGGGACCTGTACCTACTAACATAATTAATCCACATAGCACTCCTGTACATTCTTATTGCACAGATGAAGGAACTGGGGCTCAGGGAAGTTGACTTGTCCGAGTTCACACAGTTTGAGGTGTATGAAAACCAGGATTTGGACTCAGGCCATTGACACTAGAGTATGAGGTCTTAACCACTATACTTTACCATATAATACAGTGCTCAGTAAGTTTGTTCAGGGTTGTGAAAGGCTATATATTTCCTACTTCATAGAAGAAAATTCAGTCAATAAGGATATTCAACTTTTTCCCTTCTCCATCTATAAACTCATGTATATGTATATATTTCTCCACTTCTTTCCTCCAGTTTCATTAAAGTCCTCTCTCTCTCTCTCTCTTCAAGGTCAGTCCTTCCCTATGTCCTTAATCCCGCTTCTTCCCACTTTTTCTGGATTTCCTCTATCAGTTATTCTATTTAGTAACTTTAATCTCTCTTCTCCTTACTCTCCCTTTCCTCACCCATAAACTTGCTCAAACATCTAAGAAAATTTCCCCTGTGGAACCCAGTTTCACCTTTCCACCCCCCTTTCAATCATTACCTTCTCCTATTTGAGTTTCCTGTAATAGTCCCCACCTCGTCTCCCCTCACATTTTTGTCTCAATAGATGGCAGTCAGATTCCCACCCTCATATGCTATTTCAACTGCTTTCAGCAAGTTTACCAGTATGTTCCCAACTGCTCAATGTTTTCAGTACTTATATGCTGAAATTCCATGCAGCACTTGATTGCTCTCCCCTCCTGAATCCCTTATTCACTTGGCTTCCTGGAACTGGTCCTGCCCTCGGCACCCTACCAATTCTCCCGTCCACTCTCTTAGTTGGAAACAACCATCTCTTATAACAGAAAACCTTTGTATCTAGCATCTTCGTCATCTTGGTATCTAGAGGGAAAGGGGAAAGTATACCCACATTACCTTGTACAATTTTCTCTGCATGGATTATCTAGGTATCTGTCTTCTTATTAGAATCCTCGCTACCTGGAGGCAAAAACTCCCGTTCATCCTTATATCCTCTCTTAAGACAGCCTGCCACAGCAGACTTGCAACAGATTATCTGCTGGCCACATTACCCTTTGTGACCTTTGCTTCACAGATGTCCAAGCAATGTCTGTAGATGTCTCCAAATATTTATAGAAATACGTACAATATTGTAGAGTGGTCTAGAGGTTCAGAAAGCGCACTATCCATTGGGGCTGGGCAAGACTCCATGACGGTGATCAAACGTGAGCCAGAAATAGTTTGAAGTCCAGATGTGGGAATGGGGAGGGGAGAGTATGAACAGCTGACTCCCAGGCCAGAGATGGGGGGCAGTCAGCAACTGGAGTACCTTTGTTGAAACCCCAAGTTTGGATTAGGAAAGAGTAGAAGATAAACTTAAAAAGGTGGGTCGGAAGTATAAATGAGAAAGATCTGAAGGCTACGCTGAAGAGTTCCACCTTTATTCTAAGGGCAAGTGGGAGTCTACACTGAACAGGGTGCTCAATGATCCTAAATAAACCTGGTGTCAGAAATTCTGGGTTGTAGCCAGGACACACAGGAGGTGGGGAGGCCAGTGGGACACTCTGATGAACAAAATGAGGGCCCGATACAGGTGGTAGCACTGAAAACTACGAGAGATGTAGTTCTTGACAAATTTCATCAAGTATGTATTTGTCTGTATGTGCGTGCATATGTGTGTTTTAACACCTTTGAAACGGAAATGCATCTTATGGTTAATCACATATCTTAATTGGCAGCATCTCTTCTCTCTTAACAACATGTAAAGTAATAGTGTATCTTGAAGTTGATATTGTCCTAGATTCAAAGAGTATATCTGGATGTGAATAAGAAATAAAGAATTCAAAGGCAAAATTGTAAAGCTGGGTGCCTGGAAGAACTCTGTTATTCCTAATAAAGAAGGAAGGGTGTTTCCTTGATCTCTGTCTGGATAGGAGTCTAACCAAATCTATTTGAGCTTTGACCCACAGATAATATTGCTGCTCACCTACTTTCCCCATCTGAACAAATTAAACATAAAAAAAATTAGAGGAAGTACTTATTAACAACAACTTTTAATACGAACATGCGTCTGACCCTCCAGAAACACTCACAGCCTAAAGAGAAGAGCGAGTTGCCACTGAAAGGAGTACATGATGCTTAGGGATGGGTGGCATGCAGTTTCCGGATCCAGCTGATAAATGTATCAAGGCAACTGACAGCATGAGTCACTTGAACAATCGGTACTTCTTCAAATACTGGTTCACTTCTTCTTTGGGGTAAGGACGGAGCGCAATGCAAGTGGCAATGTTCTCTGGCTGCTCCAGCCATAGCGTGTGGTCAATGTTCTTCTGTTGTAGGGTGTCAGCCAGCTCCTTCAGGGTGCTTTCATCTGCAGCCTACCAGGAGCAGAGCACAGAACACAGATTTTGAAGGGCCCATTTAGGAAATGTCAGAAGGCAATGAAAAATAAAGCGTGGAGTGTGGGGGAGGGGGGCGGGGGGGGGTTCTTCTGGACTGAAAAGTGGAGAACAGCTCTCTCAACAGACCACATCTCCAGAAGCAATAGCTTCACTGCCCCGTTTGCCATTCACTCTCTGTAGGACCTTAGATAAGCTGCCTGGGGGTAGGAGAGGGAGAGGCTTAATATGCTTGTTTCTAAAATGGAAAAGATTTTTCTCTTCCCTCCTGAGATGCTGTATGCATTATCAGTAATGGTGCTCTCTAGATTTTCTACTTCTCTTATGGCTGCTGCCCATACAGCTATCCCTAGTCTGTTAGCCAGCTCTGATGTTACGAGTGGACTATGAAAAGATTTCTAACAACCTATCACCTCCAGCTCCATCCTCCCCTCCCACCGGACCCCACCCAAACCTGGAAAGGTTTTCTTTCTGCTGGGACAGTTCCCACTTGTTAGCTCAGAGGGCAAACCATTCTCTAACGTCCTTCTCAGATTCTTTCTTATCATCCTTATCACCATGCTGACTCCATTAACAGGAAGCATTAAAGTAGCACTCAAAGATAATTAGTGTGTTATTTGGCATAAGGTATATTTTTTGCCTGTAAAGGCAGAAGCCACTCAGATAACTAGAGGTTTGTCTCATCAAATAGGAGGATGCAGGGATTGCCACTCTTTAGCTAGTGTCCTCCGGGCACAGCCACGCTGGAGAACTCATGAACTTCCCCTCCCTCTTCTTCAGCACCACATAGTAGCAAAGGACAGTGAGTTAGAGGGAGTCCAAACTCTTGCTCTGCACTTAGTGATTGGATGACCTTTGAGTTTACTTATTTATTTTGAGGGAGAAAGAAAGCATGAGTGAGGAGGGATAGATAGAGAGGGAGAGAGAGAGAATCTGTGCTAATAGCTCAGGGCTCCATCTCTCACAAAACGAACCACAAGATCATGACCTGAGCTGAAATCAAGAATTGGATGCTCAATGGACGGAACCACCCAGGCACCTCTCATCAGGTATCTTTTAGGCTTAAGGGAAGTCACCTAATCTGTGTAGGCTTCAGATCTCTCATCTGAGAAAAGGGGTAAATACATTATCTGCCAGAACATGAAGGAGATGAGGATGTGTGAACGGTTACTGACTGATGTTTTACTATCCACCAGAAAATTTTCTCTTGAAAGATAATCTGCTTTGTCAGCTGGTCATTAAGGGATTACCCCATCTCCGCCCTAGGGTTCTAGTTTGTTTAAAATAAATTTTATAAAAAATAAAATTTTAAAACGTAAAGTAAAATATGTGCTTAATGTAGAAAACTAAATAGAGAAGCATTAGAGAATAACCCAAATCTCACCACCTGCTCAATATGTGGATGTATTTCCTTAGTTTTTCCTTTCAAAATCTGAATCATTTTGTAGGTAGAATACAGTTCGGTTAGCATAACATAATGAACACTCTTCCACGCCAACTAAATATGCTTCAAAACCGTGATTTATACTAGCTTTATAATAGCACATTTTAAGGGCATAAAATGAACCAGTCAATAGTACTGGAAATGTGGTAATTTCCACATTCTTTATTATTATAAGTGCTCCTTTGAATATTCCTGATCTATACAATGCTCTTCAATGCGTCTGATATCTGATACCTTCCCAGGTTACACTTCTAGAAGCAGAATTGACAAAAGGAAAAGATAAGGGTGAGATCTGTTTGGCCACCTGCAAAACGAACCTCACCTCTATTTTACACCAGCGGTATCTGGTATTTATGGAGCTAGGTTCAATTTTTATTATATACACATTTATTTTTCAAATAATAAGGTGTCATACCTCGGTAATGGTTCAGTTTGACCTCACTTGCAGAAAGGAAGCCCGTGTCCTTCTCCCGTCTTAATCGGTTTTTCGGGGAGGAAGTGGGGCAGTACCTTTGGGCCAGGCACTAAAAGGCCCGGCCAGTGCACAGGCAGCAGGGCAGAGTCTCATTCCATCGGCCTTATCCTCACACAAATCTACTAAGGGGGGGAGGGGCGGAAGTCTTAGTAACCACCCAATGTCCACTCTTCACTCTGGCAGGCCCCCGACCAGCCGAGTGAAAGCTCCCTGGGCAATCGCTTAAGTCTCTGAAACCTCTCCAAAGCTTGCTTAGAAGACGCCTCCCCGCTAACGCCACACCTACTCTACGAAGTTAAGCCGCTGCCTCAAAACCACACCCACTTCCGGTCTCAACGTCTTCGGCACCCCTCCCCCACCGCCGGGCGCCTCACCTCGAGGACCACTTTGCGCATGCGCCCCAGGTCCTGAAGGTAAGCTGCCGTGTGGGGGTGGTCGCGGTGAATGTGCAAGGCCGCGGTGGCTGCGTGACAAGCCTGCGCTACCAGTGCGCCTGCTGGCCAGGAGAATGGAGCCTGCGATAGATCCTTTCGTAACACCAAGTACTGGACTAGGATCTGCGGCTCTGCGCCAGAGGCCGCCATCTTCCGGGCCCACAGAAAGACCGGCCCTACTCCCCGGTGCATGCCGGGATGAGGGAGGGGCCTTGAGCGCAGCCATGTTTTTGTACGGTGGAGGCGCAAAGCACGCTGGGTCTGCTTGGTGTGGTTTTGAAGGCGTGGACGGCGGGAACTCAACCTTGGCCTGGGTGAGCGAGAGGAGAGGAGGTAAGGGAAAAGAAGACCTGGTGACGGACGGGACCGTGGCCGGGGTGGAAGGCTGGACAGCCTCTTAAAGCCGTGTTCGGAACACACGCGGGGCCAGGTAGACGGGGACACTGCCGGCTATGACCGGCGGACGGGCAGGGGCAGGGAAGGCGGGGCAGGGAAGGGGAGTCCTGGCGGTGTCACTTGAGGGGTCTGGGGGACACCCGACGATGCGTACCTAAGTTGTGTGCGCCTTGCTGTGAATAGACGTGACTTTCTTGCTTTTTTTCTTTCACCAGCAAGGAAATCTGAGTCCCTATTAAGGCTTGCCTGCGCAACTTCATAGGAAGGCCTGTGGGAATCCGAGGAGATGGAGTGGGCGAATGACAAGTCCAAAGGAGGTATTCAAAGGGCCGCCTTTTCCCCCTTAGTACTGCTGCCAAAGAGGACGCCTAGGTTAAAACAGCCCCTTCCTCTAACGGGTGTGTGACCCGGCCTGTTTGGGAGCGTTATGGTGAAAAGACCGAACACCGAAGACTGAAAGGCACGGGCAGCTAGGATTATTCATTGCACACGGGAAATTATTTCAGACGTTTCCTAGGCTCCTGCCCTTTTTTCAACGGATAGGTTGTGTTCATAATATGCTTAGTGTTTATATTCGGAGCTACATTTCTAGCCAGTGAGGTCTCCTTCCTCTCCAGGATTTTTTGTGGGGGTCATTTATGCATTACACCTGTGGAAGGATGGGTGCCAAGCAGTGATTTTGGTGTTGGTTAGACCTGGATGTGTCCTGGCTCTGCCATTAGAAAATAACGTTGCCTTGGGCAAGTTAATTTTACCTCTCTGCCTTAATTTCTTCATCTGGAAAATGGGAGGCAAATAGTAGCCTTATGGTGATGGTTGTGGAAATAAGAATTTAATTATCTTCATGCTTTAATTCTTTTTTTTTTTTTTTTAAGCTTATTGATTTTGATAGAGAGCATGAGGAGGGGACAGGCAGAGAGAGGGAGGAGAGAGAGAATCCCAAGCAGGTTCCACATTGTCAGCACAGAGTCTGACCCCGGGCTTGATCCCACCACTGTGAGATCATGACCTGAGCTGATGTTAAGAGTCGACACTTAACCGACTGAGCTCCCGAGGTGCCCTTTCATACTTTACTTCTTTACATGGTGTGCAAGTAAAACACCTAGCACAAAGTTGTAATGTGTAGGAAATGTTGAGCAAATGCTTTATTGTTAGCATTGGCATTATGAAACTGTGATGGTCCTTAATCTCTTGGGAACTGATATTTGCCTTTGAATTTCTGTCCAGCGGTGAACTTGTTTTCCTTTCTAAATCCCAGTAATATTGGTGGACAGTTCCCTTCAGTGTGTATCTTTACAGTCCTGTGTGAATAATACTTTTCAGAGCTTCAAAACACTTAAAACTCTCTGGATGTCCAAATCCCAAGAGTTACTCATTAGCATTTTAGGGAAACATGCATAAAAGCCAATGTTAAAAATCGACATTTTTAAACCAGTTTCTGAGAGAGTCATTGAATTTGGTGATTCTGTTTTCCCTGGTCCTTATCATAGATAACTGAGTGAGTTATATGCAGATAATGCTCGCTTTGGACAGTGCCTGGTCAGAACTGCTTGTACATTAGTGCTCAACTTACAAGATGGCTCATTCTTTTTTTTTTTTTTTTTTTATTTCCTGAGAGAGAGAGAGGCAGCGTGAGCAGGGGAGGGTCAGAGAGAGAGAGAGAGGGAGTCACAGAATCCGAAGTGGACTTCCGCGCTCTGAGCTAGGTGTCAGCACAGAGCCTGACGCGGGGCTCGAACCCACGACTGGGATCATGACCTGAGCTGAAGTCGGACGCTTAACCAACTGAGCCATCCAGGTGCCCCCAAGATGGCTCATTCTTGATTCCCGTTGTCATCTCCTCTGGTTTTGTAAATTGTGGCCAGTGTCTAACATTTTAGCTGGCCAAAATTCTAAGAAGGGGGTTAACCCTCTGTAAATCCCTGAAATTCTTCCTGTGGCCAGAGTTAGAAATCCCTGGATGCTTGTGAAATTGCCTTTTTTACTTTCCTCAGGTGTTTTAGCTCACCTGGAAAGACTAGAGATGCAAACGAAGAGATCCTGTAAAAACTTAGAAGATCTGCAGAGAGAGACTGTAGAGAGCGCTCTTGGGACCAAGATTCATAAACTGCGGGGTCTGCGCGATAGGCTCAGAGCTGAAGTAAAACACCGTCAAGCCAGAGTGAGTACAGGGGCCATCTTCTCCGGCTTTGCCGGAGCGTAGCGTAGAGAATCAGCATGATCTGGGACCTAACAGATTTGTATAATGGGTTTTACCTGTGATCTTACCGGATTGATTTCAGTCTTGACCTCTCAAATGATCACTTCTGTAGAGTCAGCCAATATCAGTGTAAACAAATAACTGTCAGGTGTTACTGATAGGGCAGGTAAGCTCTTCATAACCTGCACTCATACCGGAGCTGTTCCTCAGTCTCAGCCTGACGGGTCGTTGGTATTTTTGTCATTAGCGCCATCTTTCCCTTATAGACTTGAAACCTCACAGTGAACTTTGACTCTTCCCTCTCCTCAGTGTTCTCTCTGGGCCAGGATAAGTCAGCAAGACCTTTCAAATTTCCTTTTAGATTGTCTTTGTGCTTCCAAGTATTATCCACATATGTTGTAAATGTTTACCGGGTGACTGGGATGCCAGGATTGTTCCGGTAGCCTGCTTGTTTCTCTTCCTGCGTATCAGCTTCTCCGGCAACTCTTGCCCAGCCAAGAAAACGCTTCATAAGACACTACATCACTGGATTTCATGTAAATGTAAAGAGTATAAACTTATGTCTGACTTGTTTGGCTTGAATGTTGTCTGTGAGATTTGTCCCTTCCGGTGCACGTAGGGGTCATTCTCTTTTACTGTTGTATAGTGATTTCATTTTATGAATATCCCCTAATTGTATTGTTGGTGACATTTGGGTTATTTCGGTTGTTTCACTTCGGAGCTGTGAAACATTCTTGTTCCTGTCTTTGTTGTAAAAATGTGTACTTTTCTATAGGGTGTATACCTTGTAGAATTGCTAGGTCACATTTGTCCTTAGTAAATACTGCCAAACAGGTCTTGGAAGTGATTCTACCAATTTTACATTCCCAGCACCCATGTAAATGATTTCCCTCATTTTGCATATTTACCAGTAGTTGATATTGTGAGCTTTAAAAAGTTTGTCACTCTGGCAGGAGTGTCACAGTATCTCATGGTGGAGTAATTTGCAGTTGCCTGATAACTAATGCTGTTAAGTACCTGTATTGGAGACTGGAAAGTCTTCTGTTGTGAAATAAGCTCTTCAAGTCTTCTGCAAAAATTTTATTGGGTTGTCTACCTCTTACTGAATTGTCGAATTGTGTACATATTTTGGATATGAGTTCTTTGTTTCGTGTATCTTAGACTGTGACTTGCCTTTCCACTCCTTTTATTTATTTAAAAAAAATTTTTTAAACATTTATTTATTATTGAGGGACAGAGAGCATGAACGGGGGAGAGAGAGAGGGAGACATACAGTCTAAAGTAGGCTCCAGGCTCTGAGCTGGAGAGCACAGAGCCCGATGCGCGCTCGAACTCAGGAACCACGAGATCATGACCTGAACAGAAGTTGGATGCTTAGCTGACTGAGCCACCCAGACGCCCCCCCCCCTTGCCTTTTCATTCTAGTGGTGTCTTGTGATAAAAAGAAAGTCTTCACTTTAATGAGGTTTGATTTAGGAATCTAATTATATACTTATTGCTCTTGTTGCCTAACTTGAGATGATGGTGATGTTCTGTGGTATTTTCTAAAAGCTCTGTTGTACTTTTGCTTTCAGAACTACAGTCTGTCTGAAAGGGATTTTTGTGTATGGGATGAAGTTGAGGTCGTATTACTACTTCTGTTTTTCCACGTGAATATCCATTGCCTCTGCTACGCTTTTTGACGTCTGCTCTTTTCCTGTTGTGTTGTAATGGATCTTTGGGGCCACTGCAGGCCTGTTTCTAACTTCTGTTCCATTGGTCTGTTTGTATATATGCTGGTACAAGAGATTTATTTACTGTGAGTTTGGGTACATATCATGTATGTCGTCGTCTTCAGAATAATCCTGGCTATTCTTGGCCCCTTGGGTTTTATAGAAATTTGGGTATCAGCCATCAATTTCCAAAACATACACCTATAGTTTTGATTGGGATTGCATTGAATCTGTACACCAGTTTGGAGAGACTTGAAATATTTTCAGCATTGCATTTTCTAATCAATGTACATGATTGTATCTTTTCATTTATTTAGGTCTTTTATTTCTCTCAGTAATGTGTGCAGTTTTATGTGTAGAGGTCTTAAACATCATTCAGTGTATTAATCTATGTATTTGATTTTTCCTGATGTTAATGCATGTGGCAGGGGTCAGCAGACTTTCTGTGTCAGGCCAGATGGTTGTTATTTTAGGCTTCGTGAGCCGTGTGTTCTCTGTGGTGACTCTTCGGCCCTGCTGCTGTACTGTGAGGCAGCCCTAGACAATCTGTACATTAGTGGGTGTGTTCCAGCCAAAGCTTATTTACAAAAATAAGTGTCAATGTAAGTTTGGCCCACAACTCATATTTTAATAGTTCCTGATATATGGTATTATTTTTTAGAAATTTTGTTCTTAGATTGTGTAGAAATATACTTGATTTTTATATATTGACTTTATGACAACTTTGCTGTATCTGCATTAATTCTATTTCTCTCTCTATTCTTTTGGGATTTCTACATCTGGAGTCAGGTCATAGGCAAACAGTAACAGTTTTACTTCTTTCCGATCCTTGTAACTTGTTTTCTTTGCCTTGATTCTGCTGGCTAACTTGTTCCGTATATTGTTGAGTGGAAATAGTCTTAGGGTCAACCTGTTTGCTCTAAGTTATGTATATACATACTCTATCAGATTAAGGAAATGCTCTTCTATATCTAGCTTGCTAGAGTTAATTGTGATCAAGTATTGAATTTTATCAAATGTTTTTACTGCATACGTTAAGGTGGTTGTATGGCTTTTGTTAATGTGATACATATCGATTGGTGTTTGATAATGGCTTACATTTTTAGAATAAACCTACTTTGGTTTGATGTATTGTCTTTCTATATAATGTTGAATTCTATTTGCTAATATGTGCTAATAGGACTTTTACATCTAAATTCTTGAGATTGTCTTGTGATTTTTCTTTTCTTTCTTTCTTTTTTTTTTTTTTTAATATAATTCCCTTTTCAGGTTTTGGCGTCACCTTTAACCTGGTATTAGAAACAAGTTGAGATAGTTTCCTCTTTTTTCTATTTCTTGGAAAAGTTTATATAAAATTGGTGTGGTTTTTCCTTAAAGTTTTGTAAAGAACTACCGGGTAAAACTTTGGGCCTCCTCTGTGGGAAGGTTTTAAGTTTCTGATTCAATTTCTTTGATTAATATAAAGCTTTTATATTTCCTGTTTTCTCTTGGTTCATCTTTGGTAAATTGCATTTCAGGAAATTTGTCCATTTCATCTAAATTTGCATTTCAAGTTGTTTGAACCTTCTTAAACAACTATCTTGTGAATAGGATTGATCTATATTGTTTCATTTTTTATTCTGATATTGGTAATTTGTGATCACTCTTCCACTTTTTTTCTCTCCTCGATCAGTCTTGTTATCATCAGTCTTGAATTAGTTTTATTAGAAAACCAACTTTGGCATTATTGATATTTCTCTCTTACATGTTTGTGTTGTATTTTCATTGATATTTTCTCATCATTATCCCCTGCCTTTTCTTTGGATTTAAGTTGCTTTTTAGCTTCCTGAGGTGAATACTTACTGTTATTTTTAGTCGTCTTTTCCCCTTTTTGTATGTGAGGTCATAAATTTTTCACTAAGCACAATGTCTTAGTATGAGCTATTGGAACAAAAGTACCATAAACTGGGTGACTTGTCAACCGCACATGCTTCTCACAGTTCTAGAGCATGGGAAGTCCAAGATTATGGACCCAGCAAATTCAGTGTCTGATGAGGACCTACTTCCTCATTGATGATAGTCTTCTCACTGTAGCTCACATGCTAGAAGGGGTGAGCTAGCTTTCTGGGGTCTCTTACAAGGGCACTAATCTCATTCACGAGGGTGCCAATATTGTGATGTAATCACCAGCCAGAGGCCCTACCTCTAGATACCATCACATTGGGCATTAGGTTTCAGCATACAAATTTCGAGGGATACAAATATTCAGTGACTAGCACGTGGCTTTGACTAGATCCCGCGAGTTGTGGTATGTCATGTTTTCATGGCTTTGCTGCCCTCTTCTTATCCTAGACTTGCTTTACACCCTTTTCTTTTACCTCTCACAGTACTCTCCATTTCCACCAAAGCCCTAATTCTTCAGGCCGGTACAGTTTCTCCTGATTCCTAGCACCGCGACCCACAAGATTCTTCCTTTCTTGTGAATTCATAGCACTAACTGGTCACTGTAGCATTTCTTCAGTTATTACATAATATAAAAAAAAATACTCTGCCTTTAGCTTTTTTCCCACTTATGTCAGGGCAAGAACCCTGTGCTATGTCCCTTTTACCCAGTGTGATTTGCTGCATATTTTGCAGGTTAAAGCATCTACTGCCAGTGTAGAACCCGACCAAACATTGGAGGTCGATGAGCAAGAAGCTGTGGAAGGAAAACAGGAAAATATGAAAGCCATTCTGCAGGCATATCGTTTTACAGGTATAATTTATTTTCTGACCTGTTTCAGTCTGAGTCTCTTGTCTCTAGTGAGTCGGTTGGCTAGATATTAGTAGTCCTGGGCTTATTTCATGAGCATGGATTTTGCCGCCTTCAGCCTACACACGCAAAGCTGGTGTGCTATGTGTAGGCATTTTTACCTACAAAATTGGCCTGTTTTTGCAGAAGATAGTTGATGGCCGGCTTAGACTGTTCATTTTAGCTCTTTAGTGTGTGCCGGACCCTATGGTAACTGCCTTTGCTGCTGGCTGGCTTGATGCCATCGGTCAAGTTGTTTCAACCTATTAAGTCTCTGTTTTCCTGTTAAAATGGGGATTTATCCTGCCCGTTATCTGTGGCATAAGAGGATTGTGGAAGGAACTAGACTGTCGTACCTTATTTGACACCCAGAAGAAGAAGAGGTAAAATGAAAATTCCTAAATCTCTTCTTCCGTAATTTGATCTGAGGATGTTTTATCTTCTCTACCATCTTCCATGGTTTTAACAACTCAAATTTGAAGTGAGCCAGAGTCAGAATAAAGTCTATGATGTTCATTCAACAAACATTTGAACACCTGTTGTACGTATGAGGCGGTGCTGAAGTGATTGCACAGCTGAGAAAGACACTACCTTTGGTGACCTGTGTTGACAGTATCAACTTGTTTGCTTCAGGGCTCAGTGGGAAACTGACCAGCCACGGGGTCTGTGTCTGCATCAGCACTGCTTTTGAGGGAAATCTGCTGGATTCCTATTTTGTCGACCTTATCATACAGAAGCCACTTCGGATACATCACCATTCAATTCCGGTCTTCATTCCCCTAGAGGAGCTCTCTGCAAAGTTCTTACAGACTGATATTCAGCACTTCCTGTTCTGTCTCTGTGAATACCTAAATGCTTATGCCGGAAGGAAGTACCAGGCAGATCAACTTCAGGTATCTGTCTGGGATCTTACATAGGTTTTATTAGCCCAGAATAGGCTCAAAAGGTGAAAAAAAGGTGGGAGGCAAGTTTTTTATTTATTTTTTTATTTTAGAGAGCACACTCAAGTAGAGGATTGGAGCAGAGGGAGAGAGAGGAAGAATATCTTAAGCAGGCTTCACACTCCACACAGAGCTCCCACGGGTCTCCATCCCATGATCCAGGGATCATGACCTACCGAGCCACCCAGCCCACCTCTCTTTTGTATTTAAAATGCTTTATAATTCTGAGCCAGAAGTTTGACCATTGTCCTTCTGATGCATGTTTCTTATTTTTATACAAGCTATTTTCCACCTTTTTCTCCTTTTGAAATTCTGGATGCTGTTCAAGCGTGGATACCGGTTAAGGGATTTTTCACTCCTGACTGGTGGTCCTCAGGCTTTTATACTTGACCCTTTCTTCCCTTCACAAAAGTAGTCATCCCTCGTTTTATTGTACTTCTCTTTATTATGCTTTGCAGATACTGTGTTTTCCTACAGATTGAAGGTTTGTGGCAACCTTGTGTTGAGCAAGCCTATCTGTGCCATTTTTCTAGCAGCATTTGCTCACTTTGTGTCTGTGTGTCACATTGTGGCAATTCTTTCAACATTTCAAACTTTTTCATTATTTGTTATGGTGATCTGATCAGTGATTATGATTCACTAAAAAGTTCAGATGATGATTAGCATTTTTCAGCAAATGGTCAGTCATTCCCATTTTGTGCTAGACTACTGTGTAAGGACCTCACGACAACCCTCCAGACCGATGTCACCATTATGTACCAAGGTGAGAGGAAGAAGCATGCCTCAGCGAAGAAATTATAATGTGCTCTGCGCTACTCAGGTTGAATGAAATGGTAAAATAGGTAGACTACATGAAGGACAATGGTTTAATTAACATCTGCACATTGGGTGGCACCTGGGTGGCTCAGTTAAGCGACCTACTCCTGATTTCAGCTCAGGTCATGGTCTCACAGTTGGTGAGATAAAGCCCCATGTTGGGCTCTGTACTGATAGTGTGGAGCTTGCTTAGGATTCTTTCTGCCCCTCTCTCTCAATTTTTCTCTGAAAGTAGATAAATTTAAAAAACTTTAAAAAGGTATGCACATTGGTTTTTTAGACATAATGCTATTGCATACTTAATAGGCTGCAGGGTAGTATATAAATATAACTGTCCTGGGAAACCAAACAATTCACTTGACTTGCTTCATTGCAAGTCTGGAACTGAACCCACAGTGTCTTTGAGGCATGCCTGTACAGTTTCTGTACTTTTCAGGGATTTATAGAGTACCTACTATGTGCCAGGTGCCTTGCTGAGCCTTAGGTATAGATGCAAAGCAGAATCATCCATCGAGGAATACTATCCATCTTTGCCTGAACTCTGGCCTGCCTTCTTGGGGTTGCATTGGAGTAGGGTTGGGTAAGAAAGAAATTGCTTTTAAGTAGACAGGAAATGGATACAGATAAGGAATATATGACTTTCTAGAAGCTGTGTTCCACCCATGCATTTAGGACTCTGAAGCTCTTAGTTGTCAGTTAAACTTACACTAAACGTAAACTCAGACACAGGAGTGTCTTAGCCAACTACATGACAACAACGGAATTCTTGGCAGAAATCATATCTTCCTTGTGCCCCCAGCCCCTGGCCATTTATTTAGTGCTTTCTGCAGGCCTTTCTAGGGTGCCACCAATTCTTACACATCTTAATCATTAGTCCTTTTTATAGGCTTTTCTCTGTCTTTTATTTCTCTGAAATTTGATTAATGGGCCCTGTTTTTGTAGACTTGTTTGAAGTGTCACAACCACTCACTGCCTCTGGAACTATAGTCATAACATTTTGTCTTCTCTGACCCCCCACCCCTTAGAGTGACTTTGCAGGCTTTCTGGCTGGGCCCTTGCGGAGAAACTCGCTGTGCAACTTGCTGTCGTTTACTTACAAAGTGGAGGCAGATGGTCATTCGTTCCCATTTTGTGCTAGACTGCTGTATAAGGACCTCACAACAACCCTTCCGACTGACGTCACCATTACGTACCAAGGTGAGAGGAAGAAGCATGCCTCAGCGAAGAAATTATAATGTTCTCTGCGCTACTCAGGTTGAATAAAACAGGGTAAAATAGGTAGACTACATGTGTTGGACCTTTGGAGACCCATTCTTTGGTTAATCTAGAAATTTACTCCATAAAATACAAAGAATATTTTTTAATATATTTTTTAATGTTTATATTTGAGAGAGTGAGCAGGGGAGGGGCAGAGACAGATGGACACAGATGATCCAAAGCAGGCTCTGTGCTGACAGCAAAGAGCCCAGTGTGGGGATTGAACTCACAAACCGGGAGAAGTCAGACGCTTAACTGACTGAGCTGCCCAGGTGCCCTGAATATATTCCTTCCTTCTTTCATTTTTTTCTCTCCTTTTTGTAGGTAGTAAACATAGTTACCCTCGTTCCCTCTCTTTGGCTCCATCCAACTCTGCTAAGGCTCCTTCAGTTTAAGATTTGTTTTCTTTGGAGATTCCTCTTGAAGAGCAACAGCTACTGAGGCTCAGAGGGTCGCTTGTGATGAAGAGAGGCAAGTCTCCTCTCACTAAGAAGCCAGAGAGACAAATAAGTGTACACTTCGCTCTCTAGAGACTCTTCTGTGGATGGGAAGTTTTTAGGGCTAGCTGAGACTATGATATAGTTTCATAGTTAAATGTACCGTTGTAATGTGACATGGGCAATAATGAGAAATGGGATAAGATATTTTTAGGAGATGGAAATTTTGAAACTGCCAGAGATTTCACACTGTAGTTTTTAGGCTTTGGGACAGAATCTATTCAGGTCTCAAAACTTCATTGGTCCAATAAAGGGCAGCCTCCTCCAGACCACAAAAAAAAAAAAGTTACGTCCAAAACATCAGTGACCCAGGCTCAGATTCCCCAGCTGCACTAAATGAGATCGGTATACTCTGTTTTAGGGACGGATGCATTGTCCACTTCATGGGAAGAACAGCGAGCATCCCATGAAAATCTATTTTTAACAAAGCCCCTGCATCAAGTGTTTACTTCGTTTACAAGAAAAGGAGAAAAGTTGGATATGAGCCTGGTCTCCTAGAATATTATTTTCATTGGGAGCACATCAAAAGTGAGTAAAGTAATACTGTGTGCAGTCCCAGGCTAGGTCCTGGGAACTGAAAACTATTGGAAGGTTCAGACCCCTTGCCTGGGGTCTGAATGTTGCACTGAGAACATTCACCTCATCATGAAGGTAGGGGGCAAGTTTGGACAATTGAGGTATTGATTTGATCGTCCTCTTTAGCTGAAAATCACAGTGTGTGGGGGGCAGAAGGCATTTTGTGAAAGAGGGAGTGTGTATCATTCAACTGAAGAGTGTAGCTTTGATGAAAGTTTTAATTCTGCCTCATTTTCCTGAGTCTTTTGAAACTAAAGTTTTCAGAACATCATAGGTTCCTGATAGGCAGTTAGGGAAAACATGTTTGATTTTTAGTTTGAAGCAGTGTATTCTAGGCCTCCGTTTTATAAAGAATATGGTGTGAGAAAGTACTGTGGATAATCAGGGTTCAATGTAGCTAATACTTTGTTTTCTACATGTTAGTTAAATGTATTAAGTCAGCCATCGAAAAGCAGAAGTCTGCTCAAACTCCGTGTTTACAGAGCGAGGCAGACCTCCACCCTCTCTCTTCTGCAAGTTCCCGGCCCCAGTGTCTCCTCCACCTCCTCCCCTGACTAGTAGGAGTCATGACCCCCCCCCCCCTTCCTGTCCCAGAGCTGCATCCAAGCCTCTAACATGGTCCCTTTCTAGACCCAATGACCAGGAAGTACGGTACGTATGTGGGGGCACAGGTAGAGCCAGCTTAGACCCCCATTTAGGAGAATGCAGCTTGAGAGTAAGAGATGTCTTGGTTCAGGCGCTTGCCTTCTAGGCACTTGGTAAGGGTGAATGTGAGTTAGCAAAGTCCTGTGCTTCTCAGATGAGTGGTATTCACAGAATTTTCACAAGGAGCACATCCAAGTTGAATAAAGCTTTTAATAAAAGTCTTGTTCTTTATCAATACCTGTAAATTCTCTTAAAGCAGTAGCAAAGGCGACTGTAGCAAGAGCTCAAGAGGCAAGGCAATATCGGAAAGTGTTTAACAGAAAGTTAAAAATATAAATGTAGAAGATCTGTTTATATATTTTTCTCTCAGAAATAAATTCCCTTTCCCTCCCTCCCACCAGGTAAAAGGAGATATTGCACTTTCTGCTCTCACGACTAAGGTGGCAGGGGTTCTAGAAGAACCATTCAAGATTATCAGGAACACGAGCGTGAGGGCCGGCTCGCCCAGCCCGGCCCACCTGGAGACCGGCGGCTCCCCCGGCTTGGAGACGGCTTCCACGCGTGCGCTGGGGGGCACGGCTGTCTGCTAGCTGCCCAGGCCCGCCAGGTCCTCGCCTGCAGCCCGGCGGCAAAGGCAGCTTGGTTCCACCTTGGATACGTTCCTGCTCACAGTGGCCATGGCCTCTCTGGGGGAAGGAGGGCTGGTCAGACCCGGGGCTCTGGAAGGATTGTTCCAGTACTATGCCTAAGACCCCTACTCTCTGAGGAAGCTACAGGCACGCTGAGGAATAGTATGGCCACCCTCAGAGCTCACGCATCCATGAACAAATGAAGGCTTGAGGAGATTTTTAAACCTAAAGTCTATGTGAGTGTGCACTTCAACAGTTTGGGCAGGTTGGGACTTGGTCCTTTGTCCTTTCCAAGGCCTTTCTTTGATTCCAGAAACCAGATTCTCCCTTCCCATTCGGACTGCTGTGGGGCTGGCAGCCGTTCAGGAGTTGTCCACCACCTGGTGGGGCAGGGTGACCGAGGAGCCGTTAGGGAAGACCGCTGGCTTCTCCCGTCCCTTCAAGAAAAAGGTCAGCAGTTCTCCTTTCCCTTTCACAAAGATGGGCCCTCGCCTCACAAAGCGGAAGCCGTACTCCCGAAGGATGGCTTGTGTTTCTTCCACCACCTGTGGAGGGAGAACATCGTGAGCTCAGACCACAGCTGCCCAGAAGGTGTCCACACGTGGCCCGCAGGCCCCAGTCAGCCCGCCTGGAACGCTCCTCTCCACACCTTGGGCCAAGTCCCTTATCTGCGAGCCAGCAGAACCAGGCTGGACAGGGACGGGATGCAGGGTTGCTGGGGCCTCTTCCTTTCTTGGGGACAGTGCTCCCTGTCCCTAGAGGACAGCCTCAGGTCACCAGTATGACAGTACACACTCTGTTTTGTCCCCTCTCCATACTTTATGCCAGTTTTCTGTTATGGGGGTGGCTGTTGGAGGCATAAAATATTAGTTCCTACCAAGAGGCGGGATAGGCTTACCAGGAACTTCAGCCTAGATTTTGGAAATGGGGTTGAAGTATTTCCTCCCTCCCACTGAGGCATCCCTCCCCCCCCCGCCCCCGCCCCCCTTGGCTTTACTCTCCCAGAAGTACCAACTTGATATTCTGAGCCAACAGAAAGGAAGCAGTACTGCATGCAAAGCATGCCCTATTCCAACTTTGTTCCTGGTCCCTGGGTCTGAGCACACGCTCTGCTCTCTTGCTGGACGTACCTGAATGTTGCCCATGACCCCTGTGGACTCCATCCTGCTGGCTACGTTGACTGTATTGCCCCAGATGTCATAGTGTGGTTTCCGGGCTCCGATGACCCCAGCCAGTACCCCACCTTTGTTCATGCCTGGTGTAGAAGCATAAAATTAAGCACAGCCACGTGTGACATATTTTGTCATTATCCCATTCCAGAAGCCACCACCTCCTCTCCCAGAGAATTGACCACATGACCCCAACCACAAAGCTCCTAGGTCTGTAACCTGCTCCTCCTGAAGCTGGTCTCTAAGCCACCAGAGGGCAGGTATGTCTCCAGTTTATCCTGTCCTCGGCAAAGGTCAGCCGTCCCCAATATGCTAACTGACCTATGCAGCGTGGACGTTGACAGTTGTGACACATACCTGGTACCTCAAGTGAAGACCCCCTGCCCCCACCCCCAGTAAGGGCAGCAGGTGACATCAACTCCTAACATGCTGGACGGAGGCAGCAAAGGCCTCGGCAGGCATACAAGGCTGCTTGGGGAAATAGCCTAACTTCCCAGCCGGACTCGGAAAGCCGCTTCTGGCTGTCAACAGCAGAGGACACAGACAGCTGTCTTTTCGTCAGATGTACAGTCTGGTCAGCTGGAAGAGGTTCCTGAGGTCCCAGCACTGTGACTATGTGACCCTCCCTGACCTAAATGCCTCAGGGCCAATCTGAGTCCCTTACGTCAGAGGAGCATGCAGCGGAGCAGACAAGCCTGAAACCCTTACCTATGCGCAGCATGAAGTTGTTGAAGGACTGGTTGTTGATGTTGGTGAGTGTATCCTTCATGGCCAGGGCGAAGTCGGCCAGGTCGGCCAGGTGCTGCCAGCGCTCCCGGTCAGACTTTTCCTCCTGTGCCAGGGAGTGGGGGTGAGGGCAGCAGGAGCCAGTGTGGGCACCTGCCTCCCCTTCACAGTATTCTCAAGGTGACTTCCTACAGCTACGTGTTAAAGGCCTTATTCTCCAGTTCCTCCCACAGACGAGTCTGTGACCTCTACCTGTGCATGTCACTGACACATCACCAGGGTCCCTTTGGGTCCAGGGCAAAGCCTGGGGGGGGTGGTGGTGGGGAAGCCAAATGCTGTCCAGCCGAGTCACTTCCTGTCTGCCATGTTAGCTGATCGGGAGTCCTGCCTCATCACCACCTTGCCTGAACCTGGTCTTGTAATTTTGAGATAGCTGGCCTCACTTTGATTCCTGAACTAGATGAGCGCTTAAGGGTCATGAACCATCTTAGATGCGTTTCTTTAACCTCATCCGTAGAGTGGAGATGGTAGCAATACTTACACAGTACGGGACAGGTATAAAATAATAGTTTTTAAGAAGAGCTCTTGGGACCAAGGCCCCCACAGCTCCTCTCTCCTAGAATGAGCTAGCTAAGTGGCTAGGTGCACAGGTCTGATTCAACAACAGGCCAATGCCAGCTGATGAGCTCTGAAGAACCCTTTTCTAATCACACTTCCCAACCTGGATGTCTTCATTGTTACCTAATTAGGTGGTTTCTACTCCCCAGTTCTTTTAAAGAATAGAACATGAAGGGAGCACGGCCACAGTTGAAGCAGCTTACACCTGGGCTAAGCGGTGCAAGTGATAGAGGGCTTATGTGTCCTACTATTTCTCTGCTCGTGAAACTTTGCCAATAAACCCGATTTTAAGTCTGCGTTGCATGGTGCTAATGGTGTGCGTGACCCCTTGGTGCAGCCAGTACTCGGTAGCGTCAGCTACCCTCGTAGCTTCCTGTTTCACACGTGTGCGTGCGGGCTGCTTTCTTGCTTGCCTCAGGAGGCAGAGCCCCGTCTCCAGCCATGGAGGCAGTTAGCTACCTTGTTGGAGCTGTTGAAGCCATTGGTGTTGACGTCTGGGGTGACTCCAGAAGCTGCCATGTAGGTGCTGCCGATGGTTTTGATCTTGGTGATGACCCGGAACTTAGGATTGTCCAGGAGCTGGGGCCAATATTAAAGAGAGAAACGTCAATCCCTGGGGATAGATGAGTCAACTAAGTGACAGATGTTCCTGTTTACAACCCCACAAGACATCCAAGGGATGCTTTCCTAAGAGAGCTTGATCTGTTCTGCTGATTATCAGCCATGTGATCTTGAGCAAACTTCCTGATGAGCCTCAGTTTCTATATCCTTAACATGGGACAAAACCGCCAGTTCCCAAGAGTGGTTGGGCATCTGTGTAAAAGCATTTTTCTTGACATACAAGTTCCCTAATTTTACTGGATCTGAATTTGAGGGTGGGAAGAATCCGAGGGACCCCAGGGCCAGTCATGCCATGAATTTGCAGGCAGTTTCCAGGCTCCTTTCTGCCCACCCAGACCCACCAGTCTGTAGGAGCTCCTACGTTACAGGTAGGGGCCCATCCAGAAAAGTGGAGCAGCTACAATGACTATAGCTTCTGACTTCTGCAGCAGGTCCTGGGGTGTAATCCGGAGTGAGCTGGCTCAGGGCCAGGACAGGGACTCACGGAATCAAAGTCTGAGATGATCTCATTGAGGAAGCGCAGACACTCAATGCCACCATTATTGATGCTCTCCTCTGTGTAGAAGTCAGCGAAGTTGGGTAAGGAGGCAAACATGACTCCAATCTCATCATAAGACTGGCTGTACAGCTCCTAAAAAGAGGCAGGGCCAAAGTGCTCAAAGAAATGCTGATGAACAGTGTGCCACAGAAATGAAGCTCTCCCGTGACTGGTGTACTCAGCTTACGGATACCTCTCTGGTTATTCCAGCTTTGAACTATAAGGAAGTAGATCATCACATCTTTGAAGAAGTAAAAAGTTTCTCTAGTCTCTGGAACAGTCTTAGCTTTGAGAAAGCGGGGTGGGATGGAGTTGGGAAGTGAGGCGGGAGAATGCTTCTATGTGAGGAGATGACAGCTAACAGGGGAGCTCTAGCCAAGGCCTCATCTGAAATGGGGCTTTCCGGTGATGTGTGGCCCACAGGTTGAAGTGCTACCAAAAGCCTGTGAAATTTCCCTCTTGCTTATGTTGCAATTGCTGCTTGGGCACAGCCCTGCCTAGACTGGAACCAGCTCATGAGAAGACCTTGGGCCCAGAGGGGCTCCCTGGCAGAAAGCCAGACAACACACAGCCTTATGGCTGCGGGCTATAGCGTGAGGCCACCCCTCACCTCATCTCTCTTCTTGGACCCCAGGAAATGGCGTGCCACGTGCTCAGGCAGCATGTTGGTGACCAAGGCCTCATTCCAGCGCCGCATCTCGTAGACACGTTCCTTCTGGTCATGGACCTCAATCTTCCACAAGAACAGTGTCCGTGCCAATTTTTCCACCTGTGGACAGGCACAGGCAAGGTGTGTGCTTTAGCTGACCATTTGATGGAAAGATGAAGAAGAGGGAATTTGAATGGAAGGAACACCCAGAGAAGCTCACCTACTGAAAAGGCCACCCTGCAGCTATAGTGAGGACTCCAGCCTCACTGTGGTTATGCAGAGCTCTGAGAGGCCTCCGGGATATGTGGGGCTTTCTGGGACCTAATTCTAGCTACAGATCTATGTTGGCCTGGGGGAGGGGAGCAGCAATGGAAAGCTAGCCCAGCGTGGAGTCCCTGTTTCCGGCAGGTTCCATTTGGCCAAGAAGTGGCTTGGGAAGGCTGTACTTTCCCTGGCAAGCCACTGGGGGGCACTTGGGCTAACATGGAGCTACTTCATCCTCTCTGTGCTCTTTATTTTTCTTTTTCGTATTAACCAAACAAAACTTCATCAGCTTCTTTCCCTTCCTCTTCTGGTTCAGAAACAGATTTTCTCCAAGCTTTTATGCCTCCACTGTGTGCTTGCTTCAGCATGCTGGAGGAAGTCGGAAGAGGTAAAGAACTGTTCTCCTTATATTACAAGGGAGAAAACCAGACAAAGGAGGGGTGATGGCTTGGCCAGGGCCACATGCTACATTGGGTAAGGGAAACCAGCACTCCCGAGGAGCCGGGGTTCTTAGATCCTGAGACTCCTTTCTCAGGAGACCCTGATGGGTTGTGCGCAAAGACAGGAGAGGAGGGCGTGTGGGCACTTACGTGGCGTGAGAAGTAGTAAAAGCTCAGCATCATGATGAAGATCATCACTGTCATGGAGTACTTAGAAGGCACCAGGGGCAGCCTGTGGGGCAGAGTAATTCATCGGCCCATGCTGCCATCTTGGAAGGCAGATTCATTCCCTCCAACTGGGCTGTGCCTTTCCTGTCACCCTGGGCTCCAGAAACTTCTCCCAGCTCCTTAAGCACCTTCACATCAAGTCCGAACTCAGAGGTAAATATTTCTTAATCACTGGGCTCCTAATAGGCACCCAGTCCTGGCCACTCCTGGAATCCACACCAGAGCTACTCCCCAGATGTTTAGTAAACACTGCATCAACTGATTGATAACAGAAGTAGGTACAGCCATGGAAGCCTCTGGAGAAAGGAGAGAGGAGCATCGCAGTGATGAGCTAAGGCACCGCTTCAGCATGCTTTTTTATAGCTTCACATTTTTGTACGGAGCTAACGTTTCCATTACTGCATAGTAGCCTACTGCATGAGTAGGTCACAGTTTGTATACCTATTTGCTGTTGATGGGCTCTGGGTGGTTTTCATCTGCTTTGCACGTGCATGTGTAGCTATGATGAACAACATGACTGGATGTTTCTGCACACACATCTGTGATATACAGATGTGCATGGATTTCTGTAAGGAATGTACGGAGCAGTAGAATTGCTGGGTCATGAGTCTATTTGCAACTTCACTAAATAACTCCAAATTGTTTTCTAAAATGGTTGTGCCAACTCACACTCCCATCAGGAGTGTGTGTGTGCTACCATCGTTCTTGATATTACCAGACTTCTTAGCTCTAGAGAAATTGTAGGTGTTTAATAGTCTTTTGTCATGGTCCTAATTTTCATTTCCTTGATTATGTGAATGCCTTTCATTTATAAGTGGCCATTTAGATTTCTTCTTTTGTGAAAGGGTCTATTCTTCTGCCCTAATTCTGTTAGGTAATTTTTTTTAAACTTACATGAAAGTCTAGTCAAGGCACTGAATCATAAAATTCTAAAACTTTAGAGCTAGAAGAGACCTTGGAGAACTTCTAGTCCACTATCCTCCTCAAGATGTGAAATAGACTCAAACAATGGCCTGCCTGCAGCCCCAGAGAGCACTACTGTGGCTGGGGAAGAATCCACACCTTCTAGATCAGGTGCAGTGCTCCTTCCTCATTTTGCTGCGGTCCTGGCGGCCAGTTAAATGCAGCTGTCACATCCACTTGGCTGTTTGTTCCCTCTCCCCTCACCTGAACCCAGCCTCCAACGTACCCCGTAAACCACTCTGCTGCTGATCTGGTTCGCTCTCTGATCCCAGATAGGCCATAACGGCCAGGCCCATCCCCGAGTCATTCTACCTCTGCTCCAGGCCCACCCCTTTAAAAAAGCACATACTGCTCTAGTAACTATCCCACATTGTGTGCCTCTGAAGGAGTGAGATCATGGTCTTGTTTCTAGAAGAAAGGGAGACCAAACACAGACCAAAAGGGGAAAGCAGCCGCCCTTACCTGTCAGTGCCATTAAGCCCAGGGGTGGAAAATATCTGCATCTTCTCTAAGGTGACCACGGGAAAGCTGTTGGACAGATAACCGCACACTCAGGCCCCACCTGAGCACAAGAGCACGGAGGTAGCCGTGATCTTCCACTCATCAAGAATGGAAAGGATCTCAGAGGCGTATCTGTGAGAAGCCAAGAACCCCGATTCCTATACAAGCCTCTGAGGAGGCCAAGGCCCATGACCCTGAGGTGGAGACTTGGGGGTGGGAGGAAGGAGATAAAACAGACCCCAAAACAGGCTTCATCTTACCCATGTTCCTGGAAACGTTTGCGGTCGTATTCATCAAAGATGGGGCACCAGGCATAGATGTTAATGACGGCCACGGCACCCGTGACGAGCAGCATGAGCGTGAGCTTCACCATGTGGCTGACCTGCACCAGCATGATGGTGGCGATGAGGGACAGCACGGCGACGTAGTTGTAATACTTGGGGTTCTCTACGCAGCCATCCTCCACTCCTGCAGTGCCGTTGACTGGTCCCGTGTAGTACTGCAGACAGCTAAGCTGGAGGGGAGGACCGTGGCAGCAGCGGGGAGAACAGAGGGGACAGGGGGACAGCAGACAACGGTCAGAGACGGCTGTGGCACAGCACTGTCCATTCAGCTGCCGCTTCGCGCGGCTCCCTCAGAAACACTGAAAGATGGGAAAATTCACCAAGGAGCTGTACAAAAGCCGGTAATGCCTACTAAGAGCTTAACCATACCTCATTCGATGTTTATGAAATTCCAGTGTTTTGGCATTGTCACCTTTGTATAGAAAACTCAAAGAGGGGGACTTGCACCAAGCAGCACAATGGGCAAGTGGTAAAGCCAGAGCTGGGGGTCCCGTTTTTCAGTTTCAAATACAGATGCTCTCAATCAGTAGGGCCAAGATGGCAGAGAAGTAGGGGGATCCGTACTTCCCGGTCGCATCTCTCAAAGAAGGGCTGAAGCCAAAGGACTCAGAACCTCAAGAGTCTGGGAGGAAAGGAGACGGAGTCTACTGGGGAATACAGATGCTCTCGCCCACGTCACACTGTTGCTTAAGTCGGGGGGCGGGAGGGGGGGGCTCCTGAACCGCGTCACTGTGCTGGCAGCCAGGCTCCACGCAAACATTTCCATTTCTCCAGTCCTGCTGCCGAGCACAGGGACTCCAGGGAAAGTGCATCCATAATCTGAATCAAACCCACTTTCTGTAACTTTCACCACTGAGGCTCATGTGGCTTTGGGGAAGTTCTCAGCACGTGGAAAGTTTTCATACTGCCCTGGTCCCCCCCACCCCCACCCCCCCCACTGGCGACAGGCGCTCCAGCTGTCCATGCCCCTGTTAATCAGCGGTCCCCAGACCCGGCTCCAGGCAGGTTCAGACACACAAGGGGCCTGGGGCTTCTCCTCCCTGCACGCACGCACTGTGTGACCAGGGGTCTGTCAGGTTCGGGAGCCCCACCTTTGCCTTCTAGCTGGACTCGGGCTCCATAGGCCTTAGGGCTTTTTCATCTACACTACTACCAGATCCGGTCTCCATGGTGAGGTTTTTTCCCTCCTGTGCTTAAATCGTTAAAGAAAATAAAGCAAGTGATACAACACTTATTTAGAAAAAGCAGGACTTTTTAAGAGCATGTATATCATACTGCCAAAATTGTTGGGAGCCGTGACCAATGACAAGAAAGTCAATGGCAGCTCCAAGCTGCCGATGCTCAGCAAATGACTGGCAGCTCTGAATTAACAGATCTGGGCTTCCGACTGCTGTTCTCTCCCCCAGGAAAGCATCTGGCTGCCGCCTGGACCGGCAGCTTCTCAGTGAATTGAAGAGAGCAGCAAAGATGATATGTCTGCCCCTAGCCATTTTGGCTCTAGGAAGGTCTGGCAACGTTCAAATGTACGAAGGCCACACAGGAGAGCTCCTTTAGTGGGACGGGTTTACCTCCCTGGTCCTCCTGGATACCTGGCACTCACCACACTGTAGGGAACACTTAACATATGCAGAACACGTACAAGTATTGTGCCCCTTGAGCAGCGAGATGGAGAGTTTCTTCACAGGTTTGGGATTTAGAACTGCTCAATCCCTTCCTCTGTCACTTACTGGCTGTGTGACCTAAAACAAGTGAATTGACCTCTCTGAGCCTTGGTGGTACCAACACGTCTTAGGGGTATTAGATTAAACGAGTCAACATCCAACACGGGATCTGAAGCATGGTGTCGGGCTCTGGGACTCTGGGAGAGCAAGAAGCTGGGGCAACAGGTCAGTCTCAGGTTTCCGGAATAGAACACCCCCTCCATTTGGCCAAGATAACCTGTTTAGGAAACTAAGCCACGTCTAGTGGTGGAGGACTAGTTGACAAACCACTCACACTGGCCAACACAGAAGCCTTTCTCCACTGAGAGTGTCCCTTCTACAAGGACAGTAGGAACTCACCATGTCCACGACATTGGCCATAACCAGAATGAAGATGGCTAACATGGCCCAGGTGTTCCTGGCCCAGCGGGTCCGGTCGATCCAAGTCGAGAAGGCCACCATTTTCTTAGGAAAGGCCTAGAAGAATGGGATTTCAGGGGCCATGAACCTTTGACAGTCTTTTCTCCCGTAAATATGGCTGCTAATGACTCTGGCTGTTCCCCTACCTCCCGGGACTGTAGAAAGTAGTCCTCTGCCCATGAGTCAACCAAAAACTGACCAGCAGACCTGAGGAGGTAGCACAGGAACCCGAGGCTCTGTATCAGCCCCACTGGAGGTGTCTGTGACACAGCAGGGCCTCGAGATACTGGAGCCCTTTCTGGAGCAGACCCCAGAGACCAGCCCAGGAGGCTGTGGGCAGCGCCAGCCAGCAGCAGCCTGCAACCCAAGGCCGAGCAGCAAAACCACGTCAGGAAACAATTTCCAGGGCCGGCCATCTTTGCCTGGCTGCTCCCGCCTTTCCTGGGTCAGTGTACCCTAAATCCTGCAAGTTACCCAGCAAGCCACCTGCTAGACTCCCTTCCCTAAAACACTGCTTTGCTCTGGTTATTCTGATCAAAACCTGGTTCTTATAGAACATCTCAGTCCCTTTGTCTGGCTCTCCCTGTGCTTCACATCTGGGGCCAACTGTCCGCTGTTTTTCTACACAGGTCCCCGTTTATCCGGGCTCTGGCTTACGCACCCAGGCTTGCTCAGCTGGAGTGAATAAATGACTGATGTGGGATAAAGGAACGAGTGGGTAAGTGCCTGCCCCGTCCTAGCGAGGCCAGCGTATTTGTCAGGATTTGATGGGATGCCGGCACCACCTGCACTTCGAGAGGCCTTCGGAGCCCAAGGGAAGGCGGCTCTTACCCGGGGAAAGATGGCGGCCAATGAGCAGACAGTCAGGATCAGAAGGAGAACCTCCCCAACCACAAAGGTCATGTAGTTTGTCATCAGCCTGTGACAAGGAGGTGACAATTAGAGAGGGGAGCAGACAAGTCAGTGAGATCGGGTGAAGGGCCAGGACAGGAAAGAAGGAGGAAGAAGGGTGGGCTCTCCGTGCTGACACCTGAAACATTCACGAGACACCACGGAGCCCTGTCTCCTGCTACAGAGACGGGACGGAGGCCCTGGGGGCAGGGCCTGGGTGGGTGTGGCCCTCCCCAGCAGTAGCTGTTGCTGGCACACAGATGCCCTGGCCAGGGCCCAGCAGAACATGGGCATCTTAGGAATGAGCACCCTGCCATGAAGGGACAGCAGGGGACAGAGCCGCTCCCCTGCTGCCAAGGTCCGCAAGACCTCCCCTCTGCCGACCGCATCAAGCTTCACGGCTGAGCAGGGACTTCCAAACCCACCTTCTCAATTCCCAGAAAGTCAGGGTCTCCAAATCCTCCCGGTACTCACACCACCCACCATCTGGTTTCTAGAAACCTCTGTTGCCAGGCAGACGCCTGATTCTTGGTCTTTACTGAAGATCGCCCTGTCAGCGAGGCTGCTGTGCCCACGCTCTACGCAAACACAGGCACGGCCACGCTCGCCACCGGCACTCCCGGCTCCCTTCTTCGCCTGTTACCCACGCCACTCGCCTGCCTGCATACATGTTTTGATCATTCAGTTGTTCACATCGGTCTCTCCCCCCCACTAGAATGGAAGTTCCATGAGAGCAGGACTGTTTGTACACTGTGCTCACCGCACGCCCCTAGACCTCAGCACCGGCACAGAGCAGCCAGTAAATACCCGTGCGGCGAATGAACGGATTTGCTCCTTACAACAACCCTGCGAGTTAGGAGGGCGCATTATGATCTTCAAAGTGTTATTACCATCGTCATCTTTGGCTTTACCGGCGAGTAACCGGATGCTTCGGGAACCTTAGAGACACAGCCATACAACTGATAGGCAGCGAGGCCGTGTCTAAACCTGTGGCTAAGTCCAAGGCTCCTAACGGTTCCCCCAACTATAGCTGGGACAGGGCTCCACCCCACCTCCCTTCAGAGGGGGAACCCTGTGCAGGAGGGAGCTGCTGATGGGCCACGGGGAGGGGGGGCTGCTGTCCGTTACTTGGGCCTCAACAGTTGGGGCAAGGACTCCAGAAGACCCCCCTGCCCCAGGGGACCTGCTGCCGTGTGCAGAGCTCTATCCGTTTGTGCCCAGAGCTTAAAATCCACCTGCTAAGATGAGGCAAGAACAGGAAGCCAGATCTGCCTTGATGACAGGTTGAAGAGCATCCCCATCTTCTGTCTCCTTGTCCCAAGACCACTCAGGCCCGCACAGCCAACACCTCCACCCTCTGCAACCCCTCTCTGCCCCTTAGCTCTCTCCGTCCTGGTTTTGAGGCTAGTGCTGTTTGGAGCCCCAGAGGAGAGAGAAGGAAGGGGGTCCAGTCCCAGCAACACCTGGGCCTGAGATCAGCTGGGGCTGTTCCACTGAGGCAAGACGTCAGGCTCCAAGTGATGCACTCACACCCTTTACACCTCTGGCCTCGGTAGGTCATCACCTTCGCCCTTTCCTGACCTCCGAGCTCCTACTAGGCCCTCCTCACCAGGGGTCGATGAGTATCTCCACCAGGGCCGTACAGAGCAGGACGACGCAGGAGCAGCTAAAGGCGGCCCCACTCTGCTTCTCCTTCTCCACGGAGTAGCGGGTTTCCATCTCGGGGTCCATGAACCGCATGGAAAGAAGAAAGGTGTTTCTCTTCTTCACTCTGCAGTGGAAACACGGCCCCACAAAACACAGATGTCACATCTGCCTTGGCCTGACAGGAAGGGACCCCACTGGAGACGGCTAACTTCCTGAAGCCCAAGTTAGAGCCTACAAGGTATGTGCAGAGAAGCCACTTACACCTGGGCAGACTCTCGCTCAAGCAGGGCCTCGTTAAGTAGCTGGTTGAGCTCATGCTCGTCCTCAGAGGCGTCCACCACCCGATCAGCCAGGTCCTGAAGGCGCAGCCTTCGGCGCGGGTTGGGGAACGAGGGGTTGTCCGCCTGCAAGGCAGTGCATGGGGTGGGAGGAGAGGAAGAGGGGATGGGGGGCAGAAGGGATCACACTCAGGAGGACTAAACTCTTGGCTCTAGGAACCACTTTACAGGAAGTCTTCCCCATGACCCCACCGGCTCCGTCTGGCTTGGGCCTGGACCCAAGCTCAGGCCCCCTGGCTCTGCAGTGACCAGCCACTAACTGCAGCACATGGGGCAGCAGCCGCTGGCCCCAAGGAAGACACCCGGGGATGTTAGACCACTGCTGGGGCCACTACGAGGAGGGAGGCCACACAGCCATGCACATTGGCATCCCCGGGGACGGGATGACCCCCAACCCTAGGGCATTAAGGTGTGCACGTCCAGTTCCTTAGGGGGGGTGGAAGTTCTGAGGGGGAAAGTGCTGGGAGAAGAAGGAGCACCTTGTCATGAGTGGGGTGGTGGGGTTGGGTTACTTCTACCATTTTAACTCCCCATCACAGAGGAAAAACAACAGCTCCAAAAGTATGAGTCCAGACTGTGATTACACGGCCATCGACCCAAACGGTAACTGAGACCGGGCCCATTAGAGCTGTCTGTGTGGGTCCAAGAGCATCTGGAAGCCAGAACCAAGACAGCCTGGTCCTCAGCTCGGGTGTGCCACTGGCTGACAATCTGATCCCAAGTCACTCATGTTCCCCAGCTCCAGCCTTCACCTCTGTAAAACAACGCGGAAGGTCTATTCCAGCACCGAGAACCTCTGTCCCTGAAGTGTACACTGGGGAGCGTGGCTAATCGTGAGGACAGAAAGATCACAGGCCGCTGAAAGGGTCTGCGTCCTTGTTAACGAGGTACGAAGGGTCTACATTTCCACTTTCTATCAAGGGGATCACGACAGAGAAAAGTTGCCGAATGTCACAGTGATCCCGAAAACCTCCGTGAACTTTCAGCCCTGTCTCCCCTCTTGCTCTGCGGCCCCCTCATCTCAGGCGCCGGGGCAGTATGTCCGCCCCCCGACCCCCACCCCCCAGCAGTGAGAATGGGGGTGCTGCCGACAGGCTCGCCTGAGCAAGGCAGAGACCCCCGTCTCCCAAGACCTGCCTTTATCACTGAGAGGGCATGGGGTGCTGTCCCAAGATGGACCCTGTCCTCAGGGGGAAAAGCAGGTTAATTCCTCAGCAAACCACCCCTTGCACTGTCCGTTCATGGCACTTGTGGAATCTCGACCTCGCCAGAGAGGTGGGCCCACCCTGAAGTCTCGCTTCCAGAACAGTCACAGTTGGACCATACGGAATCTTCCATGGACGTCCTCACTGCCCTCAAAGCCACAGGATTCCGGGACAGAGGAGGTAGACGAGGCCTCCGAGGGGAGCACCTCCTGGGACGTGCCCCCCTTCACCCCAGTAACTACAGAGAAGACAGCGGAACCAGGGCAGGAGGTGACGCCCAAGGTGACACTGGTAAAAAGGAAAGAGCCCAGGCCGGTCTCCTACCCCCGCAGCAACCTCCCCCTGCGCCACACCCTGCCCACAGCCCGGGGCTCGGCCCACACACCTGGGCCTCCTGCTCCTCGGCCCCCTCCGACGTGGAGCCACTGGTGTGGATGCTTCCGTTGGGCTCCTTGGTCTCAATGAGGGTGGGAGAGCTGGGCTTTGAGGAAGCTGGCGCGCCATTCGGCAGGGCCTGCGGCGGAAAGAAGTGGCCGTCAGGGGCACTGGACACACCGGTCACAGCCGCCTACCGGCCCCGGCAGACCTGGTTGGCCTACTTACTATCAGCCTGGAATCTTCCCACTAGAGTTTAGAAGCCTGGAGACAGAAATATCACTGTTGGACTCTTCCTCTAGAGCGTGAAGTGTAAAATGCTGCTGCACTTTCCTGGTATTTTTTTCTACTAGTAAAATTATTCAAAGACAAAGACCCTACTGTTCCAACTCCTATTTCTTTTTTTTTTTTTTTTCAATGTTTTATTTATTTCTAGGAGAGAGATAGAGACAGCATGAGCAGGGGAGGGTCAGAGAGAGAGGGAATCACAGACTCTGAAACAAGCTCCAGGCTCTGAGCTGGCTGTCAGCACAGAGCCCGACGCGGGGCTCGAACCCACGAACCGCGAGATCATGACCCAAGCGAAAGTCGGACGCTTAACCGACTAAGCCACCCAGGCGTCCCCCAACTCCTATTTCTAAAACAGTAACTTGACACAGTGATTCACAGAGGCTTTTTTGGTGGAGAGCCTGTCGAATGTCTTCCGGAAGTCTGAATAAACTCCACAAGCCCGTGTCCCCAGTGATTAAGTGCTTTTCCTTGACAGAGTAAGTTAAACACTGTAACACAGGCCAACAAGTGCCTACGGAGTCCCTGCTCAGTGACAGGGACTGCTCTCACTTCTGGGGAGACACAGCATGTCCTGGCTGGGACGGCTCATGCTCCTCTGAGGAAAGGCAGACAACAGGGAAGTAAGTAAAGTTACTGCAGTGCGTAAGAAGGGCGTAAGTGCTCTGGGGAGACATCGAGCGGGAAAGGGGCACAGGGTCGCCGGGGAGTGGGACAGTGAGGAGGAGGTCACGGAAGGCCTGAAGGAGCGGGTCACGTGGCTCTGTGGGGACAGAGGCCCCCGGGAAGAGGGAGAAGCCTGAGCACTGGCCGGGAGGTCAGGGCCACCGTGAAGAGAGGGGTCGAGCACGTGCCTGAGGTGTTGAAAGAATGAACTTGTCGCTGATGGAGATGGGAATGGCGGAGGGACAGGCAGGCGCTGGGCCTCCGACCTGGGGACCGAGCTGCCCCATGTCTGTGCAGGTGGACACTTACAGGGGCCACGGGGCGAGGGCAGGCACAGCTGAGGCCGAGGTGGAAACCTGGGCGCCATCAGAGATGGCATGTGAGACAGCGAGACGGGGTGGGTCTGACAAGGGGAGATCTGGAAGCTTTTTAACACCCGGGAGGGACTCATCGCAAGGGTTCTCCTCACTCCCCTCCCTGTCACTTTATCCAGATAAACCACGGGGACAGATTTCTGCAAACAGAACTGCGTTTGCCCCTGTGACTTCCCAAAGAGCAGCTCTCACCAGCTTCCTTCCTTCTTCCCGCTGTGCCCCCACATCCCATGCGGCACCCCCCACACCGTCCACGCGCTACGGCTTCTGCCCCCGTGACGGTGGAGCAGGTGAACATCGCCTTATCCGCGTGCACCAATGGTGACTTCCTCAACAGTGGCCATCTGCACGAGCCACACCACCGTGCAGAGGAGACAGGAGGCGTGGGCTCCCGACCACAGCTGAAGGCTCGAGTTCCCCGAGTCGCAGCAGCGCCGGCATGTGGCGGACACCCGGCCGATGCTTGCTGACTGCCGCATGAGCCGGGGCTCACTTCTCTAATAAGCAAAGAGCCCCTACAGAGCAGAGAGGGGACAGGGCCCTCAGAGGCCACACAAAGCACACGCAACAGAAGAAAACACCTGGCTGACAACCATGGTAAGTGTCCAGCCTCGCTAATAATTACAGGGATGAGGTTACAACTGTGACCTATCACAGTCCTGTCTTTCAAATGAATAAACCCAAAGGTGGTTACAGAGCCGGGTGGGGAGGGTGCCCTCCGGGGGCGGGTGGCAGGCGGTGAGTGGGGGGGTAAAAGCTTTCCACGTGCAGAAACCTGAACCCAGACTTCAAGAAATGTATGTTTCATCCTAAAATGTCACAGAAAGAAGTGTTAAAAAGAGAACACCGTTCATGTTTCCACCGGAAACAGCGCGGCTCTCTCATGCGATGGTGGGCTTAAAAAGAAGACTGTGTGCTCCCGACCACCAACGCCTGAGCTCCGTGCTGTGTGGCAGCGTCCTCGGCACGGGCCCTTCCCACTCACTCAGAGCTTTGGAGGTGCTGTTTGAAGCGACACAACCACAGACTCAACTTTTCTCTCATTTGCAAGTTGCATAATGGCTCAAGGACAACAGCGGCAGAGAGATGGGGCTCTGCCCAGGCCCCCCAGGCCCCTCATCTGTACCCTCAGAGGAGCATCAGGGGCCGAGGACCACCCCTGAGTCAAAGGACACACCACACAAGGCTTATCGAAAGAAGCAAAATGAAATACAAGATTAGAACCGACCAGAATGAGTACTGTCCCAAAAGACGTATTTACTGCTTTGTGACTTCAAGGTGGCCCCTGGTGAAACCAAATTTGTGGGTAATTTTTGAAAGGAATAACATCTCTCAATTTATTAAGAATTGTATATGCCAGAAGTTACAAACTTCCTACCTCCTTACAAAAGTAGCTGATTTCTTAAATTATCGTCAATTACTGTCTTATAGAACAGCTTTGAAGATACATTTTAATTTGTTCCAGTGAATATATTAAAGTTCCCCACATAGCACTCTTCCAAATATGAATGAACTTGTTAATTCTGTTGGCAAGGTTAAGTCTTAGTTCCTAATTTTCTGAAAAAACAGCTTCCTAGTTTTCTGAGTTCCTTGGAGCATTTAATTGTAGCTCAGACTTCACCTGCAGAGCAAAATAGCTTGAACCGTCCTTTGCTTTAAGACTGGCACCGGGTGGGATTTAAAATTCCTTGGGAGTGAGGTGGTGCCTACTGTGTATCCCTCCCAGGGCCGAGTCCGTGTGAACTCCTTCACATGGGGGGCCCCACATTTCTGGGTCTCAGGGTGGTTGGCAGGTTGGGAGCAGGGCCCTGCTATGCCCCCCACTAGATCTGCAACTTACGCAAAGTTCTGGGCCTCAGTTTCCTCCTCTGTAAAGTGGGTATGACTGCAGCCCCCTTCTCACAGGGCTGTCTTGAGGATTATGGGAAATAACGGAGAAACAGAAGTACTCACTAAATAGTGCTCGCAATGCGATTTAACAGATGAATGTTCTGTTTGATTTGCTAGTCATCACGTACCCTTGGGGGAGGGGAGAAGGTGTCTATTTTTCTCTCGAGAGTTCACAAGGGTCGTGAAACCTCACCAGACCAGCTCAAGCCCTGCCTTAGGCATCACAAGACAAAGCCTCAGCCATGGGATCGTCTCAACCTGCCACCTCTGGAAGCACCAAACCCTTAAACTGTTAAACACCCACGACTGGTGGGGTGTTTAGGTGCAAAGCTGTGAGGAGTAAAATCACTTCCAGGCTCAGCAGAGGAGGACAGATGGCTCAATTTCTGCAGCAGACACTGGTGGCTTCTAACCAGACGCCAGGAGGCTGGTGATGGGCGCGAAAAGCCTGGGGCAGCTGCTGAGGGCACTGGGTCTGATGAGATGCAGGAAATCAGCACAGAGGCCGGGGCGGCAGGACGGCCTCACTGCTTCCATCCCGTTCTCTTCTCATTTCCCACCCAGCAAACCTTCCCAGCTCAGTTCTCCTCCATGGCCAAGCCGACCTCACTGCCGCCCCTGACATCCTCACCCGCTCCGCGAACTCTGTCCCTGGGCGCCCACATCTCTCCCATGGCTCTGACCGCCTCCCCAACGCAGGGAGCCCTTCCCTAGCCAGCTGCTGTCCCGACCGCCACACATCTCCGGGCACCTCCCCTCTGATGTGCTACTTACCGTCAGCTTGCCGGGAGCCACATGCGCCACTCCCCCAGGAGCCCACTTCCCCCTGCGAGGGTGCCCCCATGACCCCGCCCGCTCTTCCCCAGGCCCTGCTTCCCGAACCCCGCCTTTCCGTGTCCTGTCTGGGGCAGGCAGGGGACTCACCAGGCCATCGAGGCCGTGCTGGGCGGCTGTTTTCTTCACCTCTGGCTTGGACGCGATGATGAGGTAGGTCTCGATGCCCTTCTCGTCCAGGTACTCACAGCGGCTGCCCCCGTCACCCGGCTCCACGTCGAACTCGCCCTTTAGGCAGTCCAAGGTGCTCTGGGAGATGTGCACGCGCCTGGACGGCAGCAAGACGCCGGGAACGTCAGCGGACGGCCGGGCCACCCGAGGCCCACGGCTCCCGGGGAGGTGGGGAGGCGTGTGCCACCAGAGCCCCCCGGCAGGGGGCGCCCCAGCGCTAACTGGGCTGTGCGGGCCGTGCGGCACCCGCCCCTCTGGGCTTCGGCGCAGGAAGGACACGTGCTCAGGCTGCCCCGAGCACCAAGCCGGTTAGGAACGCTCTGGGCTCTTGGTGAGCTGCTGCTGCTACACGCCTCACATGGCTCCCACCTGCTCTAAGGGGGGAGCTACCCGTTTCGGGAGAGTCACCACTGAGGGGGAAAACCCTGACGAGGGCCACTCCCTGACCCTGGCAAGGTTCCTCTGCGTCCTGGGCCTGTCTGCCTGACTGGCTGACGGTGTGAAGGGGCTCGAGCCGGTGTGCACCGCCTCAGAGCCCGTTCCACTAGCTCAGGGCCCCGTGGGGAGACGTCGAAGCAGCCACGGCCATGCTGCCGTCTGTGGCCCCTCAAGGGGAAGAAGGGGACGAGGACTCTGCTGCAGAGGCCCAGGCAGGAGGCAGCTGGGCGCAGGGCAAGGAGGCAGGTGCCCGAGGAAGAACACTGCTCCTGGGTGTCTCCGGACTGAGCCCCAGGCGCGAGGGCTCCCTCAGCTCCCACGCCCGCCCCCTGGGAAGGAGATGCTTGCTCACCCGGGGATGCCACCGGCCTCCATCTTGTTGGCCACAGTGACGTCGGTGGACCACACGTCATACTGCCAGCGCTTCTGGCCCAGAACGCCCCCCAGCACGGTGCCCGTGTGCACCCCCACACGCATGTCCACCCCAGTCTTCGTCTTCTCCCGCACGTACCTGCCAGGCACACACGGAAAGGAGGGTCAAGCATGGCCGCAGCGAGGTGGCCAGCCCTCTGTGCCCTTCAGGAAGAATCCTGCACGGGCGTTCCTGCCCCAGACAGAGGGGACTGCTGGGTACCCCACAGCTCTCTGACGGCCTGGGAGCTGAGTGACCTGCGGCCAGGGGTCCAGCAGGTTGGCCTGGGCCCAGGCTCACACTCCGACCAAGCATGATGGGGTGCAGGCAGGAAACAGAGTAACAGGTGCTACCTCCCCGCGTCTACCTGTGCCAGCACCGTGCCAGGTACCCATGTGCAGCAGAAAAGTGGAGGTGACTGATACTGACCCGCCCCCTCCCCCACACCGCTAGCACATCATTTGTTTCTAAGGCCGATGTCAGAGACGCTCCAAGCCAGGAGCTCCAATGCAAAAGCGCCCTCTGGTGGCAAGGTATCACCCCCCCCCTGGCCTCCACCCTACTTGGGGGGTTGGGGGGAACCTCGGCAAGGAGCCCCCTTCCCTCCTGAGGCCTGATCCCAGTCAGGGCCTGCCTGCTAGGGCCCCCAGGCCACCCGCAATGTGGCAGTGAAGCGGAGGGAGAGGGGGAAGAGGGCAGGGTCCTCCCAGCTCCCAGGGGTGGAGGCAGGCGCCCCGGCTGGGAGCCCAGAGCAGAGTCCAGGGCTCTGGTCCCACCTCTGCCGCCTCGCATCACTGCCACACGGGGACTTTCTGACCTGAGATGGGCCTGGAGGTTCACAGCGAGAAAACATGGAGAGAAGGGACGGGGCGCCTGGGGGGGACTCCTAACCAGTGTGAGGAGGCGTGACAGCCTTCACCATGACTCCCAAGGCTCCGGGAAACAACAGTGGACGCAGGCTGGGCCCCTCGGAGGCCCAGGCTTCCAGCCTCTCAGCCGGCAAGGGAGGTGAGCCACGTCCCGACTTCCCAGAGCCGGGGACTGAGCCGCCCGGGGCCAACACAGCACGCACAGGACGTGGGGGCCTGGGGTGCGCCGAGCCCCCCCTCCCACAGCCCCCCGCCTCCCCCAGGGGCCCCCACTCACGAGATGGCCTCCACCATGGCGAGCCCCATGAGGATGGAGCAGACGGCGTGGTCTTCCCGGTAGTCGGGCAGGCCGCAGATGCAGTAGTAGCAGTCGCCCAGGATCTTAATCCGCAGCTGGTGGTATTTCTGAAAGAACAGGGTGTGCTGTGGGGCACGGAGGGCGGGCAGGGGGCCGAGAACGCGCACCCGTGGGGGGAGCCCCCGCCCTGGCAGCCCGGGGGGGCCGGGCACTCACGGCCGCCAGCTTGTCAAAGCGGGCGAAGAGCTCGTTGAGCAGCTTCACGAGCTCCTGGGCGCTGCAGGCGGAAGACAGCTGCGTGAAGCCCACGATGTCCGCAAAGAGGATGCTGCGAGGGGAGGGAGGGCGCCGCCGTGAGGCTCCAGACAGCGTGCCAGCTGGGCCGCCAGCTCCTGCCCCAGGACCATGGGGGCGGGGTGGGGGGGGGGGCTCGACCCCAAAGCAGCGAGACCCTGGCACTTCTGGGCGAATTTGGGGCTCTGACGTTGAGTTTCTCCTCGTGGGCCTCCCTCCCCGAGGCTGCCTGCTCCTGGCCCCAGGATGAAGTCCCCTCTCCCGGTAGGAACAGAGCTGCTAGCCCCAGCGCTATCCTGGACGGCCGGGGAACCTCGCAGACGTCACCTCCCCACTCTGGGTGACGTGTACGATGAGGGGGTCCGACCCCGTGGCCTAGCTGGCTCGGCCCGGCATCTGTCCGCAAGACTGCTCCCACAGGGGCCGAGGCTCACACTGCAGCCACGGCCTAGCTTCTAGTCCCTGGGAGAAGTCTCTCGAGTCTGTGCTGCACTCGGAGCCCAGGCCCACAGGCCGGCGCACCTGACGTTCTCGTGGCGGTACATGTACATGGTGTTGAACTGCTGCTGGTCTTTTTGGCTCTCGTCCTTCTTCATGTCCTTCAGCATCTCGTCAGCCACGTGCTTGGGCAGGATGGAAAGCATAAGGTTCTCCTGGGAGGAGGGGGAGAGGGTTAGTGGAGAAGCGGGGTCTGGTCTGCACCCTTCCAGGGGCAGGTTCGGGTACTTCTGGGAAGAAACACCCCGATCCCGGTGACACACGTCAGCCAGGAACCAGCTGACCCTCCACAGGGGCCTTACAGCGCAGGCCCCACACTGGGAAGCAGCCCGAGGCCCAGGGCAACAGGCTCGGGGTCGTGACTGCGCACCTTCAGGGCCCCGATGGGAGTCAGAAACCCAGGAAGGAACCCATGCTTGGTCCCGAGTGTCCTCAGTGCCACAGGGAAGGGGACAGTTCCTATGTGGACCATTGTCCCCCGCACTGGGAGCCCCCAAGGTCAGGACCTGGGTCACCCGCCCCACCTTGCACAGCGCGATCGCCCGAGAATTCTGACTGAGCGTGACTGAAGACCCGCTAGGTGCCAGGCAGCAGGCTGCAGCGGGCCGATGCCACAAGACGAGGCGTCTGTGCCCTACGGGGCTGAGGGTCTCATGGGGGGGCGGGCGAGTGTGCCCACCGCAGTGGAGTACGGTAAGTACCAAGACAAGGGAGACAGTAACAAGACGCAAGGTGTCAGAGTCAGCTGGGGGTGTTGGGGGCAATCGGGGGACAGAGACCCCGGACCTGAGGGGGTTCCCGCGGGGGCAGGACCAGGCACCCCGTAGCCCCACGGCTAGGTCTGGATGGGGGTCCACACACTGCCACCTGCAGGCCAGACCCGGCTGCTGCGGCTCGCAGATGAAGTCCTGTGGGCCCCCACCCCCACCCCACGTCACCTGTGGCTGCTTCCTAGCTCTGACAGAGTCGGGTTGCTGCAAAACCGAAAGGGCTTTTCTGGCCCCTTCCAGAAAACGTCTGCTGACCCCTGGTTCACATCCTGAAGGCCTCGTGTGCCAGGCAAGGAACGGGGAGCCCCTTCCTGAAAGCTGCGGAGAGGGACCAGGGCCGAGGGCTGTGACACGGGAGGCAGGCCGGGTGACCAGTGAGCAGTCATCTGGACAAAGCGGGGCTGGGGGACGGCTTGCCCCAAGCAGGCGGGACAGGCCCGTGGTTGGGCGCCTGGGCGGAAGGTGCGGTCTCTGACATAAGGCACAGAGGAGGAGAGAGAGGCGAGGAAGAACCAGGGCACATCTGGGGCACACGGCAGACAGACGCCGAGCTGGCTCGTGGGCTGAGCACAGGGAAAGGGGGACAGGAGACAGTCCCTGGGAAGAGGCGCGAGGGGGTGAAGCCGGAGCCGGGAGCCCTGTGCCCCAGGATGGGGGCCAGGTGACGATGGGAGAAACCTGAGGTCACGGCTCAGGCCGGGGTTTGCAGGAGGGAGGCGGGAAGTGTGGCTGCAGTGAGGCTGAGCGGAGGCCTGGGGGCGCGGCAAGCGAGAGAAGTACGGGAGGGGACAGAGACAAGACTGGGGACCGAGGCTCGGCAGGGTCCGAGCCCGGTGGTGGAGCGGTTCCGAGAGCAGGCTGCGTGCCGCCAGGGCAGCGGACGGACAGGGAGGAGGAAGGCGGGCGGCGGGGGAGGGCCGCTGCCCGAGCCACCTGGGTGCTAAACCACGGCCGCTGCCCGGGGCCCGTCCGCGTGTTGCCAGACCCCAGAGGAGCAGGGGCTTGGCAGGGACGCCAGCCGGGTGAGTACGAGAGTGGGGGACCTCGCCCCTCACCAGGGGCCTGGGCAGGGTGAGGGGCCCCCCGGCTCCTGTTCTCCGTTGTGGTCAGCGGGCCCTGAGGCCAGAGAGCCCAGCTCTACCTGTATTTTAAACACACCTTCTCTGAGGCAGGAGAACGAAGGTGGGGAGGCTCTGCTCCTCTCCTCCAGGAGTGGGGGGGGGGGTGTGGGGGCAGCTAAAAGGCTCCCTGGAGTCCAGGCCCCTGGCCCCCCAGAAGCCAGACGGCTGGGGCCTCACTTCCTCCGGGAAAGTCAGCTGTGCTGCAGGGACAGCCCTGTCCCTTCTGCTCCTGGAGAGCCTGGGACCAGAGCCCCCGCCCGCTCACCCATCGCACCACAGGAAGGTCCTTGTCACTTGTCCCCATTTCCGCGGGGAGAATCAGGCCTCCTGTGGGAAGTCACGCCGTTGTTAGGAGGCGAGGCCCCCTCAGCCCGGCAAGCCTGGCACTTAGGGCGATCACCACATTCTTCTGTTTCCACAGCTGTCTCCCCCGCGGCTACAAGCCTCTCGAGCAACATCATCACAGGGGAACGAGAAGCCAAAATCAGCCTGGTGTTAGAACCCCCGCCTGAGCCCAGGAAGCAGCAATGGGGCCTCCCGGACCCTGCACCCGGGCACACCTGGCCCGTGTGTGGCAAGGGGCTTCCAAAACCGAACTAAAACCAGGCACTTTGGAGAAAATGCTCAGCTTAGGAAGGGCATGAGCCTCCAGGAGGATTTTCGAGAAAAGCCAGAGAGACCTGGGGTCCTACAGGTGCTCAAGGCAGCCTGGGGGGTGGGGGGAGGCGGCTGGGAGGTGGCAGCGAGTGCTGGGGCAGGAATCCCAGGGTCCCAGCCCAGGCCCGAGTGCCAGGCGCTGGTCTGTGCGAGGCCGGCAGGGACCGGAGGGTGTGGCGGTTAAGAGCGTGGGCTTTGGGCCCCACGGCCGAGGTCACTCAGTTCCTTGCACTGCCACTAAGTCACTGTGTGACAGCAGGCCGCTGCTAACTCCCCTGTGCCTTGCTTTCCTCATTGGGAGAGGAGGACAAAGTGACCCTGGGCCCAAGGCACTAAGAACGGTGCCCACACACAGCAAGTGTTCAGTGTATCACAGCTCTTCTGTCAGCTCAGGTGGCGTGTTACTGAGGGTGTGGGGAAAGCAGGGATTGCAGGAAGACGAGGCCTAAACTCCCTTTGGGCTTTGAAGTTGGCCACCTCTTGCAGGTTAAGAGTCCTCATGGGGCACCTAAGTGAGCAGAAACTCCTTGGCATCACTTGGCCAGGCCTAGGGGCTCTGTCTGGTCCGGGCACAATGATGAGAGAGATATGAACAAGGGTCCGGGCTTCCATGCATGTCTCAGCCTTTCTCTCCCTCCTCCCCCACCTCTCCTTCTCACCCCTACACCCCACCAGGTGTCCACGCAGGTACTCGCTAAGGAGAGGAAGAGGCAGATGTGTGAGGAGTATGGGGGGCACCCCCCAGCCCGGGGAAGAGGCCACTCAGGTGTGTGAGCCGGCAGGGGGCGTGGGACGTCAAGGGCTGGGAAAGTCACAGCGCCATCCCAGGCTCCCAGCCAACCAGCCTGGCCACCCCAGCAGCCATCACCGGCGCGGTGAGGCCTCCCCTGCCCTCCCAGACCCTGTCGCTCCGGAAGAGCCTCTCGGGGCTCCCCTGGAGGCAGACTAGTCCTGTGAGGTGTCCCATGCCCCTGACCATGGTCCCACTTTCTCTGAAACCACAGCCAGACGTCTTCATGGGTGCAGGACCACCCAGAGCAGCTGGGGGACGTGGCTTAGCCTCCCCAGCATAGAGGCAGAGCCCGCTCTTCCTAAAATAGTAACTACTATATATTTCAGAAGCCATAAGAATGTTCTGAGCCTCTGACCCATTAATGGCTCTCCTGGGAATTCTTCTAACGGAAATAATCCAAGAAAAGTAAAAAGATGTGTGTGCAAGAATTCCACTGCACCCTCACTTACAGTCATGGAAAAGACTAAGTGGCCCAAATGCTCAGCGAGAGGTTCACTTAACCAGGACACATCCTTCAGATGGAAGATTACGGAACTTCAGAAGTGATCATATGAGAAGAAAATGGCAATAGAAAAAGACACACAGACCCACGTGTGCACAAACCTGCCCCGAGTCAAGGCGGCAGAGTCTGCATGATATGGAGAAGGGTAATTTGATCCAGTGCACGGAATTCAGAGAAAACTCGAAATGTTTTTCAAAACTGCTATATGGTTTTACTGCTGCTGCTGCTTTTTCAAAATACTTTTTAAACCGGGAATAAACACAAAACTTCCTGTTGCCACCAGCTGTGACCCTGACCCCAGCTTGTCTGTAATGACCAGATTTCTTAGACAGGGAAGGTTCCTGCAAGTCCAGGGGGCAGGTTCCGGACCCCCCATGTCTGCTTAGATGTGAGCTGAGGGAGGAGACTGATGGCCAGGGATGGCCCCCTTCCCCACAGCACAACGGGGAGGAGGCAGAGGCCCTCTCAGGGAGCCCAGTGACGGACCAATCACCCTGGGCTGGTTTCTTTCTATAGTTCTCAAATACCACAACTCACCGGGCAAATGGACACTACCGACCCCTGTCAAAATTGTCCCTCTTTCTGCTAAGACTTTCTCATCTGCCCTGGATTTTTACACGTGTGTAACACTGCCTCCCTTTTGCAGGGGACCCAACCACGGCATGGAGGGGCTGAGTGGCTTATCCCAGGTTCCTCAGACTTAGTGACAGACCCAGAACTGAACCCAAGGCGCTCTGACAAAAGAACGGGTGGTATTTTCTTCTACACCAAGGGGTGTGCTTTTCACACACCAATTCTCCCACCCACACCGGACGCTGTTCTGCTACAAATGTGAAGGAACAAGAGGTGCCCAAATCTTCCTTAGCGAGGACCTGACAACGCTGCTCTAGAAACCCAGGGGTAAGCTTGCTGGAACGTTCTGTGGGGCCTGGTGCTTGTGGAGCTGTGTTAGGATACGTAGCTACTCCTTGCAGAAGGGGACCGAGCTGAGACGTCCATGGGTGCCTCCGCATGGGGCTGGCAGCACCCCAGACCACCTGTGGGGCTCAGGGAGTGCAGATGGGCTAGTGGTGGCTGCTGGAATTCCTTCCGATGGGTCAACAGGGGAGAGGAGGTGGGTGCTGCTGAGGTGGACTCCAGGTTTCCATGACGGACCCTGGGCAGGCCTCAGTGATCTCCCTCAGCCTCAGAGTGTCCCCCCCGCCCCCCACTGGCTGAGGGCACGAGACAGGGGCCAGTGCTGTGAGGCCGTCTCGGTGATGGGCAGTGGACCCTGAGCATACCAACAAGGCCAAATGTGAGGGCTCAGAGACGCTGAGCCACAATCTGTGACAAAGGCCAGCTATGTCAGCTCCAGAAGGCCTCTGCCATGCGCAGTGTGATGCCACCCAACTGCAAAGGGCCCAAGAACACATGGTTAATGTGGGAAACTTGGCGTTGGGCACTGCTGCCCAGAGGAGAAATCTATGGTGGGTCCCTGGTCAGCAGAGCCACCCCTCGGGACTTTAGGACCCACAGCCCAGTCTGGGCTTTGGAGCGGCAGCCTCAACATCACCTGAGGCCCAGCTACCCTCAGGCAACTCATGACCACATTAAAGTCTGGAAGGGCCACTGGAGCACCCGGGGAGGAAGTGTCCCCAAGGGAACCGTTCGCCCAGGCCCTCACTGAGGAGGGACCGCAGGGTGCAGTGGCCTGAGGCCAGGCATCAAAGGTGAGCTGAGGGGCTGGGAACTGGCCAGAGAAGAGAGGGCTCTGCAGTGACACAGAGCGACCTTCACATCCGAGGACAGTAGCTGTGTGGGAAAGGGAGGACGCTTGCTCTGGAGGCCCCGCCGGAGGAAGCCAGTGATGGAAAGCTGGGGGGAACAGACCATTGCTTCCATAACAGAAAGAATGTTCTAAGAGTCCAAGCAGCTCGAACAAAGAATGCACCACCCTGAGAGCTAGTGAGCTCCTGCCCCAGACACTGGGTGAGAAGGGAGTCAGCCGCAGGATGGAAGATGGGCCCCGGGGACAGGGATCCACCGGACTCTCCAAGTCCAGGCCAGTGGCCCTGTGACATGGCTCTGCTTGGAGAGATGGAGAAGGCGGTAAGCCGCCTCACACGGCCTCTCTCCAGGCCTGCAGTGCTTTGATGCTGATCCTAAAAATACACACAAAGTCAAGGCCTTGACCCTCTCTGGGAAAAGAACCAAATGATGCAAAAGAAAGAACAAGCCTGGAAAGTCTCTAGTGGGCGCTCTGAGTAGAGCAAAAATAGTACCCAGATCCTGGGGAGAAGCACCCGAGGCCACCCTGGGTGGCGTGCAGCCTGGGGGCGGGGGGTGGGGCGCTGGCTGGGGCGCAGCAGGTATCCTGGGCCTGGGCCGAAGGTCTGTAAACAGGTATTTGCTGCGCTGCTCAGGTGAGCCGTGAGCCCCTGACCAGGGCGGTCAGCGTGGCCTCCACCAGCCTCTGAGAAGGAACCAATCAAGCCGCCTCCTCCCCCTCAAGGTGACTCACGCCAGGCCGCGCCTTCGTGCTGGCTCCGGACTGAGACAGAGGCAGGAGGCCTGAGCCACTCCCAGGGGCCCTGATAGGCATTCAGGAGTTCATTATGGCAAGGCGGCCAGCAGGGATTTGGACACTCGAGCCTGGCTGATGAGAAGCTAGGTTTCTGCAACATCCTTGTAAAGGGGCAGCGGGAGGGAGAGAGACTTCAGTGGAGAGAGAACTCAGCAGCGCCCAGGCGGCCGGATGGGTGTGTGTGGGGTCCGCATGAAGCAAGCGTGTGAAGTCTGCATGGTGTGTCCTTGCGTATGCCCACACGTGTCCTACACATGTGCTGTGTGTACACACACGTCACTACAACCCATCACAGGCTATGAGCAGATGTACAGCTGTCCACAAACACATCTGTTCTTGGCCTGATTTCTGCAGATTCTTGGAGCTTCCGGACCACTTGAAAGCCAAAATAGGCCCATGGGCTCCAACAGTGCCCACCTAGGCCGGCTAGCCCTGGGACATCAGAGCCCAAACAGCTCATGTCTCCCTAATGCAAGGGTAAAGGACCACAACACGTAAATTCTGGAAAACTCCAGAGCTGTGCCTGGGGCAGGCAGCCACCATCTAGACTAGGGCCCTACACATGCTGCTCCATCCAAAAGACATGGTCACAACCTCACTCACTCGATGAACAGTCACTGGTCATCTCTGCAAGTCCCACAGCTAAATGCTGGCCAGGTCAAAGGTGAACAGTATTCCCAAGAGCTTGGGTGGTGAGGGCAGTCAGATGACCTGGGAGTGACTGGTCTCAGGAGGTGGGAGTGCCATGCTGTCTTCTGCCAAGGGCGTGGGAATTCACAGGGAGGCATGGCCTGTGGCACTCAAAGTCCAGCATCTCTTTCAATAAGACCCTCCAATGTGAAAGCAGGCTCTGAGCCGGCATCCCTAGGGCCTCTCAAGATGTTGCTCCAAGCAAGAAGCAGGGCCATACTTAATCCCGGCACTGTGGGAGCCAGACTAATGCGTCACCACCAGGGCGTGTCATCTGGAACAGTACAGAAACTGCACAGAGCCAGGGGCAGCCCAGAACTCCTACCCTGCTAGTGGGGACCGAACCATGGGACTTCGGTCACTTGCCTGGAGTCCTGCCTCCTCTCAAGAGATGGGGGCCATGGTGCAGGCCAAGGTGACTGCAGTGTCAGAAGAGAGCTCTTTAGGTGCAAAGACAGCTGTGTGTGTGGAATCCGCAGCCCTCGCCTAGCCCTCGGCTGTACAGGGCAGGTGCTCCTTGGAGATTTGTTGAGATGCTGAGCTGTCAACGAGGAGATGTGGCCCAAGGGGCGAGCCATCACCCTCTAGCACATCACTGTCAGAACTTTCTGCCAAGAAATGCTTTGTGACCTGTATGGGAGCCACTAGTCACTTGTAGCTGTGGAGCACATGGAAAGTGGCCAGTCCAACCTTTTTAATTTTAAATTTTAATTAACTTAAATAACCACATGTGCCTAGTGGCTACCACATCAGACAGCGCAGCTCTAGAACACTGTAGCAAGTAAGTACAACTTCCGTGCCAACCCTGGGGGACAGAGAGTTGCTGCCTACAGTGCCATGTTGATGTACGACCACATCTGTGATCCATGGTTAAGAGCTCAGTATCCGCTTCCATCCTTGACCCAGAAGCAACAGCTCAACCAACCCTGGGCATGAAGGTTCCAAACCCACTCCTCACCTGTGAGGGTTGCTGGTGGTTTGGCTTCACACCCTCTGCCTTCTCCCAGGGGCGCAATAAATCTTGTTGGTGCTTTTCCCAAACACAGAGCCCACCTTCCTCTTCCCTTTGGACCTCCCCTCTGGCCCCACCCTAGTGCTGGCCAGGGTCCTGACTCCCCCGACCCCGGTGCTGGCCAGGGTCCTGACTCCTCCCACCCCAGGGCTGTTGACTCTGGTCTCTCCCATACAAGGGATGAGCCACTGCAGTCCAGGGAGGACTCCCTCTGGCTCCCCACTCAGCCTTCACTAATCCACCTCTGCCCTAATGCACGCATCAGGACTCCATTCTCCCCACCGCATACTGGCCAGCACCCACCCCGCTTCCCGAAAAGCCATCCATCTTATTAAATCCAACTCTGAACACACTTCTCTGAGCCTCCGAGGGCAGGTGCTGACCCCCTGCCCCCTTCCCCACCCCACCCCCCACGCCTTCCCCAGGCCCTGACGCAGGCTCTGCACCGTGCACTTTGCGCTGGTTCACAGCTGCTCTCCCGCTGCATATTTAGGGAACTGCAGGACTGCAGACTCCCGGCTGTGCCCGAGCCAGATCTTCTGGGTCACACCATCCCACGTTGCTTCTGCAATCTGGGCACGTGGCATCACGTTCCCATCGGCGCACGCCAGGACACAGAGGGGCTGGCTGGCACGCTGCAGCTGTCACTACAGAAACTGACATTCCTACTGGGTGCTTCTCTCCTTGTGCCCCTTCCGGCTGGCTTCTGGAAGGCCCTGAGAGCCTCTGGGGCAGAGGAGAGGGTGGGCAGGTCTGGGACTCATGTATGGCACCGGACAGCAGGATCACCTCCTATTGTCTTTGAGGAGAAATGATAAGAGTTCCCCAGGTGCTGCTTGGTTGCCAGCTTTCACTGAGCTCCCCGGCATGCGGCGCCGTCCTACGGGGCCCACCACCCTGGCCCCTGGAGGGCCCAGCAGGAGCCAGCAAACGCAGGCACAGCCCTTCCAGCCCGCCAGGCACGTGTTTAGTGCACAGGACGACGATCTTCCTGGATGCCTGGGAGATGTCTCTAACTCAGCTGACTCCCCACCCCCCACCGAACCCACTCCTCTCACCATCCTCCCATCTCTGTAAAGAGCCCCAGTGCCCTTCCAATGCCTCCCGGCTAAATCCTGACAGCCATCATGGACGCCCACTCTCCCGTCTCCCGTGCCACTCAGCAGTGAAGTCTGTTGGCTCTGCCTTCAAAAAACACCCAGAATTTTTTTCCTCATCACTTCCATCCTGGTCTGAGCCACTATCCTCTCTCCCTAAATTACCACATAGCTTCTAACTGGTCTCCCTACTTCCACTGCTGTCTCTTCTCCACCAGCAGCCAGACTGATCCATTTAAAACCTACAACCTTCCGATGTCTCCCATGTCTTTCAGCGTTTTCCTACAGGACCTGGCTCCCATCACCTCCCTGCCTTACCTCCTACCTCTCTTCCCCTTACTTCAAATCCACCTTCACCTGCTGCCATGATGTCCTGTGAACGCACCTCAGGGCCTATGCACTTACTGCTCCCTCTCTGTGGAACACGGCATGGCTCATGCCCTGACTTCAGGTCTCTGCTCAAATCTCACTTTATCATAAAGGATTCTCTGGCCACATGATATTAAATAGCAACCTTCCTTCACCCCAAGCAAATCCTATGTTCCTTCTCCAGCTTTGCCTGCCACTGTCCTACCTTATAATAGCATATGCTTATTTAATATCTATCCCTCCCACCGGAATCTGTTCTGCTTACAATTGCATCCCTAGTGCCTAGAAGAATGCCCCAAATATCTGTGGAATGCTCTCCTTTAGACCTTTTAACAATCTTATTCCAATCCCCTTTCACAAAGAAATGGGGTCAGAGGGCATGGGTGATTGGCTCAAGGAAACCTGGCAAGTAAGTGGCCTGGCGAGGACGTGAATGCAAGTCTTACTCCTGAGCCCTGTGTTGTCAGCGCTTTAATCTTTCCAAGATGGTCAGAAATGGAAGTGTTTATATAGAATGTCCAAATCTTTAAGTATTAGAAATTTTTAAAACTCTGGGCAGGTCAAACAAAGTCAATGCCCGCAAACCAGATGTCCAGAGATGATACAACTGAACGCCTAGTAAACAGAACCGAACAGAAGCCCTGGCCAGGAGGGAATGTGGGCCAACTCTTCTCTGGGTTTGTTGTGATGATTAAATTAGATAATCCAGTAAAAACACAGCCCCAGGGCTTGACACAAGGTAACTATGCCATTACTAAATAAGACATCGGTCCCATAGCCAGAGAATGGCGGGGACGCTCAGTAGCCCCGGCCACACTGGTCGTGGACAGTAGACACTAAAACTGGGGATAAAAGTGCTGGGGAAGGGGTGCCTGGGTGGATCAGTCGGTTAAGCGTCCGACTTCGGTTCAGGTCATGATCTCACGGTTCGTGGTTTCAAGTCCCGTGTCGGGCTCTGTGCTGACAGCTCAGATTCTGTGTCTCCCTCTCTCTCTGCCCCTTCCCCATTCGTGCTCTGCCTCTGTCTAAAAAATTAAAAAAAAAAAAAAGTGCCAGGGCAGGATGTGACCAGGGCTACAACCCTCCAGGGCCCAGCAGGACCCCAGCTCAGAAGCCACGCCACCCACACACAGTGCCATCTGCAATGCTGTCATCGTCGCCAGGGACCGGGGTCTACCTGACACAGATGTCCTCCCACGGCCAGGAGCCCTCCATGGCTTTAGAACAGCCTGTCCTCCATGAGCTCATCACCTGCAGTATCTAAAATGTGGATTTGTTCTGCTAAGTCCTGAAATGCTAGAATGAGGAACATTCTGTGAAATCCAAGAAGTGGGGGGTCAGAACCAACAGAAGCACGGATGCCTACCTCACGCCACAGGAAATTCGCCTTCTGGCTTTTCTCAAGCCAAGATACGTTCAAGGCTAAAAAAATAAAACTTAAAAATATCAGCTATATTCAGAGTGGGTGTGTGAGGAAATGCAGACAGCAAGTGTATCTCTTGGCTGATGTCGGGGGGAAGGGGTCCTCTGTGGCTGTCTAGTGGATGATGGGCCTGCCCCCCACCCGGCCCTGCCCATCAGGTGCCAGGAGCATGAGAGCCTGGCTGTGGGCTACCACGCAGCACGTGGCAGAGCTGCTATGGCGGTGAAACCACGTTCCTCCCGCTCCATGCCAGCCTCCTCTCCTCCAGCGGCTCCCCAGGAGACGGGTCCCCACCCCAATCTCACTGTTGCCAGGACAACAGTCAGGACAGACAACAGAAGCCCAACCCCAGGGCGAGAGGCGGTGGATCTCTCTGCTCTTCCCACTCAGTCTCCGTGTGTCTGTCTCTCTCCTGCCCTGACCTCCCTCTTCCCCACCAGCCTCTTGTGAGAGCAAGGCTCAGGGGCGAGGTCATTCTATGCCTTACTCTCACAGCGAAAGGCCTCGAAGGGAATAGGGAAGCCGGCATGGGCAGAGGTCAGCGAGGAGGGACATCAAGAAGACAAGAAACGGGGGCGCCTGGGTGGCTTAGTCGGTTAAGCGTCCGACTTTCGCTTAGGTCATGATCTCGCGGTTCGTGGGTTCGAGCCCCACTTCAGGCTCTGTGCTGACTGCCAAGCTCAGAGCCTGGAGCCTATTTCAGAGTCTATGTCTCCCTCTCTCTCTCTCTGACCCTCCCCTGCTCACGCTGTCTCTCTCTCTCCTAGAAATAAATAAAACATTAAAAAAAAAAAGAAGACAAGAAACGGCCGAGCTTACGAAATGTCAGCACGCCAGAACCCCAAGCTCGGGAGCTCCCAGGAGAGAAGTCTGTGATTCTCATGGTAAAGGGTGGGTCTTCCCTCCAAGACATGCTCATGCTCACGCACCTAGGGAAAGACGCCAGCAGGAAGAAGGCATGCCTTCCCCTGGTCACGGTGACTCTGGGCATTGGGTTTACATAAAAGGAAAGGCAGAGTGAAGGGACAGTCCTGTCCTGCGTATCCCCCCAGGAGCCAAGCAGAAGACCCCCCCCACCCCAGTGGCAGCCTGAGCCGCACTCCCTCAGGTACCTGGGATAAAGATGGCCTGGCTCGTTGGGCCTCACTGGGGCCGGGGGCTGGTTTTCTGACCTAAACTCAACCCTGTACAGTCAGCCCTGCACTCTCCCTCCTCACCTCTGAAGGGCGGGGACAGAAAGCAGCCCTCTCTTGCCTGACCAGGACAGGCGGACCCCACCTAACGGAATGTGGTCTAAAGGAAGGGCGGCCTCTGTGCCCTCCTGTCCTTCCTCCTTCCGTCAACCGTGTTCCGCTCCCTGGGAAGCTAACTCTGAGCATGAGATCCAGAAAAGCTCATGATTCTGTAGTTTGTGCCCGGCAGTAGGTATGTGCTGGTGGATGCCTGACGTTGCCAGGTGGCAGTCGGGGTGCTTAGCAACCTGCAAGGTCCCCAACTAAACTCTGGTGTATGGCCACATGGGGATAAAGGAAAGCAACTCCTGTTCCGCAGTCCCCTGGGCCTTCTGCTCTACCCTAACGGCCCATGGAGTGGAGGCCTCAAGTCCACCTTGATGGCCCCGTGTCCTGTGGAAGAGCCACAGACTGCCTACCAAGTGAGATATGTGCACGCCAGGGCCACCCTCCCAGACCTCAGCTCCGCAAGGACCTGAAGGCTGTCCGGCCCCACCCCTCCCTGCAGAAAGGAGACTGGAGCCAGGGAGGCGAAGCAGGCGAGCGCTGGAATCGGAGACCCCCAACTCCACATCTTTTCACAGGACACACCCACCTGAGTGGCAAAGCAGAAGGGGAAGCCTGGGCACCAAGGCCCAGGGCTGCTTTGCACCTGCCAGTGGATGATGGCAGGCAGCCCACCTGTCGGGAGTTGCCAGCTATTAGCAGGAGGCTGGACACCCTCACATGAGAGCACAAACTCCCAGGTGCCAGCAGTAAAGAAAACGGAATCAGAGGCTGTGGGATGGGATGCCCTCGGCCTCACTGAGGAGGAGGGGGACGAGGCCCAGAGAGGACCTGCCTGCTGGAGGCCACACGGCCACCAGGGCAGGCCTTCCCCTCAGCACACGGCGCTTCCTCCCAAGGCACTTTAGAGGATGAGATAAATCCACGCCAACCAAATACAAATCGGGACGCAGACTGATGGCTAAATTCTGCAAGGGGGCCCCTGCAAGGAGGTGCTGAGAATTTGTTTAATCGGGCATTTTTTTTACAAAGGCATTTAAACACCGTGAGTGGCCACTGTGGCCTCAAACAGCTCCTCAAACGGGAGCCACGTCCACACCAGCTTCTGTTTCATCTCCTTCCAGGACATCCTGCAGCCCTTTCCAGCATGTTCGCCCTGTGATCTCATTCTTACGCTCACCGGCGGCCCTCACGGGAGGACAGTGAGATGGGACCACTGACCTCTCTCCCGGGCTGCACTCGGCCAACCTTCCCGGGAAGTCAGTCAGCCCCGTGGCCCAGGGGGGTGGCAGCCCGGGTCTCGTCCCACCTCTACATCCCTGGGGCAGGAGCCGGCAGGAGCGCAGCTTGTAGCACCAAAGGGCTTCACTGTGTGTGGACTCATCTTCATGTCCTGACTTCAAGTGATCCCCAAACAACCCCATGAATGGCATGATCTTTAATCTCCCTCTTGCAGAAAACTGCGGATGGCACACCGGGAGAAGGTGGGGAAGCCAGGTCTCGCTGTCGCCCAGAAAATGCTGGAGGAAGCATCGGAGGCAAACCCCAGGTCCACACTCACCAGTGGGATTGGCCTCTGGTGCAAGCTTCAGACTCTCACGGAGAAGAGCGCCCAGGATGGCAGGGGTGCGTGTGTGAGTGTAAGTGCCCAGGACAGTGGGTGTGTGCGTGTGCAAGCAGGAGTGCCCAGGAAAGTGTGTGTGTGTGCATGTGCGTGCACGCGTGCACGAGCATGAGCGCCCAGGACAGTGGGGGGGAGGTGTGAGAGCATGAGCACCAGGACAGTGTGTGTGTGTGTGTGTGTGTGTGTATTTGTGCGCATGCATGCACGAGCATGAGCACCCAGGATAGTGGAGAGGTGTGTGTGTGAGCATGAGTGCCAGGACAGTGCGTATGTGTGCGCGCACGTGCGTGTGCGAGTGCCCAGGACACTGTGTGTGTGTGTGTGTGTTTGCGCACATGCACGCACGAGCATGAGTGCCCAGGACAGTGGGGAGGTGTGTGTGTGAGCATGAGCACCAGGAGTGTGTATGTGTGTGTGTGCATGCACGCACGCACGAGCAGGAGCACCCAGGACTCTGTGTGTGTGTGTGTGTGTGTGTGCACGTGTGCATGTGCGCGCGTGCGCGAGCATGAATGCCCAGGACAGTGGTGTGTGCAAGGATGCTGGGCTTCTGTCTTTCCAGGCAAGGAAAGGAACCTGCTCTCCGGGGCTGTCCCGACGCTCACCAGGTGCCCTTCTGTGCGGCTTTAAGAATCAGGCTTGGGTATGGGGTTTGCTTTTGAAGTGGTGAACAGGTTTTGGAACTAGACAAGGTGCTGCCTGCACAACACAGGGAAGGTACTCGACTGCACACTCTCACATGGTTAACTCTGTAAGAATGTCACCTCCACGAAAAGGAAAAAGAAAGCAAAGCAAACCCACAAAGTTCTAAAACCTTTTCTAGCTGAGCACACAATTGATCACATTTGTATTTTTATTTTTTTTATTTTTTTTTTTAATGTTTTATTTATTTCTAGGAGAGGGAGAGAGAGAGAGATAGTGTGAGCAGGGGAGGGTCAGAGAGAGAGGGAGTCACAGACTGAAACAGGCTCCAGGCTCTGAGCTGGCAGTCAGCACAGAGCCCGACGCGGGGCCTCGAACCCACGAACCGCGAGATCATGACCTAAGCGAAAGTCGGACGCTTAACCGACTAAGCCACCCAGGCGCCCCTCACATTTGTATTTTTAAACATTATTTTTATAAGACACACCCAAATGATGTAAGTTTGGGGGTCTTTTCTACACTCTGTATCTGCATGCTTTTATCCACCAGCAGCAGCAGGACATAGACCGTGCAAGTGGCTGCTAGGGCCGGGCACCGAGCTGAACACACTCTTTACACTGCACGTCCCTGGCAGCCACAGGACACAGGCTTAAAGGCTCCAATATCCAGTCCTTGGCTGCTATTCTTACAGCTTTCTATGAGAATGATCTACGAGAATGAGGCAGTACTTTCTATATTCAGGATGACATGGTTTTAGGACACTCAAAACACAGAAGAATAAGACCTGAAGGAATAGTCCTCTGTCAACGGGGTTTTTTCCTTTATACTTGCCTTTAATGAGTATTGCACAATATATGTTAAAAAATACAAACAAAGAAACCTCTCCCAAACCCCAGTCTACTTGGCGGTGACCTGAACCAAATAAGTTAACAGCAGGAAAGGGCTCACAGGACGCTGTGGCCGTGGGGCCCCTTCCGGGCCACTGGGGTTTGCCGACAGGCATTTCGAGAGGAGCTGCGGGAGTTTCACGTCAAAGAAGCATTTTCTCCATAAACAAGGAAAATTTAACCACCTAAGCACGCTCTCAATCACTGCCGGGAGGAGCGCAAATTGTTCGAACCTCTATATGAAACAATTTGGTAATATTTCTGAACATTGAAAACATGCATGGGCACCACTTGGGGTGGCTCAGTCAGTTAAGTATCTAACTTGATTTCGGCAGAGAAAGCAGAGACGGGGACAGAGGATCTGAAGCAGGCTCTGCACTGACAGCAGCGAGCCCAATGTGGGGCTCAAATTCATGAATCACAGGATCGTGACCTGAGCCGAAGTCAGATGCTCAACCGTCTGAGTCCCCCACCCCCATCCAAGGTGCCCCTGCTTCTTGCTATTGTAGAGGAGCTTACATCAGACCAACACTTAAGCCAAGAACAGCTATAGAAGCTGGAGAAGAGAGCTGTCTTCAGGGAGGCGGCTAGGACGAGAGGGAGAGCGCAGGGAAACACACTTGAGTGAGCCCGACACACTTGAGTGAGCCCGACACACTCTGCCACATTTGCCCTTAAGGCCAGGCTTCAGAGGATGGGGGGAGAGCAATGGCTTGAACTTCCAAGGGGGTAGAGAAACAAGGACTGGTGAGCAAGGATTCCAAGGCAGAGCAGAGGGGTGAGGTCCTGGAGAGAAGAGAGCCTCTCTCTACACAAATTCCCAAAGGCGTCTGCCCACCCCCAAGCGACACGGCGTGAGAGACCAAGAACTCACGCGGAAAGTGACAGCTGAGAGGCTAACACTGAAGGGTAGTTTGGCTGTCTTCTTGTGCCGGGGAGTCCAGGGTCCCTCGAGGGGAGGACCAGCCTTTGAGTTAAGATTCCTGAAGGACTATTTCCTAAGAGCAGGCACAACAGAAACCAGCTCTCAGACTGAAACCCAGCCCTATATCTTCTAGACCTCACACTGGATCAAGGCGAGAGTCCTCTCTGGAGAGACATCCTTCAGAGCTGCCACTATTTTCCACACACGATATTCAGCATTTAATTTACCCAGCTTATTTTTAAAAAGGCCAAGATGCGGGACACCTGGGTGGCTCAGTCAGTTAAGCATCCAGCTCTTAGATTCGGCTCAGGTCGTGATCTCACAGTTTCATGAGTTCGAGCCCCACATTGGGCTCCACACTGACTGTGCAAAGCCTGCTTGGCATTCTCTCTCTCTCCCTCTCTCTTCCTGCCCCTCCCCGACCCGTGCTTTCTCTGTCTCTCTCAAACTTAGAAAAAATTTTTAAGTAAATTTTTAGTTAAAAAAAATTTTAAGGCCAGGATGCCATACGATGGGAGCAAAACTCAACAAGGAAAAGCAGACCCATTGGTACTTCAGATATGGCCATTGTCAGAGACTTTAAAATGTTTACTATGTTCCAAAGAATAGATGACAAAATGGAGAACTTAACTGGAGAAGTGGAATGTGTTATTTTTTTAAGTATTATTTTTATAAATGTTTATTCATTTTCGAGAGAGAGAGACAGAGTGCGAGCAGGGCAGGAACAGAGAGAAAGAGACACACAGAATCTGAAGCAGGCTCCGGGCTCTGAGCTGTCAGCACAGAGCCTGACACGGGACTCGAACTCACAAGCCATGAGATCATGACCTGAGCTAAAGTTGAATGCTAACCTACTGAGCCACCTAGATGCCCCTGGAATGTGTTTTTTATTTAAATCAAATGGAAATTCTAGAAATGAAAAAAATATAATACTACAATGAAGGATTCAACAGAGGAGCTCAAGCACTGAGAAGACAAAGGATTAGTAACTGGGAAGTTAGGTCAATAAAGATACTCAGTCTGAAGCAATGAAAAACAAAAGGAAGGTTCAGAAAAAAACAGATTTATGGAACACGGTAAAAATGTCCGATAAAGGACATCTAGAGTGCTGGAAGGAAAGGAAAAAGAATGGGGCAAAAAGATACCGGCTGAAAATCTTGAAACTGATGAAAGACATCAGACCAACAATTCAAGCAGCTCCTCAAATACCCCGCGGGGTAACTGCGAAGAAACCTGCAGACGCATCATTGTGAAACTGCTGAACACCAGTGACAAAGTACAAAAGCAACCGGAGGGCAAAAATACAGAAAAGTACGTCTTCCTTTAAAAGGAGCAACAGTGTGTCGGAACAGCTGGTGTTTCACCAAAAATAGTAGAAGCCACAGGGTAACATAATGACGCCTTCCAAGGACCCGGAGCACAGAGCGGTCAGCCTAGATCTCTACCTTGGACAAGTGACTTCCAAAACTGAAAGCAAAATAAACATATTTCCAGGCAATTAGAAATGCAGACACTTAACCAACAGACCTTCGTGAAAAGTAACGCTAAGGGGAATTCTTCAAGAAGATGAAAGCTCTGGGCTGACAGCGCAGAGCCTGCTTGGGATTCTCTCTCTCCCTCTCTTTCTCTCATTCTCTCAAAAATAAACAAACATCAAATAAATAAATACATAAGTTTTAACTGAATAAATAAAATACCTGCAATAGCCAGAAAGTCTGGGGGAGGGCGAATTAAATGCTGTGAGGCCCTTGCACTGTGCCCAGAAAGGTGAAAGTACTAATTTACCTTAGATGCAAATGCACCATGGGGTGCATGGGGTAGATGCAAATGCATCATGACGGACACATATCGGCATTATTTCATTGTTGAAAGATATTTTGATGCATTTTTGTAAAATCCATGTTGTCTTTAAGTACATCAAGATCAATCAAAAGTGAGAGGTCAAAAATCAAGTTCTGATGGATTTCAAAGGGCTAAAATTACACAGAATATGTTCTTTGACAGCAGCAAAGTAAACTAAAATCAATAATGAGAAGAAGATTTTAAAAATTCCCTGGGGGTGCCTGGGTGGCTTAGTGGGTCGAGCGTCCAACTTTGACTCAGGTCATGGTCTCAGGGTTTATGGGTTCAAGCCCCACATCAGCTGTGCTGACAGCTCAGAGCCTGGAACCTACTTAGGATTCTGTGTCTCCCTCTCTCTCTGCTCCTCCCTCGCTCATGCTCTGTGTGTCTGTCTGTCTCTCTCTCAAAAATAAACATTAAAAAAAATTTTTTTAATTCCCTATATGCTTGCAAGTTAATTGATGTACCCTCAAATAGCCTGGAGGATCAAAGATATCTCAGTGGAAATTAGAAAGTATTCTCAACTAAATGACAACAGAAATAGAAAAATGCTAAAATCAGTTAAATTCCATCTCGAGAAGGTAAAAAAGAACATGATATATCAACATCAAAGAAAGGAAAAGAGAACCGAAGTTAAAAACACAATGCATTATGGAAGCACACAAAGGAAGCAACAAAAATGTGTCTTCCTGAAAAGGTTCAAACATTAGTAAACCTCAGTAGGATGGATTAAGTTCAAACAAACAAAAAAAAAATTTGAAGGCCCAAACTACCAATATCAGTAATGAAAAGGGAATATCACTACAAATCCCACAGAAAGATAAAGAGAGTAAACATGTCAAAAATGTGACATTTATATAAAGTTAATAAGTTTCTGAAAAAACAAAAATGTTTTATAACTTATACAAAAAACCAAAAGCCTTGTACCTATGGGTGGAACTGAATCTCATAAAGAAAACCCCTGAGCCACAGGGCTTCACTAGTTAGCCTTTTTTTTAAATTTTATTTTAGAGAGCGAGCGAGCGAGCGAGCAAGCAAGAGGGTGTACACATGAGCCAGGGAGGGGGCAGAGAGGGAGAGACAGAGAGAGAATCCCAAGCAGGCTCCTCACTGTCAGCATGGAGCCCAATGTAGGGCTTGATGTGGGGCTCAACCCCACGACCCTGGGATCATGACCTGAGCAGAAATCAAGAGCTGGATGCTCAACCGAGCCGCCCTGGCACCCTGACAGTCCTACCCCCGCCAAGAAGAACCCGTATCTTCTTCAAGCTCCCCCAGGTTAGAAAGAGGAAACACTTCTCAAGTTATTTCCTAAGCCCAGCACAGCCATGATGTCCAGGGACGTGGAAAGAAGTAAGACTGCAAGCGGATCTCAAGCACATGGTCACGAGTCCTAAGGAAAACACGGGCAAACTTTGACGCACGGTGGGGGAGGGTGAGGGTGCAGAACTCAGCCCCCCCCCGACGGGAACAGAGCTTTCCTCATTCCTGAAGGGATTCATGGGATTATCCCATTTTCACCAAAGGTTTTATTCTCACGTACACTTTCCACATAGGGAAACTGAGGCCCAAAGAGGTGAAGGAGCTGGCCCAAGGTCACACTCGGGCTACTCTGGGCGAGACAGATTCACTGCACTTGATACTTATGGGCACCTGCTGCGTCCCAGCTAGGCCTGGGGGTGTACATTTGTGTCCCTGAACACCTCCCTTCTGCCTCCCCGGACCCTCTCTCCTGGAGCCACCGTCTGCTTTGCCGCTGCTCACGACACAGCAACACAGCGGACCGAGGCGACACCCCCTGGCCACCACGCAGCGTTCGGGAGGCCGGGAGCTCGTAGGAGCGGCCCTCCCTGCCAGGCCCCAGGCTCCGGGCGAGGACCCTGCCCGGCGGGAACATCGCAAACTGCCCGTGCGCTGCGCGGCCTGCGCGCTGCAGCCTGACTGCCACCGTTTCCGAGCTCTACATGTTACGAAGCACTTCGGCGTTTCTGCCTTCGGGAAACGTACAGGACAAGGAGCAATACCCCTGCTCTGGAAAATCAAGACCCCCCGCTTTGCAGATGAGGAAAGCAAGGCTGTAAGAGGTGGATAACTTGTCCACATTATCTACGCAGAGAATATTGGGTCCGGGTGAGACACGGGACCTTCCTCTGCCACACCAGGACGCCCCCCGCCAAGCACCGTTTGATGTGACAGATGTTCTGGATTATACCAACTACACATCGTGAGGCAGATAAGACTGACAGGTGTGCTGAAGGCTGCACAAATAGTCTAGAAAAAAAGAACTCCTGACCTAGACAAGTGATGACACAAGCTTTTTTTTTTTTTAATGTAGAGAATCCAGAGAGATGCCTCCACAGTCTGAGAGAGAAGACGCAGAAAGAAACAAGCCAGTATGTAAAACAGAAACTGAAGAACGCCTTTCAAGGGGCTCTAAAGCCAGTCAAAGACTGGGGTTCCTTACTTACATTCAAGCAGAAGCAGCTCATAGGTAACCACAGGCTACAGGGATGGGGACAAGGAGGCAAATTCAAAGAGCTGCTAAGCGTGGCCCCTTGTGGCACCGGAAGCTGGGGAGATTCCCCTTCTAAAATCTCCCTTCAGAAGGAGTGGAGTCTGAGGCCCAGCTCAGAAGCTTCTAGATCTTTTTGGTAAACAGAGAAAACACATCCCAGGACAGGGCAAGTGAGGACTCATCAGCAAATGACTCAGTGTGTGCCTTCGAAGAGCACCATCTAGAGAAGGGGAGGCCCACCACTGGGGGGCCCCCAGGCAAGGCTCCAGAGAGGCCCCCAGAACTCTGGCCCGGTGCACCTGGGTGGCAGGCTCTATGCAAACAGCAATTGCTGTGAATCCAGAGCCAAGAACACCACCTGAACACAAAATGACATGCTTCCCAGAGCAGGGAATCCTCTACTTTCAACTTACTGAGCTTGCTTGTCAACGGGACATAAACCTATGGGTAACAGGAAGTTGGTGGATGTAATTTCTGCAGACCTTCAAAAAGCATTGGAGATGAATCCAGGCCAGAAACTATTTAAAAGACTGAATCACACGAGAACGGGGTGGTTCCGTGGTGGATCGGGCTGGAGTAAAGCCAGTAAACAAAGAGCGGGGACAGCAGGCACTTCTCTCGATGGAAAAATGTAAACAGTGGGGTCCGCAGGGTTTGGACTGGTTTTACTTCTTCATCTAGGACTTAGGAGGAGAAGGAAGTAGGAGACGCACAGAGCGTGAAGGAAACTTAGCGCCCTGGGTGGAGGGGAGCGGGTTGATGGGCCTCACCCAGAAGGCCGCCCGCAGGATGGCCTGGGCCCACCACCCTGCAGAGACCACGGCTTGGGTGCACGGTAGGTACACACGGCGAATCTGCCACAGAATGGGGAAGGGTGGCAGAGGAGGACGCACCTGAAGTGATGCCATGGGAGAAAAGAGCTCAGAATAAACAGAGCTCTTTTTCACCTGAGGGAGGAACACGGGGAGTTGGTGACTGCTTGGGTCAATGTGGTTCTTTAAAAACTTTTAAATTATGGAGGAAAAAACAGGAGGAGGGAAGGTTTAGGTCAAGTACAGAGGAGGGGAGAGGGCAGGGTTTCCAGCATGACAAGCTCCCCGAAGTCAGGAGGAGCCGTGTGACGGCCATCGGCCCAGGAGGCAGACAGCACCTGCCCTGGCAGGTGATCGCCAAGCCCCCAGGGAGCCCAGGGGGGCTACTGCACTGTCCCGGGCCCACCCCCTCCCAACCAGCCCCTCTCTGAACCCGGTCGCTGGCCCTGGGCTCCAGGCCTACACAGCTGCATGGCCACCCAGAAACGGCCTCACCTGCTGCTGGCTCTGCTCCTCCAAGTTCATCTTCACCTCCAGCGACTGGCGGGCCTCCAGGAAGGCCTTGCGGTGCTTGCGGTCCGCCATGTAGTAGGACATGACGCCCACCGTGATGGCGCACAGGTAGAGGAAGACGTTGGCCAGGATCTGTGCCCCAAGGAGAGAAAAGGACAATGGTGAAGGCACATGGTCAGGAGAGAGGATGGAGAAGGAAGGGGGTGGATGGTAACGAAAATCACACCCCAGGGAGGGCCCTGGCGAGCCTCTGACCTCGACAGGATGTTTAGGGCCCTGCCCTGCTTACCTTGGGCGGGTGAGGCCAAGGCCTGGAAGGATGGCTGTGGGGCTGTTCGCCCCTCCTGCTTCACAGCGCAGCGAAACTGGCCAATCCCATGGGCCTGTGTGCCTCATAGTCCCTCTGCTACCCAATTCATCCATTCTCTCATTTGTTCAACCACCGCTTAGTGAGGACTTACTTATTAGGTGACCTTAGGTGCTATGTTGATTAGCTGGAAGGAGAGTGTAGGATATCCTGATCTACTAGCCAGGGGTGTATAATCCTAAAAGCTGCAGGTTGTACTGAATGTCACAGACGTGAAGTAGTGCTGGGCCAACTCCCAGTCACCATGCTACCTTCCACGTGATGCTGCAGGTATACAGGTGTCTGGGACTCACGCGCATCTTCCCAGCCAACCCCACCTGCCAGGTGGCTGGTCCCAGTACCAAGATCCCATGAGGAAGCTACAGGAAGGGGACAGGGCAGCTGTGGGAACGGATATCTGTCCTGCAAGCTCAGTATGTTGGTATAAAGGCCTTCTTGCACAATGAGAAGTCTGTTCCTCCATCCCTGGCCCCCTCCAGGCTCCCCTAGGTGTCTATGGTCCCCAGCCCATTCCCAGAAGCTGCTGGGATTGCAGACTCGACCTCCTGCTGCAGGTAACCTTGGATATGGACCTGAATATTCAAACCACATCTCATTCCTGGTGCTTGCTACTAACGGCCACAGTCTTTGACCCTGGCTGGGCCCCATTTGGGGCTGCACCAGGTTCCAGCCCCTCCTGCTTCTCCAAAGCCACCGCCAAGAGCCATCTCCAACAAGGTCTGGCCCCTCCCACTTCCCTGAGGCTGGCTCATACCCTCCCCACCTTGGTTCCCTGAGGTCCCGCCAGAGGAAGGCAGACCCCTCCTCTGAAGGGTGTGGTTTCTCAGGCAGAAGTCTAGCTGAGATGTGGGTTGAGAGGCAAAAGTTCTTTATTTCTGGCCCAGGGGAAGAAAGTGTTCTCTTAAGTGAAGTAAAAGGGATTCTGGAGAGGTGAAAAATGCAGGGAAGTCAATTTTTAAACAAGATGGCTTTACAGAAAACAGGAAGGTAATCCTGACATTAGTTTTCTGGATACTCTTGGTTACGCCGTATTCCCGTTTTTGTGTTTTATCAGGGCTGATCAGTATTAAATCTGAGGACCCATCACCCCCAGGAGAAAGCTCCTGAGGGCTTGGGCACTCAATGCTGGCTCACTGATTAATGAGTTTGTTAGTAGGCGAGGTGGGTCTTGATACTGGTCATCAAGTCACCAGATGCAGACCTCACAATCTCTTTAAATTGCTGGACCCAGCAACTAACCAACTCATTGTGTTGGGTCTGGGCAGCCCCGATCACTATACCATTCATGGGGCAAGTGCGTGATTTCGAAAATCCTATGGGACATCTCTTGAACTTCTGCTTGGACATGATTGGCCATTCCCACCTGAGCAGTCAGTATCAATACAGCCTCAGGCCACCTGTTAAATACCTGATAATCCAAAGAGCTGCCAACTTACATTAAGTGAGTCAAAGCAAATCACATAGATCCCACTGGGTCTCAAAGCCAGTCCGGCCTGAGGTCCTAGAACCTCAGACAGCCTAGAGATTACCTTCCTTTGGGGGCTGTATAGCCTTAGGATCTGCCCAGCCCCAAGTTCATGGCACAGGAGGCTAGTCAACAAGGTCAGGCTGTACCTCATGCATCTTACTGAGCGGGAGCACTTTGCCAAAACCACCACAGGATCCAGATACAGCAGAGTCACCAGGACCAAGGGTCTGGGTCCTAGAGGTCAAGGGGGTAGCTGCACGAGAAGAAGCCACAAGCCTGGGCCCCATACCTACTGGTATCAACAACCCTGATCTATCTCTGGCCCTGGCCACCACCTGGGCTGTCACACTGAGCCACGGACAGAGCTCCACGCCCAGGGGTCTACTGCCCCCCAACAGGCCCTGCCTGTCCACCTCACAGGGTGGGTAGAGCCGACTAGGCCCTGCGTCACGAATTACCATTGTCATTACCCATCAGGGCTCCCCCTCTAAGAAAACCACCTACTCTGTAGAAAAAGAACAATTATAACAGGAAACCTTCAGACCAACTCCTACCAAAGATTATTACCCAAACAGTGTATCAGGGCCGCCTGGGTGGCTCAGTCAGTTAGGCGTCGGACTCTTGATTTCGGCTCAGGTCACAATCTCTCAGTTCTGCATTTGAGCTCTGCATCAGACTCCTAGCTGACAGTGTAGAGCCTGCTTGGGATTTTATCTCTCTGCCCCTCCCCTGCTCCTGCTTGCGTGTTCTCTCTCTCTCAAAATAAATAAACATAAAAAGAAAAGGGTATAACAGGATTCAGGTTTGGTTCACCCTAGAAACCATCTATACAGGGCAGCGCTCCCTCCGGCGAACTGTGCCTATTTTAAAATAAGCCCCACATTTGCCTTCCACTTGCAGGTGCAGAAAACAAACAGGAGGAGCCAGACCACTGCCTTGCTGCTCGCTAGATGGGTAACCTGCTAGGTCAGGAAACTTCCGGAGCCCCCACTTCACCATCTATGAGCTGAGGGACGGGCTGACTCATCTTGAAAGTCCCTGCGGTCCCGACCCTGGCTGGCCCTCATCAGACTTCACTTCTGAGGGCAGAGGTGGGGCCTGGAGATGACCTGCTGGGAAAGGCTGGAGGGAAGGCAAGGCAGGTCGGTTCCTAGGGCAGCCAGGGGGTCCCCTGAGTACCCCGAGTCACAGAGGCCACTGCCCGCCCCTTCTAGACCTGTACTCTCAGCTCACCTGTGTGGGGATGTGGAGGCAAATGGCCATGTTTGGGCTACACGCTGGAGAGTCATGTGGGCCCCACAGGTCCCTCCCTGGCCAGGGAATTCCCTCCCCACATCCCAGTGAGCTTACTCCTTCCTAGAGATTTCTCCCAGGAGCCCCGGGCTGTGGGTTTCTCAGAGCTCCCCCAATTCCCTAAACTTCCGTCAACTAACAGGTCCTCGGTTGCTGTTGCTCCGTTCCACCCCAATCGCTCTCTTCCATGCAGCCATAGCCACAAGGCTCAGAAGGAGCTCACCAGTCCCCCAAGGCCAGGCAATAAGTGGCCGGAAGCTAAGCCAGAGCCCCACAGGTGTCTCTCAGCCTCCAAATCCAGGGCACAAATCAGGCAAGGCGAGGCTGCCAACTGGCGGAGACCCCCAGCCAGGAAGCGGGGGGTCAGCTCTAGGGGAAGGTTGGGGAGTGAGGCGCTGCTGCTCTGCCCACATGCAACCTCTCAGCATGCAACACGCAGGAGCACAGTCACCTGGGTCAAGGTCTCTCAGCTGGCTCCACCCCAGGGGTGCTCTGGGGATGGGCAGGGGTGGGCAGCAGTCTGCAAACGCTCTCGGAGGACCCCAATGTGTGGCCGGGTCGAGGAGCCCCCTTTCCCGGCCTCAGTTTCTTTGCCTGGGACATCACCTCACATCACATTAGGTCCTGGACATGGGGACACACTTTGTCTGCCTCATCTTGGTTAATCTACTCAAGGCCAGGCCCAAAAATCGTCCAATTTTACAGGAGAAGGAGCCGATGTGGAGCAAGGACTCAGAACCAGAGGACAGCTCTGCTCCACACCCTGCTGCACGATGCAGAACCCCAGCCTGCAATACTCCCTGTGACCCGACGGTTTTATTTAGTTTTTGTTTATTTTCATTATTTTTTTAATGTTTATTTTTGAGAGAGAGACAGAGCTCAAGCAAGGGAGGGGCAGAGAGAGGGAGACGCAGAATCCAAAGAAGCTCCAGACTCCAAACTGTCAGCACAGAGCCCAACGAGGGGCTTAAACTCACAAACCTCGAGATCTGACCTGAGCCGAAGTCAGCAGCTTAAGTGACGGAGCCACCCAGGCGCCCCAGTATTGGACATTTTTAAAACTATAAAACACTGCCACCAAGATACCAGCCCTAAAGCACTCTCGTGGGGGCTGGTCACATCTCTGGTCCAGAAGAAAGGGGCACATCTAAGGGTATGCACGGCCTGCATACACAACAGTGGGCGTGACCTCGAAGCTCGCACTATTCAGACATTTCCCGCTTCATGTTTATAAGTATAAACATGTCTCATTCAGCAGAACCGAAGTGCTCTTCAAAGTCTATTTGAGAAAAGGGGTTTCTCTCCCTCCACAGGGAGCCCAGCACAGTGCTGGCACTGAGGAACTCACTGTGACGCTGTCCCTGCCCCTGGGGTCACCGCTGGCAGGAGAACACCCAGCTCAGGGGGGACGTGATGGCGTAAGCAGGGAGGCTGTCATTCCTCTAAAATATATTGACTAGTACTGCTTCTCGCTATAGGTCAGAACTGTAGACCCAGGGAAAACGTAGGCCACAGGGAAAACTTGAGAGTCTGAAACGTGTCTCTCGCGTGACTGGGACAAATGGGCTCCTCCAAGCTCAGCCTTGAGCTCCGGTGCCGTACAGTCTCTGGAACGCCCACCCCTGGGGAAGCGGGGAAGGTCTTCCTTTCAGAACTCTTCTTCCAGGGCTGCCTTCCCTATAGCCCAGCCCACCCAGCAGACCCCTCTTCCTCCCCAAGAGCCCCGCTCAGCCTCCCCTCCCCCTGCCCCTGGCTGCCCCTCTGCCTCCCCCGTGCTCCCCAGAGCCACCCGAGGTAATGCAACCACGTCACACCTCGCCCCTCAGCCCTACCCCTTCGGCCTCTGGTCAGCACATGAGCAGGCCAGAAGCCATCACAAACCTGACCCCTCAGCCTCATGGTCTCCCTGGGACCCAGCCCTCTCCCACTCCACCCCACCCCAGCCTAAGAACAGAGGAATGAGGCTCGTAGGACTGTATAGGCCGGGACAGTAGTGGGGACAGGCCCAGAAACATCCAGAAGGTGAGGCTGAGCGCACAAAGGCGCAGACAGAGGTCGGGTGGGTGGGGACCACATCCGATCAGGGAGGTATCACATGGCATCTTCCTGAAGGAAGATATGGGCTCTACAGAGATGGGATCCTGGGAACAAAGGGAACCTTGGATACCACACTCTGTGACCAGGCACGGCAGGAAGGCTTCTACTGTCACCAGTAACGACTGCCTGAGGGAGCTCCGGCAGCTGGGTGTGCAGACAGGACAGCTGACCTGTGACAGACAGGGAGCAGGTTCCCCGCTCAGGCAGTTCTGAAAGCCAAGCAGGAGCCCTGATGCAGCCCCCTGGCTCCTCGGTGTGGTCCCGGCGGGGATGGGGGCAGCGGCGTCACCGTGCACTTGTTACACAGGACTCAACACACCATGTTTCCTTCTTGGGGGGACTCTCCCGCACAACCAGCCTGCGAAGTTCTGCTCTGGGGCACCATCAAGGTCACCTCTCCCTACCCCAGTGAACCCCTTTCCCCAGTGAACCAGATTGGGCAGCAGTCTCATCGCAGAAGAACTGTTTTTTTTTGTTTTTGTTTTTTTTTTAAAACACAAGATTTTTAAAGTAATGAGAATGAATGAATCTCCCAAGCGGGTAAACATTCAGACTACAGCTTCATCTGACCCACGATGGCCGAAGTGTTTGTAATACCCCAGCTCAGAAACACGGCTGTGAGAAAATTCCTTTACAAAATCCTTCCTCTTGGAATGTGATGAATCACAAGATCCTGCACATTTCTACCAGTCCACAGGGACACAGGGCCGCTCCAAGCAGAGCTTTACAAGAGAACTCATCCCCTTGGAGGAGGGCTGGTGCCTCAACTGCCTAGGCTGACCCCTCCCCATGGGTTCATTGCAGCCTAGAGATTCCAGAACACCCCAGAACTGGGGAGGAGAAACCCAGGGAGAGAGAAAGCTGCTCTGGGGAGTCAACCTCCATGTCAGCTGCCCTTGGAGACCCCACGATGCTCTGCTCTCAGAGGAAGACCACCCTGGAGCTTCTGTTCATTAAAACTAACTTAGATGTTTTAGGGGGGAAAAAATCTCCACGGAGCCGTACGGCAAGAGGATTCTCCGCAGGCAGCCAGCCTCCCCAGCCCAAGGAAGCCAGGCCAGAGCCTGGGGTAGCCGTCACTCAGTGCCCATGGGCCCCCCCACTCTGGAGCCATGCTCCCTGTAGACTTCAGGTGACCTTCCTCCTCAGTCAGGTCCCTGATGAAAGGTCCCCTCCTCACAGAGGCCTGCCCTGACCACCCACCCCCCACTCTCTATATTTTCCTGTTTAAGACTCTGCAGAGAAGTATCTGCACTTTGCATTCTCTGATCCTTTTCCTATTTGCCCGTTTAGTCTGTTTACTTCACAAAAAAGCAAGCTCCAAAGGGCCAGGGTTTGGTTTTGTTTCTCTGCTGATTCCCCAGCACCCGGACTGGGTCTGGCACACGGGAAGCCACCGGTGCTGACTGGATGAACGAGTGGCAGAAAGAGGTGGGGCTGTGCAGTCACGCAGACCTCACATACCACCTGCAGGCTGCGTGGCCTGGAGCAAGTCACTTCCCCTCTCTGAGATGGAACTTCTTCATCCTCACAGGAATCCTGAAGGCGAGCCAGGAAGATCAAAAGAGAGGTTACATGCAACGCAACCCGGGACAGGGCTTGGCACAAAATACGTTCTTAGTGACCTTCTTTCTATTCTTCCAGAAGGAGAAGGGAAATTCGTGCCTAACGATAAGACTGTAACGGAGTTTTGTCACCCCTCTACATTCACAATCCTACTTGTCACAACAAGCTAAGTTCTTATTCTCATTTTACGGAAGAGGCTTGAAGCCCAGAGAAATGAGGCTACAAGCCTGTGGTCTCCTATGGTGCTGACCCTGGAACTCAGATCTCTTTCCTCTTTTTTCCCCCACTACAAGCAGAGTTCAAGTTTCAAGACATTTGTAAAAATCTGCTCCAACCCAGACGACTGAGTATCAAAAGGCAGCCCGACCCTGGGGTAGGTCCCCTGGTGTTCTTGTGCTTGGCTGGCAACACATCACCCATGCGTGAGGCCAGGGCTTTCCCTACGTTACTTAGCGGAGTTGTGACAAGGGCCAGTGGAGGCTGAGGTCCCAGGCACTGGGGGCCCCTGGACTCAGAAAGGACCTGGGGCATCTACACAGGTGGGGAGGTGCAGACGGTGGAAGGGGAGATGCTCTAGGCCCACACAGCACACTCCAGCGTCTGGGGTCTCCAATAAATACAGCCTACCCAGCACAATTCGAGGTTCCAGCCTTGGGGTACCACTGAGGTGTCCTTCCAAGCTGACATCTGTCCAGTTCCCACCATGCCTCAACACAAAAGGACCTCTAGCAGCTTCCAATTTGTTCGATAGCTTGGGCACACCTCTGATAAAAGACATTCAATGTCCACCTTCTTCCAAAAAAAAAACAACTTTCAGAATAGGCCTCCAGCCAACCTGACATGTTACATGAGGTCCCTCATGATCTGCTAGGTTGCCAGGACAGCTTCTCAGGCTGCGCACTGCACAGCCGCAGGGGTACCACTCTGCAGACTCTGACGTGATGGCTCCCCTACAGGTATGGAACCGGCAGTCCTGACCACTGGGCTCCAGTGTCACTCGTCTCTTCTACCTGGCTACCGCCCACCAAGCTCCCTTCACTCCAGCCACAATGGGCCTCTCTCCACCCCTCTACTAAGATGTGCTGTTTCAGAGCTCTACGGCTCTAACCAGAACATCTTGCCTCTCCTCCTCTGCCTGTGGAGGGCCACACGAAGCAGTGATCCTCAGACTGAACCCAGACCAAAAACCCAGCACATACTGGCTTTAGTCATTCCCCAAAAATGTTAGTGATTGTTACTATTTCAAGACCCAGCTCTAATACCACCCCCCAAACAGAAACATTCATTCATTCATTCATTCATTCAAAGACTTCGTAAATGGCCACCCTGTGGCAGGTAGATACTTGGTATGTAGCAATGAATACGGCAGCAAAAGTCCCTGTTGTTGGGAACTGATGTTTTGGGAACAGTGGATGAAAAAGAAACAGAATTCGATAATAAAAGTATCAGAGCTCAGGAGAGAATAAAAACGATACAGTAACAGGCAGCTGCTTTCAATGAGAAGGTGAGAAAGACTGATGGCCCCAACTCTTCACCTCCCCTGTGCAAGTATCATAGAGCCATACACTTGTCATAGCCTCGCGGACAGTGTTCCCTCCTGCTGACTCTGACCATGGACTCTGCTCTGGTCAGATGGATGTCAACACACAGGACATGAGCAAATGTTTGGAATATGCCTGCACTTCCTCCTGGGCTTCCGCTGTCGCCATGAGAACAATGTGCACCAAGAAGCTCACCAGTACAGTGAATGCCTCATTCACTGGGGAGCTAAGCAAAACCCAGGCTACAGCATGGAGCCAAACCCAGCTGAACCCAGCCCAGATCAGCCAGGCCCCAACCCAGTCAGGGATGTACGAGTGAGAAATGTGTGGTTGCGAGCCACTGACTTTTGGGTTGTTATGCTGCATTAAGTGACAAGAGCTGGTTAATGCAGGTTGGTTAGGACAGCTGTCCCTGAAGTGGTGGCATCTTTTTTTTACATTCTAGTTAGCATATAGCGTAATAATGATTTTAGGAGTAGATTCCAGTGATGCGCCTCCTATATAGAACACCCAGTGTTCATCCCAACAAGCGTCCTCCTTAATGCCCTTCACCCATTTAGCCCATCCCCACCCTGCAACACCTCCAGCAACCTCAATTTGTTCTCTGTATTTAAGAGTCTCTTATGTTTTGTCCCCCTCCCTGTCTTTATATTCTTTTTGCTTCCCTTCCATGTTAATGGTTTATATCTTAAATTCCACATGAATGAAGTCATAGAATATCTCTTTCTCCAATTTTGCTTAGCATAATACCCTCTAGTTCCATCGTTGTTGTTGCAAATAGAAAGATTTCATTCTTTTTGATTGTTGAGTAATACTCCATTGTATATATATACCACATCTCCTTTTCCATTCATAGGTCGATGGACACTTAGACTCTTTCCATACTTTGGCTACTGTCAATAGTGCTGCTATAAACATTGGGTGCATGTGCCCCTTTGAAACAGCACACCTGTATCCCTTGGATAAATACCTAGTAGTGCAACTTCTGGGTGCTAGGGTAGTTCTATTTTTAACCTTTTGAGGAACCTGCATACTGTTTTCCAGAGTGGCTGCAGCAGTTTGCATTCCCAGCAGCAGTGCAAAAGAGATCCTCTTTCTTCGCATCCTTGCCAACATCTGTTGTTTCCTGAGTTGTTAATTTTAGACATTCTAACTGGTGTGAGGTGGTATCCCACTGTATTTTTAATTTGTATTTCCCTGATGATGAGTGATGTTGAACATTTTCTCATGGGTTGGTAAGCCTTTTGGATGTCTTCTTTGGTAAAGTGTCTATTCATGTCTTTTGCCTGTTTCTTCAACTGGATTGTTTTCTGGGTATTGAGTTTGATAAGTTATTTATAGATTCTGGATATTAACACTATATCTGATACAGCATTTACAAATATCTCCTCCCATTCTGTTGGTTGCCTTTTAGTTTTGCTGATTGTTTCCCTTTGCTGTGCAGCTTTTTATCCTGATGAGGTCCCAAAAGTTCATTTTTGTTTTTGTTTCCCTTGCCTCTGGAGACGTGTTGAGTAAGAAGTTGCTGTGGGTGAAGTCAAAGAAGTTTTTGTCTGCTTTCTCCTCTAGGATTTTGATGGCTTCCTGTCTCACATTTAGGTCATTCATCCATTTTAAGTTCATTTTTGTGTATGGTTTAAGAAAGTGGTCCAGGTTCATTTTTCTGCATGTTGCTGTCCAGTTTTCCCAACACCATTTGCTGAAGAGTCTTTATACCATTGGATATTCCTTCTTGCTGTGTCAAAGATTAGTTACCCGTACATCTGTGGGTCCATTTCTGGGTTCTCTGTTCTGTTCCATTACTGTAAGCGTCTGTTTTTGTGCCAGTATCATACTGTCTTGATGATTACAGCTTTATAATACATCTTAAGGTTCAGAATTGTGACACCTCCAGCTTTGGTTTTCTTTTTCAGGACTGCTTTGGCTATTCAGGGTCTATTCTGATTCCATACAAATTTTAGGATTGTTTGTTCTAGTTCTGTGAAGAATATTGGTGTTATTTTGATAGGTGTTATTTTGATATTTCAATGACTAATATTCAATTATTTGTCATTGAATATGTAGATTCCTTTGGGTAGTATCAACATTTTAACAATATTTGTTCTCCCAATCCATGAGCATGTAATGTTTTTCCATTTTTTTGTGTCTTCTTCAGTATCTCTTATAAGCTTTCTATAATTTTCAGTGTATTGGTTTTTCACCTCTTTGATTAGGTTTATTCCTAGATATTTTACGGTTTTTGGTGCAATTGTAAATGAGACTGATTCCTTCATTTCTCTTTCTATTGCTTCATTCCTGGATGTATAGGAATGCAACTGATTTCTGTGCATTGATTTTATATCCTGCAACTTTGCTGAATTCATGGATCAGTTCTAGCAGATTTTTGGTGGAATGTTTTGGGTTTTCCATATAGAGTATCATGTCATCTGTGAAGAGTGAAAGTTTGACTTCTTTCTTGCTGATTTGGATGCCTTTTATTCCTTTGTGTTGTCTGATTGCTGAGGCTAGGACTTCCAATACTATGATAAATAACACTGGCAAGAGTGGAGATCCCTGTGTGTTCCTAACCTTAGGGGGAAAGTTCTCAGTTTTTCCTCATTGAGGATATTAGCCGGTGGATCTTTCATATATGGCTTTTATGACTGAGGTATGATCCTTCTATGCCTACTTTCTTGAGGGTTTTTACCAAGAAAGGATGCTGTATTTTGTCAAATGCTTTTTCTGCATCTATTGAGAGAATCATGTGGTTCTTGTCCTTTTAATGATGTATCACATTGTTTTGTGGATACTGAACCGGCCCTGCATCCTAGGTATAAATCCCACTTGGTTGTGGTGAATAGTTCTTTTAATGTATTGTTGGATTGGGTTGGCTAGTATCTTGTTGAGGATTTTTGCATCCATGTTGATCAGGGAAATTGGGTCTGTACTTCTTTTTAGTGGGGTCTATGTCTGGTTTTGCAATCAAGGTAATGCTGGCTTCATAGAAAGAGTTTGGAAGTTTTTCTTCCATTTCTATTTTTTAGAACAGCTTCAAAAGAATAGGTATTAACTCTTCTTTAAATATTTGGTAGAATCCCACTGGAAAGCCATCTTGTTTTTTGTGAGATTTTTTTCTTTTTTTTTTTTTTAATGTTTTATTTATTTCTAGGAGAGAGAGAGAGAGATAGCACGAGCAGGGTAGGGTCAGAGAGAGAGGAAGTACAGACTGAAACAGGCTCCAGGCTCTGAGCTGGCAGTCAGCACAGAGCCCGATGTGGGGCTTGAACCCATGAACCGCGAGATCATGACCTAAGCGAAAGTCGGACGCCCAACCAACTAAGCCATCCAGGCGCCCCGGGAGACTTTTGATCACTAATTTGATTTCTTTACTGGTTATGGGTCTGTTCAAATTTTCTATTTCTTCTTGTTTCAGTCTGGGTAGTTTATATGTTTCTAGGAATTTGTCCATTTCTTCCAGATTCCCCAATTTATTGGTGTATAATTTCTCATAATATTATATTATTGTTTGTATTTCTGCAGTGTTGCTTGTGATCTCTCCTCTTTCATTCTTTTTATTTATTTGGGTCCTTTCCTTTTTCTTTTTGATCAAACTGGCTAGAGGCTTATCAATTTTGTTAATTATTTCAAAGAAACAGCTCCTGGTTTCATTGATCTGTTCTACTGTTTTTTTTCTTCAATAGCATTGATTTCTGCCCTGATCTTAATTATTTCCCGTTTTCTGCTGGTTTGGAGTTTTATTTGCTGTTCTTTTTTCAGCTCCTTGAGGGGTAGGGTTAGGTTGTATATACCTTTCTTCCTCCTTTAGGAAGGCCTAGATTGCTATATACTTCCCTCTTATGACCACCTTTGCTGTATCCCAGAGGTTTTGGGCTCTGGCATTATCACTTTCATTGTCTTTCATGTACTTTTTAATTTCCTCTTTAACTTCTTGGTTAGCCCATTAATTCTTTAGTAGGATGTTCTTTAGTGTCAAAGTATTTGTTGTCTTTCCAATTTTATTCTTGTGGTTAATTCTGAGTTTCATAGCATTGTGATTTGAAAATATGCATGGTGTGATGTTGATCTTTTTATACTTGTTGAGGACTTTGTGTCCCTGTGTGTGATCTATTCTAGAAAATGTTCCATGTGCACTTGAGAGGAATGTGTATTCTGCTGCCATGTTCTGAAAATATCTGTTAAGTCCATCCAGTCCAGTGTGCCATTCAAAACCATTGTTTCCTTGTTGATTTTCTGTTTAGATGATCTGTCCATTGCTATAAGTGGGGTGTTGAGGTCTCCTCCTATTATGGTATTATTATCAATGAGTTTCTCTATGTTCGTGACTAGTTGATCTATATATTTAGGTGCTTTCACATTGGTGGCATAAATGTTTTAATTGTTAGGTCGTCTTGGTGGATAGGCCCCTTAATTAATGATATAATTAATGCCCTTTTTCATCTCATTATAGTCTTTATTTTAAAATCTAGATTGTCTGATAAGTATGGCTACTCTGGCTTTCTTTTGGTGACCAATACCATGACAGATGGTTCTCCGTTCTCTTACTTTCAATCTGAAGGTGGCTTTAGGTCTAAAATGGGTCTCTTGTAAACAGCACATAGATGGGTCTTGTTTTCTTATCCATTCTGTTACCATATGTCTTTTAATTGGAGTGTTTAGTCCATTAACATTTAGAGTGAGTACTGAAAGATATGAATTTATTGCCATTGTGTTGCCTGTAGACTTGGATTTCTGGTGGTGTTCTCTGGTCCTTTCTAATCTTTGTTGCTTTTGGTCTTTTTTGTTTTATTTTGTCTTTTCTCCCCTCAGAGAATCCCCCTTAAAATTTCTTGCAGGGCTGGTTTAGTGGTCACATAATCCTTTAGTTTTTGTTTGTCTGGGAAACTCTTTATATCTTTATATCTCCCTTTAGTTTGAATGACAGCCTTGTTGGATAAAAGATTCTTGCCTGCATATTTTTCTGATTCAGCATATTAAGTATATTCTGCCACTCCTTTCTGGCCTGCCAAGTTTCTGTGGATAGGTCTGGTGTGAACCTGATCTGTTTTCCTTTGTAGGTTAAAGACTTTTTTCCCTTGCTACTTTCATGATTCTTTTCTTGTCTGTGTATTTTGTGAATTTGACTCTGAAAGGCCTTGTTGATGGTTGGTCTTTGTAGAATTTAATGGGAGTTCTCTGTGCTTCCTGGATTTTAATGTCTATGTGTTTCCCTGGGTTAAGAAAGTTTTCCACTATGATTTGCTCACATAAATCCTCCACCCCCCTTTTTCTCTCTCTTTATCTTCCAGGACCCCTATGATTCAGATGTTATTCTTTTTAAAGGAGTCACTGAATTCTCTAATTCTTAAATCATGCAGTTTTGCCTCTTTCTTTTCTGCTTCATTATTCTCCATAAGTTTGTCCTCTACATCACACTGATTCGTTGCTCTGCTTCATCCATCCTTGCTGCCATGGCATCCATTCGAGATTGCATCTCAGTTATAGCATTTTTAATTTCATCCTAGCTAAACTTTACTTCTTTTATCTCCACAGAAAGGGATTCTATGCTTTTTTCAACCAGCTAGTATTATTATTAAGATTCTAAATTCTGGTTCAGACATCTTTTTTGTATCTGCATTAAGTCCCTGGCTGTCATTTCTTCCTGTTCTTTCTTTTGGGGTGAATTCCTTAGTTTCATCATTTTGGAGGAAGAAAAAGAATAAAATTAAATTTAATTAAAAAATTAAGAACAATACAAAAAAATCAAATAGATGCTAGGCATGTTTTGGTCTGGTTGTCAAAAGAAGCTTGATAGAATAAAGAAAAAAGGGGAAGAAAAGAAACGAAAAATAAGGAAAAAAGGAAAAAACAAGGAAAACATTTGAAAATTTAAAAAATAGAACAAAATGAAATGATTTAAGTAAAATAGAATAAAAAATTTACAAAGTAAAAAAAATAGTAGAAAAAATCTTTTTTGTAAGAACGGAAAATAAAAATAAGTTTTTTCTTTCTGTACTGAAGAAGAAAAAGGAAAAAAAGTGAATAGATGGACCAGCGAACAGAATGAAATACGATTGAAATTACATCCAGTTTCTTCTAGAATTCATACTATGAAGCACTTTATAGTCTGTAAACTAAAAAGGCAGAGAGACTTGTGTTCTTCTAGAGCCTGGTTGGCCCAGTTGGCGGGACGGGGGGGCTAGTGCAACAACTCTGTTCTCCACTAGATGGCGCCCCTTAGTTTACTGGTGTGGATCACTGTGGTGCATATACACGTTTATGTGCATGCACGGGAGAGGCGAAACTGGTGTCACCCAACTACCCAGTCTCTAGTATCAGAACTCTGTGCTTTCACGACTGGCAATCAAGTACCCCTCCTTTGCCTCTGGCTTTTGTCCACTCCCTGCTTCTACACTGTCCATGACCAAGCCGTGAGGATGCCGGGCAGCACCTCCCTCCCAAGTTTTATCTCAGATGGGGCTGTGTTTCCAAATCCCTCATTTCTGAGGGCCCTGTGGCTTTTACCTGCTCAGACCTTCTGGGGGAGGGTCTCCCCGAGCAATGGCCAGGTGTCAGCCCACCCCCAGGTATGTTCACGCAACTGCACTGCTGCAGATGCCTAGAGACTGAGGCAGGTTCCAGCCTGCCCCAGAAAAAGTTTGCCTGATCGTGGAGCAGCAGAATTTCAGGGATTATGATAAATCACAACACACATCTGGCACCAGGCTTCACCACCCCTTAACATCCTTGTTCCAACACTGGCAAATGTGGCTGTTCTCCAAGGTCTGCTGGGACCTTGGCCTGTGAGAGGCTGCACAACCTCTACCAAACGTCCTCTCAGCAGGGGAACTGCCTCTCCCCATGTGGCCCAAGGACCTTGAGGACCTGGATGTCTGCTCCTGGGGATTTGCCCTTCCCACCAGAGCTCTGCCAGATATGAAGCTGAGGAGTTTCAGACTCTAGCTTCCCTGTTCATAGAGTCTTATGGTCTCCAAGCCCTCTCCTCTCTCCCTTTCTTGTTAAGTCCCTTATGGGTGTTTCCACTCTTTCTCTTCCTCTCCAGCTGCTTTCAGGGGGAGTGCTTTTCCTGTGCTTTCCCCTCTGTCTCCATCCTCTCTTCACAAACAAAAACAGTTCCCTTTCCCCCGCAGCTTCTCTCTCCCCCAGTTCACCTCTCAGTGCCGTGTACCTGTCAAATTCTGTGGTTCAAGTTATGCCGATTGTTGTGTTAATCCTCAGATCAATTTTCTAGGTGTGCGATATAGTTTGGTGTTGATCTAGCTACATTTCAGGGACAAGACGTGCAAAAAATCTTCCATGCTGCTCGGCCATCTTGGCCCCCCTCTCCCTGAAGTGGTGGCATTTAAACTGAGATATGAATGACAAAAAAGACCCCAGCCATGGGAAAACTCTGTACAAAGAGCATCCTGGGTAGATAATATACTTCAAAGGCCATGGAATATGTGCCTCTTTTCCATAGGACACCCCCCCCACACACACCATACCCTCTGATACTTCTGAGTGTATCTCTTCCCAACTAAGACACACGAAGCCCCCAAGGTCAGGGTGTTTCACTCACATTTTCAGCCTCTGGGGCTGGTACAGTGGCTGGCACAGAGCACAGCTAGCTGCATGAATGGCTCCAGAAGGCAGGCCAGAGAATAGTTCATTCTTCACAGAGGTGTCTCCTTGATAAGAGAGCCAAAATCGAGCTAGAGAAAGGTTACAAGCAATGGTTCTCAACAGGGGGTGGAGGGTGATCCAGCCCTGCTGGGGTCTATATAGCCATATGTCTGGGGACATATTTGATTGTTGTGAGTAGGCCAGGAGGGTGCTCCTGGCATCTGAATGGGGACCACGGCTGCTGCTGAATACCCTCCAGTGCACAAAGCAGGCCTCACAGTGAATAATGACCTTGCCCCAAATGTCAACAGACCCAAGCTCAAGAAACCTTGGCTAGAACAATGCCACTTTCTTTTTGGATCCCTGAGCATTCACATGAAACTTTCCTAAGCTTTTTTCTACTAAACAATATTGAACTCTGAGGACAAAGACATGAACAAGCAGATTTTTATGTCAATCATAAGCCTTGGGGCTAAGAAGAAAATGCCACTAACACTCACTGAACATAAGGACATGATGTCTTGATAAATACACCTATGATGCAAAGGCGGTCCACATCACTGGGGAAAAGACGATCAAGACCAGAGAAGGCCATCCGGACTGTCTCCCTGTAGGAGGAAGATGTAGGAATGAACATCCCACATTTAACATTTTATAATGGCCCAGGGATTATTCACTTCAAATTTGAGAAGTAGGATGCAGGAGTCAGTGAGCCCCTAGAATTAAGAGCAAATTGTGTTTTGCCCTTTTCTGGGGGAGCAAATCCATTGCTCTCATCATATCCTCAAAAGGGCCTGTTAGCCCAGATGATTAAGAATCACAGAACTAATCAAAAGTTCCCCCTCTTCCCTGGTGGCTTCACTATAGAAACAGAAAACATCTGGTCATACCATTCTGTATCTTTTCTTAGTCACCTTGGTCTTTTCCTCTGGGCCAAATAATTCCAATTTTGCTTAAAGAACTCTATTTTAAAATGTTTAATCATACTTGGCTTCCAGATCCTTTAAAAAAAAAAAAAACTCAACTCTGCTGATCTTGGTAAGCGGTGGGGCTCCAAGCTGAGTCTGGGACAGTAAAAAACGACCTCAAAAGCAGAGATAAAGAAGCTACTGGAAAAGAAGGAAGCACAGATTGATCTTGATGGAGAAAAGGGTAGGTCATCAAAGACCCCTAAGAGAGAGTAGAACTTGAGCTGGCCCATTCAGTTGTGGTCTTACACACACACTCACAACAAAGAGCTTGTAGAGACATTTTAATATGGGTTCCAGATGGTAAAGAAAATTTAAGTCAATAGCTGATGATTAAGGTGAAAAAAAAAAAAAGGAAAAACAGGGGTGGCCTGGGTGGCTCAGTCGGTGGGGTGTTGGGACTTCAGCTCAGGTCATGATCTCCTAGTTTGTTCATGGGTTTGAGCCTCATGTTGGGTTCTGTGCTGACAGCTCAGTCTAAAGCCTGCTTCCAATTCTGTGTCTTCCTCTTCCTCTCTCTCTCTCCGCCCCTCTCCCACTCTCACTCTCAAAAATAAACATTAAGAGGGGTGCCTGGGTGGCTTAGTCGGTTAAGCGTCCGACTTTCGCTTAGGTCATGATCTCGCGGTCCGTGGGTTCGAGCCCGCGTCGGGCTCTGTGCTGACTGCCAGCTCAGAGCCTGGAGCCTGTTTCAGTCTGTGACTCCCTCTCTCTCTGTCCCTCCCCTGCTCATGCTGTCTCTCTCTCCTAGAAATAAATAAAACATTTTTAAAAAATTAACATTAAGAAATTAATAAAAAGAAAAAAGAAAAGGGGTGTCTGGGTGGCTCAGTCGATTGAGCATCTGACTTCAGCTCAGGTCATGATCTCGTGGTCTGTGAGTTCAAGCCCCACACTGGGCTCTGTGCTGACAGCTCAGAGTCTGGAGCCTGCTTTGGATTCTGTGTCTCCCTCTCTCTCTGCCCCTCCCTCCTCAAAAATAGACAAATATTAAAAAACATTAAAAAAGAAAAAAGAAAAAATTAACTATAACTTATGGGAGTAACCAGAATGACAACACGGTCCTATGCTGCCTGCTCAGGTCTTGTTAACCTCTGAGCAATACCAGTTGCATTTAATGCATAGATCCTGACTTTCTGGAACTATCTTTAAATGAACTCAAGAACAAATGTACCAGCCCAGAGGAAGAGGAGCACATAATCTGAAGACAGAAAATTTTTAGAGTTTCAGAAATATAGTCATCACATAAGATTAGCATGAGGAAATGTGAAGGGGGAGCACCAATCATACAAAAACATCAAAGTCCCTGTGTATGTACCTATGGAACAGAGCAAGCTCTTAGGATTCCAGAGCTCTCTACCTCTTAATTCAGAATGACTCAGGTTTTGAGAGTGAAAATTTTGGCAGAGTCTCAAACTGCAGAAACCAGCTGGTGCTCGTTCTCTTTGGGGACTCCATTCCCTTCCTTCTCTCCCACTGTGTTCCTTAGGTGCCACTCAGTGGTCTATCTTCCCTACAGCCCCTCAGAGCCTGTCCAAGGACATCTGGGATGGTATTTTTAGCCCCTGATTTCAACTCAATCCTTTGGGATTTACTCCTTAGTTGCTATTTCTCTAGGTCACTGCTTCTAATCCAAGTGCACTAGGATCCCCAGAGGAACAGGTGAAGAAGGGAGATTCCTGAGTCCCACCTCCCTGAGGCTCAGGGATCTGCATTTCACACTCTCTTCTACGAATCACTGTTCTAGGTGGTGTAATAAACATTAAAGCAAAGCCGAGATCCTCCCACTTCCCTGGCTCTGGAAACCAAACTCTAGACACACGGGACTGCTTCACGTCATCTCCCTCTGCCTGTTACCTGTTTTTCCTCTGTCCACTGATTTGCTTTCCTTTTCTAAAATTCACCCTTCACCCCAAGTGGCCACACCTCCTTCCTGTCTGTCCAGCATCTCTTCCTTACAGTCAAAGCCACACCCACAGAGATGTTTTCCATCTGTTAATGCAGCTTCATTGGTCCTGCCTTGAGTCCAGTCCCTTAGTTTTCAATTCAGATTTTAAGTCATTTTCCAAATTTCCTTCTTGTGGTCCCTTTTCCTAACTGTCCTTCCCCTGCCTCCCGAAAGAGCTAGCACATATTCAGAGAGAGAGTCCTGCCTGTAAGGACCCTACCAGGCCATGGGTCAGGTCTCTCAAGGAGAATTTAATCCCATGACATATAAAGACCTTCAAATTCCAAACTTCAAATTCAAAGACCTGGCAAACTATGCGTCTCTTAAATTTCTTTTCTTCTACCCCAACTGTCTTGGATTAGCACCATCTGGGGGTGCTCCCTTCATCCGTATCAGGGGTTCCCACCCCAGGGTTCACTTTAGAATCAGTGGAGAGCTATACCCGGGCAGCACCCCCAAAACAATGAAAACAGAGGCCCAGATATTGACATTGTTTAAAAGCCTCCAGGTGACACTCAGGCACAGCCAGGGGTTAGACACACCACTTGAAGCGAGTGAGAATACCCAAGCCATGGTCTTCCCCACCCAGGCTGATCTGAAGGTCAATTTCTGCCAGCTTAGGGATGGGACCACAGCTCACCGGACTGTGCACCCCAGGTAACCAGAACCCAGCATCTGACACTGTGCACCTTCAGTGAACCTTTTCTGAATACCTGAACCAGCACTAGGACACTCTGTCGAGCTGGTGGTCCTTTTTGCACCTCCAGTGGGTCATTCATCCCATCTGGTCTCCTTCCTCATCACTCCTCCAGCCACTTCCTGGCCAAAGCTTCACCTCCCACAGGACTGGGCACAGACTTCTCCCTGGCCCTTCTCTGATCCTGCTAACCCATCCCCTCATATCACATTAATCTTCCAAAATGGTCTTTTTGCAAACCCTACCTCCTACTCGAAAGACATCAATAGCTTCCAATTGTCTAAAAGGTAAAAATTCAAAACCTTTTAGGGGCAGGGGGCATGGCTGCTGTGGATTTACAACAACTTCTGTTTTCCTGTTTGCTTTATAATCTCTCTATTGTAAATCTCTTGGTGAAGAGAAAATAAAGACAATGAGCACTATTTGAAAGTTGCTATTCAATAAACTATTTAATGAAAAAAAAAAGTTGCTATTGCTCCACTCACTTGGAACACGCAGCCCACCAGCAGACTTGGAGACCCTCCAGGATAGAGACTCCACTTCCTGGAAATGCCCTCTTCACACGGGAAAGACCCTCAATAAATGCCCTGTGGAGAGCAGCCCCACCACAGAGCCTCTGTATCTCGTCCATGAGTCTACTGAGCAGCTCCTCTCTGTGCACCTGTTTCTACGGGACACACCTCGCCCCCCGCCAGGTCTTTCAAAGGATCAGCCAGGAAGATCTATCTTTCTCAAGTCCTCATACAAGACCTGGGCACAGCATCCAATGGCCTCTCCCTTTGCCCTCCTGCTCTGCTTTGTGAAATGTAGGAATCGGGAACCAGAGGGTCACAGCCACCAGGAATGATGGGAGAAGATGCCTTGTCAGCCCCGAGATCAGTGTGCTGCATGCTGCCGGGACAGTCATTTGTCCCTCATTGTTCACTGCCAACATTTACAAGGGATGCATTCTCATTATAAACTGGAACTGGCTCAGGTTGTCCCCACAGTATCACCGTCTCACTCAGATGAGCCTTTCCTCAGGGAAGGTCCGGAGAGGTTCCGTGCCAGCTGACGCACATGGCACGACCACCAGTCACCGAGGCTCTGCCAGACTGTCGCCGTGGGCATGAGGGGCCTATCGACATCAACCTGACGATCCCTTACAGTTTATGTCACATGACTCACTTGATGGGCTGATCTCCTCTGCAACCACCTAGTTTCCTTCCTTTCACCCTCAAATGCTTTTTCCTCCCTGTGAGAGTCACCGTCCGTCCTCTCCCTCAACGAGTGGCCACTTTCTCATCCTGGGAACACCCATTTTCCAGGCTTCCAAAAGAGTTCTAAAACCAGCCCTTGGCTTCCTGAGAAGTTCCTGACTTTTAAAATATCTCCATTGGTTTTTGCCTAATTTTCCCACTTATCAGCCTTACACTTTTGACATACAAGTGGCCGAATCCGGACCCTCTCTGCCCAAGTTTGGGACTCACGCCCACGGCCAGCATTGACAGTTCTGCCCACAGTGGCTACTGCACCTCTCCCAGCTCGCGGCCGGGGCACCACGCCCCCGAGTCATCCTCCTCCGTCAGGTCTCCAGTGACCATCTGTCCCAACACACACACACTCTTCCATCCCTTGATGAAGTACCGCTTGGGGCCAGGAACACAGCGGTTAGACACCGATCCTGCCTCTACCACTGATGGCTGTGGCCTCTGCAAGTCACTTCCGCTCTAAGCTTGCTCCCTTTTCTGTGAAACCAGAATAAAATGGTCCTGCCTTGGGAGGAGGGGGTTGTGAGAATTTGGTAAGACAATGGGGGTAAAGCACCCCACCGCATACCATGCTGGACACAGTAAAGCTCAAGAAATGCCAGTTACTATGATCAGGCGTATTATAAATTCCCAACGTTGCCACTGCACTTCATTCCATTTGCCAGTTTTCCTAGCCTCCTTTAATGTCTTGTCATGGCCCAGCAAGGTAGGAGTATCAGAGGTTCCCAAACCTGTCAGCACCTGTATTCCCAGGCCCCGCCCTCAGGAGCTCTGCTTTAGCACATCCGGTGTAGGACAAAATCCTATTCTGAATAAAGCCCTCCTCCCCACCCAGGGGATCCTGGGATGGCCTGCTCTTCCTGGGAATAAGAAGTCTTATACAAGACTCAAGTATAACCTTGCTGCTGCCATTTTATTATTTAAATGCAACTTCATGGTCCTTAGCCTTATTCTGTAAGGTTCACCCTGATGTCTACTCAACTTGTCCCCCCACAGCGTTCAGTGTCTTTCTGAACTGTGACCTTCCCCCATTGCCCGCCATCTCTCCCCACAAATGCAGTGTGCTGGCGGTGCGCTCCAGCCAGACCCCACGGCCCTGTTCCCCACTCCCTCTCCTGCCCCCTTACCCACTGCGACTGGGAAGACCTTTTGGCAGTGCCAGGAGCTGCTGGAGCCACTTGCCCAAATTGCCCTCTTCCAAGTACCTTGCCAGCCCTGCCTGTTGTCCGGGGACCCCAAAGAACCTCAGCCGTGAGTCAGTAAGCCCTTCTCCTGCCCCTACAACAGGGGGCAGAATGCTACCATGGGCTGAGCAGGGGCTTTGGAGCGAGACAAGCTCCGATCCTATCATTCGTCAGCAGGTCCCATAAAACCTCCTCCTTCAACTTCCTCACATGGAAAATAAGGTTAGCAGCTTCGATACTCACCTCCACTCAAGAATCTTTGCCCAAGGTTGCAAAGTTTCTCTTTTTTCCCCTAAAATTTCTATAGCTTAAGTTTTACTATGATCTATTTCAAGTTAATTTGTCTATGTGGAGTTAGGTACATATTATGATTTTTTTCCCATATGGATATCTAATTATTCTAGTATCATTTGTTGAAAGATTATCCTTTTTCCATTGAATTACCTTGGCATTTGTATTGACTATGAGTTGATCAAAGATATGTTAATTTCTGGACTTCATTTGGATTCTATCCTTAGGGTAGTACTGTTCTGTCTTGATTACTATACATTTATATTACATCTCAGATAGCATAAGCCTTTTCTTAAAAAAAAAAGTTTTCATTTTTCTAGCTCATTTACATATCCATATAAATTCTTAGTCATCAATTTCTACAAAAAAGACTGATGGGTTTTGATTTGGACTGAATTGAATCTCTAACAATTTAGAGCAAACTGACATCTTAATATGGTTATCTGTGATCTCTCTGTTATTTTAGGTCTCTGATTTCAGCCATGTTTTACAGTTTTTACAATAAGGGTCTTGCACCTATCTTGTTAAATTCAGCTTTAACTATTTCATAGTTTCAGATGCTATTTTAGTTGGAATTTTTTTCAATTTCCAATTGTTTGTTGCCAATGCATAAAAATAAAGATCTTTTAATACGAATTCTGTAACTTTCAAACTTGTTAAGCTTCTTTCTAGGATTTTTGAGGATTCCTTAGGATTTTTTACATAAATGACCATATCACATGAAAATAAAGACAGTTTCATTTCTTTTCAATTTGTAGGACTTTTTTTTTCTTACTTTATTGCACTAGCCAGGACCTAGGAAGAAGAGGTGAGAATGAATTTTCTTTCTTGCCTTGTTCCTGAACTGAGGGACAGAGCCAGCCACGTAACTCAGGGGCCTACTGCAAAGTGAAAATGAAGGTTCCCTTCCTCAAAAAGCAGGAAAAAAGAGCCATTAAAGGTACTAAAATATATAGCTTTGCCCTTTCCTCTGTGGCTTATTTTTACTTGTCATGGTGATTTTTATTCTCTGTTCAACATTGGTCCAAGAAAAGCTAAATTTTAAAATTGTCAGCATGGATTTCACTTTCTTAACATTGTACAATGCCAATTTTTAAAAATTATTCGTTTAATGTTTACTTATTTTTTGAGAGTGAGAGAGACACAGAGTGCAAGCAGGGAAGGGGCAAAGAAAGACAGGGAGACCCAGAATCGAGAATCCAGAATCCGAAACAGATTCCAGGCTCTGAGCTGGCTGTCAGCACAGAGCCAGACACAGGCCTTAAACTCACGAACCAGGAGGTCATAACCTGAACCGAAGTCAGACACTTAGCTGACTGAACCACTAAGCTGACACTTAGCTCCCAGAAGTCGGACACTTAACTGAGCCACCCAGGTACCCCTGTACAATCCCAATTTTAAATGCAAATATAAGAGCATTTAATGCATATGCAGAACACTGAAATGGAACAATTAGTATCTCATGGCTTAGATGGACATATGTGTATTTCATTTTTACGGAAACAGCTGAAACACTGTACAAAACTAACTCCCCTGTTTGTAGTTCACTTCTTGATATGCACACATTCTAACACTGTCTATCTTCAGTTTACTAATGAAGGACTGAAAAGAAAAGGAACTATGGCTTCTATCTCTCCCTTTCCTTCTATGCCATCAATTTCTGCGTTGAATGGTTGGCTAACACAGGGACGCAATGGGTAATAGAGATTATGTGGTTCCTTGCATGCTCACACTTCTTAGAATGTCACTGCCCTCTTTCTGCATTAGAAGCAAGTTCTAGTTTGTACAGAAAGCATGGCCTTTCAGGACCTCCACTTAGTCATAAATGTAACACATTTACTTTGTTCTTGCTCTGGGGCTGCTGAACTATCAGACACTGTGAGTTCACCAGAATTCATGCTGTGGGGGCACTGCAAACACTACGTGAACATGGGCCAGGAAAGGACTGGAAGACACCCAGATTGTGCACATGCCCTCTGCACATGGGCATGTTCTACTCCACAAGTAGGCTTTAATTACAAAACACAAGGTCAAAGATAACATTAAGCATTTTAAGGGGGTCACCTGGGTGGCTCAGTTGGTTAAGTGGCCGACTTCAGTTCAGGTCACGATCTCATGGTTTGGGAGTTCGAGCCCCACGTCAGGCTCTGTGCTGACAGCTCAGAGCCTGGAACCTGCTTCAGATTCTGTGTCTCCCTCTCTCTGACCCTCCCTGGCTCATTCTCTGTTTCTCTCTGTCTCAATAATAAATAAAAAAGAAAAAAAAAATTTAAAAAAAAAAAGAATTTTAAGGGGCACCTGGGTGGCTCAGTTGGTTAAGCATCTGACTTCGGCTCGGGTTATGATCTCACATCCGTGGGTTCGAGCCCCACATCAGGTTCTGTGCTGACAGTTCAGAGCCTGGAGGCTGTTTCAGACTCTGTCTCCCTCTCTCTCTGCCCCCCGCCCCCCCGCTCATTCTCTGTCTCTCAAAATAAAATAAAGATACATATTTTTTAAAAAAATAAAGAATTTTAAGACTGCACAAGTCACATGCCCATAAAGCCAAACCTGTTTAGGAGAGGATTCAAATTTTCACTATTAAATGCGATGTAGTGATTTTTTCACAGATGCTGTTGCTGAACTCAAAGAAACTTTCTATACCTAGTTTGCTAAGAGGTGTTTTTTTGTTGTTGTTGTTTTTTGTTTTTTTACCATAAATGGGTATTGAAATCTATCAAGTGTTTTCCTGTGTTTACTGAAATAATCATGAATTTTCCTTTTTGGGCTAATAAATTGAATTATATAAATCGATTTTAACATGCCAAAACATTACATTGCTTTGAAAATCCCTAACTGGTCGTTATGTGTTACCCTTTCTACAGACTGCTGGGTTCTATTTGCTAATGTTCTATTAAAGATTCTTACATACACAATGAGAAGTATTCACCTGTGGTATTTTTTTTCTATGCCTTTTTCTGGTTTTGATACCAGGCAATGCTGACCTACTAAAACTAGTAGGGAAACATTCCTGCTTCTATTTTTTGGCATAGTTTGTATAGAATTGTATTATTTCACTCTTAATAGTTTGGTGGAATTCAGGATTGAAACCATGTGGGACTGGGGTCTCTTTGAGATGGGAGTTATTAAGTTCAAACTCAATTTCTTTCATGGATACAGGGCTATTCAACTTTGGTAGTAGGTCTATCAAGTGATTTATCTAATTTGTCAAATTTGTTGGCATATCATAGTTTATAACATTTTATTTTTCTGTTAATGTCTGTAGGACCTATAGTCATGTTCCCATTCCCATTTCTGGGATTTGTAATTTGTATTCTTTCTCATTCCTCTGATCATCTAGCTAGAGATTTATCTATTTTGACTTTTTCAAAGGACCAGCTTTGGATTCACTGATTTTTCTTTGTTGTTTGTCCAGATTTTCTGGTTTGTTTTTTTTTTATCACTTCCTATTTCTTACTCTGAATTTTTCTACTTAAGGTAGAAGCATAATTGATCTTAGATGTTATTTTTTCTAATGTTTATTTTTTTTTGAGAGAGAGAGCAGAGCAGGGGAGAGGTAGAGAGAGGGAGGCACAGAATTGGAAGCAGGCTCCAGGTTCTGAGCTGTCAGCACAGAGCCCAACGCAGGATTTGAACTCATGAACCATGAGATCATGACCTGAGCTGAAGTCAGATGCTTAACCAACTGAGCCACCCGGGTGTCCCTAAACCTTCTTTATTAATATAAACATTTAATACAATAAATTTCCCTCTTAGTGCTACTTTGTGTACATCCCACAGGTTTGGGGATGTTTTCATTTTCATTTAATTCAACACATTTTTTTCATGTTTCTTGTGATTTCTATCTTGACCCATGAATTATTTAGGCATGTGTTTAACTTCCAAATATTTTGTGATTTTAAGATCTATTTATTTCTACTTCAATCCCTCATTTTTGTTAGAGAACACACTTTGTATGCTTTTAATCATTTTTTAATGAATTGAATCCTGTGTTATGGCCAGCAGATTGCTTGTCTTCATGAGCATTTCCATGCACTTGAATGCATGCTCTGTAGTTGCTGGATGGAAGGTTCTGTAATATACCATGCTGGTCCAGTTGGTTGTTCAGATGGTTCAAGTGGTCTATATATTTACTAATTTGTCTATTTGTTTTACCAGTAACAGAGAGAAGTGATACAATATTCAAATATTATGGATTTGTCTATTCTTTCTTTTTGTTCTGTCAGTTACTGCTTCATGTATTTTGAAGCTTTGTTATTAGGTACCTATGTATTTGGGAGTATGATGAGTGTTTGATGAACTGTCTCCTTTATCATTATGAAATGTTATTTGTTCCTCTTTGTCCCTGGTAATATTCGCTATTCCAAAATCTACAGGTTCTTTATGCACTGCTTAATACAGACAGCCACTCCATCTTCTTTTTGATTAATGTTTAAAAGTAAAAGGATGGACAAAGACATCCCATGTTAACTATCTGTGTCTTTACATTTAATATGGGTTTCTTTATGATGGCTTATAGTTGGTTCTTGCTTTGGTTTTTTACTTATTTATGTATTTATTTATGTATTTATTTATGTATGTATTTATTCATTTATTGAGAGAGAGAGAGGGAGACACAGAATCTGAAGCAGGACCCAGGGTCTGAGCTGTCAGCACAGAGCCTGGTGCAGGGCTCAAATCCACAAACTGTGAGATCATGACATGAGCCTAAGTTGGACACTCAACTGACTGAGCCACCTAGGTGCCCCATTCTTGCTTTGTCATATAACATTATCAGCCTACTAAGTGGCATCATTACATCACATACACTTAATATTTTCATCAGTATGGCTGAATTTAAAACTATGACATTAATTGTCTTCTATTTGTCTCATTTGTTCTGTTACTTTTTCCCCCTCTTTTCCTGCTATCTTTTGACTTACCATTTTATCTCCATTATTGGCTTATGTGCCATATATCTTTGTTATGCTTTTATAATGGCTGCTCTGATATTTACAATACACCTCTCTAACTTAATACAGTCTTAATACAGTTTTGGCTCAGGTCATGATCTCACAATTTATGAGATTGAGCCCTGCATCAAGCTCTGCAGTGACAGCATGGAGCCTGCCTCAGATTCTCTCTCCCTCTCTCTCTGCCCCTCCCCTGCTCACACTATCTTTCTTTCTCTCTCAAAATAAACATTAAAAAATTTTTTTTAAGTATATGGTCATTTCTTCCCTCTTGTCCCTTATGCTACTATTATATTTTGCCTCTATGTTATAAACTCCAAAGTACATTCTTCATATTTTTGCTTCAGTCTTTTAAAAAGATTAAATATGAAGAAAAAGAACTTTCATTTTCTCCCACTTATTTACCACTTAGGGGTCTCTTCGTTCCTTTGTGCAGTCCAAATTTCTGTCCCATGTATTTTTCTTTTGCCTAAAAAACTTTCATTAATACTTTTTGTAGTAGAGTTCTGCCACTGATGAACTCTCAACTTTAGTTTGTCTTATTTAAAAAAAAAAATATTTAAGTAATCTCTACCCCCCAGTTGGGGCTTGAACTCATAACCTTGAGACCAAAAGTCACATGCCCTTCTTTTTTTTTTCTTTTTTTTTTTTTATGTTTTATTTATTTCTAGGAGAGAGAGAGAGAGACAGCGTGAGCAGGGGAGGGTCAGAGAGAGAGGGAGTCACAGACTGAAACAGGCTCCAGGCTCCAAGCCGGCAGTCAGCACAGAGCCCGACGCGGGGCTCAAACCCACGAACCGCGAGATCATGACCTAAGCGAAAGTCGGATGCTTAACCGACTAAGCCACCCAGGCGCCCCATGCCCTTCTGACTAAGCCAGTCAGGCACCTCCCCCACAAAATAAAAGTATTTCACCTTCATTTGCTGAAGGATATTTTTGTTAGGTATAGAATTCTAGATTGACCATTTTAATCTTTAAGTTGTATTGTCTTCTGCCTTAGAATAATTTCTGACCAGAAATCTTCTATCATTATTTGTTCCTCTCTATGTAATAGGTCTTCTTACTTTCTTTCTAGTTGCTTTTATTCGTTTTTCCTTATTATAAGTATTAGGCAATTTGATTATGATACACCTTGATGTGACTCTCTTTTTGGGTATATGAGTCATGCTGTGCTTCTTCAACTGTGGGTTTATAGTTTTTGGAAATCTTCCACCATTATTACTTCAAATTTTTTCTGTCCTCTCTCTCTCTCTTCTTCTGGGACAGCAGTGCTCTCCACTCTCTACAGTTTACAGTCAAAGCGATTGCAAATAACTGTCTAGGTCCTCTGCTTCAAATCCAAAATTACCTTCCATCTTCCTCTCTTACCATGTCACCCAATTCTGCAAAGAATCTCTGTTAATACATATGCATTCATCCTCTAGACCACTGCTCACCAAAAACTGCTTCTGCCCCTTCGCTATCAATACAAGGCTCAAAATGGAATTTACCCTTCATGACCCAGCTCAGTAACACCTCCTCCATGAGGCCCCTCCTAACAGAGGCAGAAAGACACTCTTTCTCTACACTCACAGGTCTTGTGTGTCATAGTGGCCCCTTGAAGGCTTGAGGCCATCCTTTCAGTCAATTTGGGATGAGCCCTACCTCATACCCAGGAGAAGGAAAGGTATTAGGCCCTCATGACTCTGTGATGAGAGCAGAAGCAATGACTGTATGAAAACGTGCCTGCGCGAGACTCTCCTCAGGGAGAACGTGAGCAACAGTATCTTATGAAGGAGTGAGACAGGCAGCAGCTCTCTCTTTCCTCCAAAGGGAAAAATGAGCCACATCACAGATTAAGTCAATCATTCTGAGCCAGAGGAAATACTTCTAAGGGTATTTCTACCAGCTCGGTCTCTCTCAATACAGCCTCTCGGGAGTTGGAAGGGTCAAGAACCATCCCAGCCTGTGACTTCATTCTTATAAAGCCAGGAGAGCCCAGGGGCAGGCAATCAGAGGAAGCCACACAGCTCCTGGCTCCAGGTCTCTGGGGACAGAGCCCCGGCCCCAGGGCAGCAAACAATTCCCGAGGTTGGGAGAACAAAAGCAAGATTACCCATGCCATGGAGGGCAGCTCCCCTGCAAAAATCTGAAGCCTGAGGCCACCTCAGTTTCACACTGGAAACTGAGGCACAGAACTCCAGACCATCCTCTTCAAATGCGCTCACCCCAGGTCACCTGCCTTCCCTCTAGCACCACTTCCTGTTCCCATCATCTTCCTCACACAACCACACACTCAAAGGCTTTCCACCTGAAAAAATTCCTCCTAACACCCCACCAGCCCCTCACTCACCCTTGCCGCCTCAAACGCCAATGCCCACCTGCCCCTCCAGCCACACCCTCTGAAGCTGTCTCCCATCTCCTCTCAAGTTCCGGAGCAGAGCCACAGAGGGTACTCCTGAACAGGCCCGCCATCTCCCGTGCCTGGAGCCTCACCACAGAATCAGGGGTGGCGGTGTTCCTTAGCTCCTTCTTTGAGCGGGTGGAAGAGTACTGGCTTGGGGGCCAGAGACTGAGGCTACGGATGGGGGCTAGGACGAAACTGTGTGACCTCAAGCAAGTGACTTCCCTTCTGGGTCTCAGCATTCTCCCTCTGGAGACAGTGACAGCCCCAAGGCTCTCCTCACCGGGTAGAGCACCACGGGCAGGAGGGGAAAGAGCGCAGTGGGAACAAGCCCTTCTTCTATGTAAACCTCAACTCACCCCAATTTGCAAATCCCGCTCAAGCAAAATGCTACTTAGCGCGTCTCAATGGGGATACATTTTTGGATTTAATGTCCATTTAGTTACCAACACATAGTAACACTTGCATGGAAACGGGGCTTCGTTGTTTACAAAGTACTTGCACTCACGGTCTCATACACTCCTTGCCACAACCCGGCTGGCTGGCGGGACATAGTCATCACAGCAAACCTAAGAGGCAAGCATTAGTCTAGGACCTTTACCTACGGTAACTCCTTCAGAGGTTTCGCGAAGAAGCCACAGACAGGGCTAAGCCACCTGACCGTGATCCCAGAGCTGAGGAAGGGCAGGTCCAGCCCTGGCACCCCAGCCCAGCATCAGCCTCCGGTCTGGTGCTTACTCATCAGGCATGTGCCACCCACCCTCCTCACTCTCAGAAGAGCACACCAGACTCCGTGACCTCAGATGGCTGGTCTGAGGCCCCCGGCATCCACGGAGGGGCAGAGTTGGAACTCCACTCCTGTTCACCGACAAAACGACGATGAAATGCACAAAGCCAGAAACACAAAGGAGGTCGGCACTTGACAGAAACGATGGGCACTATGGAGCCCCAACCTTCCGACGGAGGCTCAGGGTTCGCTGAGAGAGCGTCTAGCCATCTAGCTCCTGGCCCGGCTTCCCTCCTCCTGCACAAACCACCACCCTTTCTCTTTCACCCTGCAAGTTGATTTGTGTTGATTTAGATGCTTTGGAGCATCCCAGTGACTAAAGCACTCAGACGGGGGCCACAGCAGGTGCCGGGACTAGTGGCGGCCACTGGCTCTCAGCTGAGATGCCGCTGTCATGTACCTAGCAGGCTGGGCTGGGCCTACACTTCCTGCTCAGTGGGACCCACACCGAGTCCTTCTTGCTGTGTCACGTGGAGGCTGGCAGGAGCAGCTGGCCACGCCAGCCTGGCTCTTCTTCAGCTCAAGGAGCAGCCACGACTACACATGAGAAGCCACCAGTGTGGCCGTCGGGCGGGACCTCCTGGCTGCAGGAGGAAAGGGCTGCAGACTGCAGGTATACCTCACCACCTTGAGAAGGAAACTGGTTACCAATAAGGAGCATGCAGGCTTTAGTGCAGTCATACTTTCACTGATTTGCATAAATGTATAAATAATCTCTCAATCCTAAATGTGCAGATTCACATAAATATGCAAATTCATAGAAAGCTCTCTGCAAATACATACGCCAAAAATTTGGCAACGGTTGCCTACAGGAAGGGGGGAGGGTGGGTAAAGGGATGGGGGGGAGAGGGACTTTCACAGCTACTCTTTAGAACTCCTGCCTGGATGGAATTGTTTCTTACAAGCCCTTGCATATTATCGAGGGAAATCAATCTTCATACCTATTGATCTATAAAAGGGGGCTCTATGTTACCAGTAGGCACCCTTGAGGAATAATATCATGGGTAATATTTTTCCATACTATTTAGTATTTGCCGGGCTTTGCATAATGGGCACATTTGTTACTGTTACAGTAGACTGAGCCATATGAAATGCAATTAGCGCTTTTTTTGCAGATCGAAAGTGGTTGCATATTGGGAATTTCATGTGATTTAACCTAATAAAAACTCGTGCATCAACATTCAACAAATATTTATGGAGGGACTGCTTTGTGCCATGCCCATATTCAGATAAATTGTTTTGGTGTTAAGAAAGGAGATAAACCAAGCCGAGCCCCTTTCGTAGCTCCAGCACCTGGCAACTTGTGCAGACATGCATCTAGAGCCTTGTACGTTTGGCTGAATGAAAAGATAAATTACTGGCTAGATGGACAACAGATACCCATCAAAAGACATACAAATGCGATTACACAGTCCAGATAATCAATACCACCCACAGCGTCCTGTAAGGAAAAAGACAAAGAGGAGCACGGGTCAGACTCTGGTTGGCTTGGCAATGCTGTGGCCCTCGGCTGCTCCGGCAGGGTAACGGGAGCAGAGAAGCAACAGAGAAAGGACACAGCATCAGGGGCGTGCAGGCTGCGGAGGGTCATGGCCATGGGCAGAGGGGCAGCCCAGGTTGGCCAGCACAACCCCTCAGCCATGACCGGCAGTCCCCAGCCGAATGGTCCCTTGAAAGGGCTCCTCTGCCTCTCCCCTCTCCCTTAAACAGCACATGCTGCCGGGCAGGAGAACATTCTAACAGCCTCCATGGAGCTGTCCCACCATCCAGGCAGCAGTGGGTTTCTCTATATTAATGTAAATGTTTATACGTAGACTGTAATTCTTTCACAAAGGTTCGAAACCTAAACTTCCCAAGAGTAGAGAGCCCTCTCCGCACCAAACCTTACATTACAGCTGTAGAAGAATGTATGCGTCTTACATGTGTGTCCTATAGGGAGGGTGGGCAGGTTCTTAGTGCAGGCGGGGGAACAATGTCTGTGAAACAGGAGCAGGGGCCCCTGGGCATGGAGTTTCGGTTTGCAGGCAAAAAGTACCTGGGATCCTGTAAGGTCCAAAACCCACATCACCTGAGGACTGCTTGGGAGGGAGAAGTGGTTTAGGCTGAGGAGGAGACTGGGGGCAGGGAGATGGCAGAATTCAAATACTGCAAGGGCTGCCGGGCAGAAAACAGGAGACAGGACACATCACTTTCTCTGCAGAAACTTGAACCAGGAACAGACACAGAGAGGGCAGGATGGGGCCAGGAGCGTGGGACAGCACTGAAGTGCTCTGACCCGATATTCCAGATGAGTCAAGACCATCCGTCCCTCGATAAGACCCACTGGCCTGACACACACAGCTGGCAGGATCCTCTCTAGAACACTCATGCAGTTCTGCTCCAACTTCTGGAGTGTTTCCCCACAGGCAGCTGTGTTTAGTCCCAAGCCTGGTTCTGTCAGCTGTTTTTGGTATCCTATTTACATAATTCATATATAACCTAAACAGATAAAATAGGAGTTTGAAAAAAAAGACAATTGTTTCTAAGAAAAGTGAATATTTTGGAAATTTTAGAGTGAACAGCTAAAACTGTTGGAAAATTAGAAGTGAGCAAGATTGGGGTGCCTCGGTGGCTCAGTCAGTTGAGCATCCAGCTTCGGCTCAGGTTATGATCTCATGCTCATGAGTTCAAGCCCCGCGTCGGGCTCTGTGCTCACAGCACAGAGCCTGGAGCCTGCTTCAGATTCGGTGTCTCCCTCTCTCTCTGCCCCTCTTCCGTTTGCTCTCTTTCTCTCTCAAAAATAAATAAAAACATTTTTAAATGTTTTTAAAAAAAAGAAGTGAACAAGATACTAGCAAAAATTTGGCCAGGAAGTTATAAAAATCTAAAATCCTGTACCCAGATTATTTCCAACTGACTTTTAATTCTCTCTACTTTAAGGAAACTGGAAATTATAGATGACACATCCTAACTACAAGGAACACCAATGTGGGCACCTAGGCACAAAGGAAAGATCTTCCCCTCAACAAGAGATAAGCAAGTGACCCTACAGCTATGTGTATGCAGTTAAAATAATGTTAAATATATATAAATGTGTATATATGTACAATTACTTTGGATTCCTGGATCTTACAGACTTCCTAAAAATCTACCTCATTGTATTACTCTTTAAATACAATCAGCAAGAGTATATTTTGATGAGTGCTGACAAATGCATACAGCTATGTGACTACATCCACAATCATGACTCAGAGCCCATAAGATTCTATTATGGCCCATTCAAGCCTGTTCCCTCACGCTTCAATGTGCCTGTAGTGGTATCTCAGCTCTTACTGCGCTGTATTGAGGTCATCCACTGTCTACCATCTTTCCAAGCTTTGGTTTTTATTCCCTTTCCTTACAGTGAAATTTACTCTTTTTGGTATACAGTCTATGTGTTTTTGACACACAGTTATGTGGCCACCATCACAAGAACTTTGCACATTAGCTGACCAACTACATGTCCCAATCCAATCTGGCAAGAGCATTTTCACTGCATTTGGATCTGGAAGACCTGAGATTAACCTGCTTGCATGTTCTCCATGGTTCTGGGCACCTTATTTATACCGTGTGCTTCCTCCCCTTTCTCTCCATCTATAATGCCAACGGCAAGAATATCAACTCGAAGTAAGTATGACGACTAAAGACATCCAGTAGATAAAAAGTACTTTAAAGATCTATGTAAATGTTCTTTGTAATTAATTTTAACAGCATCTTTAGACCAATGAGGCTGTTCTGAAGGAAAGGGAGTTCCCCATCCCCAGAGAAATGGAAGCAAAGACACACAAAGAATATGTGTCTGGGATTCCATGGCCTGCAAGCTGGACCATGAGCCCCGAAGATCCTTCCCATCTCCAAATCCAGTGACAAGTCTCATGAGGCGTGTGTGAGTGTATGCTAGTGAGGAGAAGCCACACGAGACCACCCAGGAGCAATGGGGGCTGTCCCACAGCCCCAGGGTCCTCTTTATTCTCAATGAAGAAACCAAGCTCCACATGGCTCAAATGATTTGACCCAATGGAAGAAGACATTTGACATTCCTCCGGTCCAAATCATTCTGGAGACTTTCCTCGCCCACTACCTACTCTTAATTCATTCCTCCCAAAATAGAGAAAGATATTAAATGAAAGGTCACTGCTACAATGCAAAACAATAACAAGCAAAAGAAATCGCCTCCCAAAATCAAAGGACAAAACGCCTGCATTAAAAATCCAGTATTCTTTGTACTCGTGTGAAACATCACCTGAAAAGTACATTCCTTCTAACAGTCTAAGGCAACAACCACAAAATGTTGACCCAGCTCCCCTATGCCCCAGTAAGGGGAGTAGGTTTCCAATGACCCAACCAAGGTGCCCTTCAGACATCTGGAGCATGTAGCTTCTCTTTCCTACCTTTGGATTGGCCCAAGTTGTGCTAAAATTCCTCTCCAGTGGAGCCAGTAACAATGACAGCAAAAGGCAGAGCAACAGGCACTTCTAGGCCCAGCGGTGCCTCAGCCCTGCACCAAGAAGCCAGGCATATAGGTTAGTGCATTTCATCATTGCACTGACCCTGTGAAGGAAGATTAGCCCATTTCACAGAGGTAGAGACTAGACAGAGAGATTAAATAACATCTCTAAGCTCCTACAGTTGGTATGTTGGGAGCCGGGAGGTACTTTGTGTCAAATAACTGTGAAGCCAGGGCCTTTAGGATTCCTGAGGCACAAAGCACATTGGCAGCCCAGGCTCCCAAGATCCCTCCACTAGTTTATAACTATAGAGGTCAGCTGGGTCTGAGACCAGACACTATGGAAGGAAGAGAAAATGCTCTCTAAAATAACCACACCACATGGGGTCTTTCCTGAAATAGAGAGGCAATGTCCAAAGTTTGTCCCCAGAGATGTGTGATATAAAGAACTACAATCCCAATGTGTGGTGGGGCAGGGGCAGTGTTAGTGTCTTCCAGAGTACTTGTGAAGGATAAACTATAATCACATGTAGGAGTTTAGGAAAAGAGCTGGAGAGAGAACTGTGCCACTTTCCTGGCTATCAGAGGGAGGCTGTGTCTAATGGATGGAGTCGTCAGACACTGGGAAATGGGCCTGTGGGGCAGCGGGAGCAGTGCCCAGCCTGAGATGAGGACCCACTCTCAGCACCATGCACTGCCCTTTGCTTAATTCCCCTTCATCAAATTATTGATTTGGTTTTTTAGGAATTTGTAGCAAGTACGTACCAAGTAACAGACATATGTAGTATTTCCCTCCTCGGGAGGGTGGCCAGGTCCATCTACCATCATCAGGTTGGTGACCAAGCCTTGGGCTTATCAGTCAGTCTCTTAAGAGTTTGGCCCACGGGGATCAATTATCCAGGATCCAGTCCCATTGAGTGAAAAACAGCCTTCCCAAGGCAGCCAAGAAGCCTACCTAAAGCCAACCATGGAACTGGGAGGGGCGGCTGCCTGGCCTTATGCTGCGAGATCAGACTCAGCTGGCACCAGGTTACATTTCACAAGGACCAGTCTTGAGATGGTGTGGGAATAACAAACCACAACCATGGAAATCTTGCAAAGGTTCAAATCCAGACCACGTACTTTGGGGGTTTGAATAGGGGTGAAGGGTGGGGTGGGATTTCATCTTAAACATGCCATTTTCTGTTCTGTCTACAACAAAGAAAGCATTCTTGAAGAGAGGAAAGGGAAAAGAAAAGCCTTCATTACTAATCAAAGAAAATTTCTTAGAAACCACAAAGAGGAACTTTGCTGGAGGAAATGGCTGAAAAATCTGATCAGAGGAAGGAAGAGGCATCAGATATAGAATGGCTGAAAGGGAGCTCAAATAAACAAACCAATCTTACACCTAAAGAAACTAAAAAAGGAACAAACAAAGCCCAAGGTGAGTAGAAGGAAGGAAACAATGAAGATCAAGACCAGAAATAAATGACACAGACTGAAAGAAAAATACAAAAAAAATCAGTGAAATCAGGAGCTGGTTCCTTGTAAAGATTAACAAAATAGATAAACCCTTGGCCAGACACATCAAGAAAAAAAGACCCAAATAAATAAAATCAGAAACAAAAGAGAAGTAACAGACACCACAGAAATACAAAGGATTGGAAGAGAACACTATGAAAAATGGTATGTCAACAAATTGGACAACCTAGGTGAAATGGATAGATTCCTAAAAACATATAATCTTCTAAAATGTAATCAGGAAGAAATAGAAAATCTGAATAGACCAATTACTAGTAATCAAATTGAACTGATAATCAAAAAACTACCATAAAATAAGAGTCAGGGACCAGATGGACTGACAGGAAAATTCTACCAAACGTTTAAAGAGATACTACCAATTTTCATAAAACTATTCCAAAAAATAGAAAAGGAAAAAAAGCTTCTAAATGTATTCTATGAGGCCAACATTACACTGACACTAAAACCAGCCAAAGACATCACACACAACACACACACACACACACACACACACACACACACAAAGAAGGAAAAGAAAAAAGAAAGAAAACTAGAGGCCAATATCTCTGATGTACATAGATGCAAAAATCCTCAACAAAATATTAGCAAAACGTATTTGACAATACATTAAAAAGATCATTCACTACAATCAAGCAAAATTTATTCCAGGGATGCAAGGATGGTTCAATATTTGCAAATCAATCAACACAATATACCACATCAACAAAATGAAGGATAAAAATCATATGATCACATCAATAGATGCAGAAAAAGCATTTCCTGAAATTCAACATCTGTTCATGATAAAAACTCTCAACAAAGTGGGTTCAGAGGGAACATACTTCAATGTAATAAAGGTCATATATGAAAAATGCACAGCTAACATCATACCTAGTAGTGAAAAGCTGAGTCCTTTTAAGATCAGGAACAACACAAAAAAGTCCATGCTTGCCACTTTTATCCAACATAGTACTGATTGCCAAAGCAATCAGATAAGAAAAAGAAATGAAGCATACATATGGGCAAAGAAGAAATTGGGGAGTATCTGCAGATGGGGTGGGGATGGATGCTCTGAGCTAGGGAACCTCTCCTCTGGGCTACTCCCTAATGCTAGGTCCTAAGCCCCCTTCTTTTGATTCTACACCTTCCTTGGGCAAAACTCACCCTCCTTGTGGTGATGGGTGCCACTTAAATGCTAATGATTCCCAAATCTGGAACTCTAGATGTCTCTTCTAAGCTCCAAATCTTGAACACAGGGCCTGGTGTTCAATAATTACCCACTGATGGCTCCATCAGTTAAAGGTCCAACTTCGGCTCAGGTCATGATCTCATGGCTTGTGAATTTGCTGACAGCTCAGAGCCTGGAGCCTGCTTTGGATTCTGTGTCTCCTTTGCTCTCTGCCCCTCCCCCATTCATTCTCTCTCTCTCTCTCTCTCTCTCTCTCTCTCTCTCTCTCTCTTTCTCTCCCCCTCCCTCCCTCCCTCCCTCATGGCATCATGCCTGGATGACCTTAAAAGTCTCCTAATCCAGGTGGCCTGGGTGGCTCAGTCAGTTGACTGACTTCAACTCAGTCATGATCTTGCAGTTCATGGGTTTGAGCCCTGTGTTAGCACAGAGCCTGGAGCCTGCTTCAGCTTCTGTGTCTCCTTCTCTCTCCACCCCTCCCCTGCTCACACTCTGTCTCTATGTCTTTCTCAAAAACAAATAAACATTAAAAAATTTTTTTAAGTAAATAAAAGTCTCCTAATCAGTCTTGGCCTCCCTCAAGTCCACCAGAATGACTCTTCTGAATGCAAATCAGATCCTATCTGTCCCTGCTTAAATAAATTCCTACTATGGACCTCATCACTGTAGGAATAAAGCCCAAATCCATTAGTCCTTCTGGTCTCTGGCTTCTCTGCACCTTATCTCTCCAGTTCCTATCACCCACTCGTGCTCCGGTCACATAATAATGCTCAGCAGTCCCAGTCAGGTGAGAACCTCCTAGGACTCTGACTAAGAAGCCCTGTTCCCATTGCTCCACTCAGCAAACTTCTACTCATCCTTCAAATCCCAGCTCAATGGCCAGCTCTTTAGAAGCCTTCCTGTTTCCCTAGGTAGGTCCTCATTAACAGGACTTGCACCATAGCCCGTGAGCTCCTTGGGGGAGGGGCTAAGTTTTACACACTCTGAATACTCTGACTAGATTGATGCTTATGACTCTGATGAAATGTTTCATAAGCGATGGAAGGAATTAAGTTTCTCCTTAAACTAGAGGAACAAGCAGAGGATGTGGGATGGTAAGAGCTCCGGCTCTGCTCAGCCATTCTCCTATATGATCTCATGCAAATCATTTTTGTGCAAGGAGATTAGAATTAAGCCAAAAGGATATCTAGGACTCATTTTGGGGGCTACTAAGAACCCTCCTCCAATGCTGCTTTTCCCTAAACAAGAACATGAACAAGTGGCAAAGGAGTATTGATTAGCACCCTTAAAAGGTTTATATAGATCTTTAAGAAATAATTTTCAGGGCTCTTGGGTGGCTCAGTCAGTTAAGTGTCTGACTCTCGGTTTCGGCTCAAGTCATCATCTCACTGCTTGCGAGATGAAGCCCCATGTGGGGCTCTGTGCTGATAGCATGGAAGTTGCCTGGGATTCTCTCTCCGTCCCTCCTCTGTTCATGCTCTCTCTTGCATGTGCGCACTCGCTCTCTCTCCCTCTCCCTCTCAAAATTAATAAACTTAAAAAAATAATAATTCTCAAGTCACTTGGCTTAACACTAAGACATTTCCCCCATCTTGGATCTAGCCAAAAATTTATCAAACTCTCAATGAGCTGATGGGGAAGGAAACAAAGGTAAAAAACAGAGAAAGTACATACTCAACACCTATAGAGCGCATTCACAGCCAAGGCACCCCAAATGGCTGCAAAGGAATTCTACGATCAGTCTTAACCTCTCCTTGAGGCAAATGACAACCTGCTAAGAAAGACAAATTTGACATGTTTCTGAAGCATGTACATGAGCAAACTCCCACCTCCTGGGAAAGAAATACAAATAACAGAGCCAGGCTGCCGATCTTGCTGATGTACAGAGAGAAGGGACCAGCCCTGATGCTGGGGTTGTGGCTGGATGCAGGGACAGGACAGCTTCCCTATAAACTGGCACAATGCCCTGGACACAGTGGGCATGCACATTTGATAAGAGAATGAATTCTCAAGAATGTAACTCAAGACAAAACTCATGCAAATGAACTATGAGCCTCTGTCTTTTTTTTTTTAATGTGCTATGCAGTTTCTAAAAATTTCTGAAAATCATAGAAATGATGGATTTCATAGAGAAGCAATACCTTAAAGAAGTTACATATGCCTTGCTCTGGAGCACACTCCTAACTCTTAAAGCATCCTGTGGTTGCATGGTATTTTTGTACCCCACCAAGACTCATGGATTTCTTTGATCCCTTCTTCCCAGCATTCCCATGTGTCCCCTGCTTTGGTCGGCAGCCTCAGAAGATGCCTGCCCTCCATTCCTTTCCTCCCTGTACGCACAGGCCCCTCTCACATCAAGGGGCAGAAGTTCCCCTTATCTTGCATTCAGGTTAGTGTGACCTTCTTGGACCATAGTGACCAGTGTAGCCTCTAAAAAAAAGACTCTGGTAGTTTCCATTTTCTCCCAGAGGCCACCACGCCTGTGAGGAAGCCCAAGCTAACCACATGGAGAGGTCACCTGGAGGAGCTCCAAGGCTCCAGGCCTTCCTAGAGCTTTCCAGCATAGTGGTCAGCTGGAATGCCAGTGGCTGAATGCAATAGCCCAGGTGGTCAGGAAGCGACCCCAGCCAGTGCCATATGAAACAGAAAAACTGCCCAGCTGAGCACAGTCAGCCCACATAAGAAGATAGTAACCTATTACTCTGAGATTGTCACAGCAATGGATAACTGAAATGCTTAGTAAATTGGATTCATTTAGGTGCTGGAAGGCCACTGAGAAAGAGTTTCCTAGAGAACCAAAACATCCAAACTTGTTTTTATCCAGTTCTGACCAAAAAAATATTTGTAGAATGCAACACCACACCCCATCCTGTACTAAATGTAATGTAATATTTTCTTGACGAATGGGTCATCCCCGCAGCGACATCAGGAACCACACTGTCCTACAATGTAATGAAGCCTCCAGCAGCCACAGAAATATGTAGGCTTTTAGTTGCAACCTGTTCAGTCTGCAGACAGCAATGCACCTTGATCAGCAGTAACATGCTTGTCCCTGGAAACACCTCATTCTCCGTCACCAGCTCCCTCTAATGGTTGGGACCCTATCCCCGCTGGACTGGAACTTTATCTCTACAGGTCTGAGGAAAGATAGTCCAAGAGGTTCTTTTATGATTGAAGAGAAGGAACTCTAGAACCCCACTGATCTGAGTTTGAATCCTGATCCGCCACCTGCTAGCTATATGGCCTTGGACCAGTCATGGCACTCGTGCACATTTCAGTTTCCCCATCTGTAAACGAACACAGTATCTGCCCCCTGTGGAGAGCTACACGCCGGAAACACAGCAAGAGCTCAGTAAATGAGGGCACCCTGTCTCTACTCCATGTTCGGTGGGCCTGGCCCTGCATGTGGGTGCTCCCCCTGAGCACACATAGCTGAGTGTCCATCAGGATTACCCCCATGGAAGTTTATCATCAAGAGTGCCTATCAGTGGGCTGCCTGGGTGGCTCAGTTGGTTAAATATCCAACTCCTGATTTCAGCCCAGGTCATGATCCCAGGGTTGTAGGCTTGAGGCCCTCATGGGACTCAGCGCTGAGCGTGGAACCTACTTAAGACCCCCCCACCCCGTCTTTCTCTGCCCCTCCCCTGCGCTTGTTCACATACCATGTGCTCAGTCTCAAAAAAAAAAAAAAAAAAAAGTGCCTATCAAAAGGGGACAGTGGAGACAGGGTCTGGAAGGGAAGGTCTGAACATGTATTCAGGGTTGGGACACCCTAGTGGGATTTACTGTACAAACGTGAAGAAACTGGAGAACAATGACGACCTTGGAATCCTAAGTCTGTCTCATGGCTGTTCACCTGGACTACTAGGCAGATCAAGTCCAGGGGTGGGTGCGTGTACACCCTGGAGCTCACAAGGTAAGCCTGGGGGCAGGGCAAGGGGAGCGCTGGGGTCTGACTGGCCCTACTGCTACCCAATTCCCCACCACTGGCCCAGCCCCGGGCTTTGGTTTCCTCTCCAGGAAAACCATCTTTAATGATAAAGAGCCAACTGAAAATAAATATGAGGGATCTGAGATTCACGGCAAAACATCAGTGAGGTAACGTGGTGAAAATCAGGACCCCCTGCGTATGCACGGCAAGGACGTACTGGAAAAGCCGTTCTCATACACAGGAGGATCAGAAAAGGACACACACACACACACACACACACACACAGGGCGGGACTGGGGCGGTGACTTTCTGCAAAGTCTGCAAAGTCGTTTCCATGTCCAGTAATGGACTGTTCTTCCACAGCTGGATTTGATGCCTCCCCATCCCTTCTACACCTTTCCTTATTATTTTGGTTCCTAAGACACGCCCACCTGCACACACTGCGCGGAGAGATGACCCTTCTGTCCTGCTCTGGGCTGGCAGCTTTGTCTCCCCACTCATTTCCTGCACGGCCCCCACCCTGCCGTCTTCCTGCCCCAGCTCATCACATTTCATCCCACACAGACCAGTCAGGTAACAACCAGGAAGATGCCATCATGGCTTCTCCCCTCCTTATGTCCAGTTCCCAGGGGGACATGGGGGGTACCTGCTGTGACATTTTAGGGCCTCCCACCTCTTGGTACCTTTCTTCAATGCCACTTAGCAAAGACACTTCGGGGCAGCCAGAGAAGCAGGAAAGAGGCTCAGAAGCCTGTGTTCCAGTGGAAGAGTGGCTCTCAGGGAAGCAAGGCTCTGGATAAGTCCTGCCTCCTTCTCCCCGTCGTCCCCCCTTCTCACTCAACAGGGAACCCTCCCCAGTTACCCAGCCCCCCACTAACTCCCAACCTCCCTGAGCCTCAGTTTCCTCATCTATAAAATGGAGCCAGTCACATCCGGGATCAAACGAGACAATGTATGTAGAACCCTAAACTCCAGCCTGCAGATGAAGGAGTCTGGAAGCATCCGCCCTCTCACACTATATCCTACTATAGCTGCTCCAGCCCCTTGGAGCGGAATGTTCATTCACAGGGTGAACGCTCTGTGTGATGTGTACGTGTGAAGGAATTACACACCCACGTCCTATCGTGGCCCCAGTTGTAAACAAAGGTCTTAGCAGGCTATTAATTCCAAGAGAAAATTTTGCCCCCAAATAGCCTTTCTGCTACAAAATAAAGCTATGAAATAGTTTTCAAATGTTGTTCCTTGTCCCTGAACGTCCACAGACTCTAACCACCCCGTCAGAAGCAAGCAGGCTGTGTGGGCGCATCTGGGTCTGGCGAACGGCCACTGGCCTCAGGAATGCTTCCCACCACCTTGGCTGCATCTTCACCCATAAGCTGATGCCTGGTCCTGCCTTGGGTCCCTCCTGCTCCATCACATCACCCTAAGCGGCAGTTTGTGGCAGTAGAGAGCGAGTTGTGCCATGAGAGGCTGGTGGTGCCAGGACTCAGGCAAGGGGAAGGATGTGGGGAGACCCAGCTAGCTGCAGCTCGCTCCCCGCAGCCTGGCTCCCCTGCACTCAGCCTCAGACTGGGATTGTCTGATTCCCGTTATTCCCAGACCCCGCAGGCTGCAAGGCCCATAGTATTGCTCAGTAATCTTCACTCCTGTACTAACAAATGAGCAACACCCCAACCCTACACCCCATCTAACAGCCCAGCTCCACCTGCTCTTCCGGTCAGAACCCCAACCTCCCTGTCTCCTATGAGAAGAGCCCAGGGCAGGATGGACATCTTGCCCCTGACATTCCAGGCTACCCTGAGGTCTCCCTGTCCCTCTGTCTACCCCCTGACCCCCTACCGGATTGCGAGAATGAAGGGTATAGGAAGCCGTGGACAGTGAAAATGTTTCTTAGTGCTGCCGGTGGCAGCAGCAATGGAGCCTTTCCAAAGCCCCCAGATCCAGTATCTGCTGGAGCCCAGTTCACCCCTCCCCATCAGCCCAGGAGGGAGTCCCTGGCTGTATCCAACAGGTGACGGGCAACAAAAAAGAAAAGGAGTCTTTAGGCAAGAGAAAGAAGAGCAAGGATGTGCTGGGGTCTGGAGAACCTTCCCGGTGATACCCCCGCTGGGGATCCGGCTACCCACCCCATTCTCACACCCCCGTTCCAGCCTACTCTTGGTCTCAGGAGGGAACACGGGCCCGCAGGAGCAGAGGGCAGAGGCGTGTTGCCTTATTCCATGGCTGGAGGAGACATGTATTCAGTGTTCTCCCCACAGCGCACATGGCCACATGGGGCTCAGTTTCGACCACATTCAGAAATGCTGAATGCAGGAACTCTGGGACTTATAACTTGGGCAAGTGGGTCTGGGAACCCAGAAACCTTTTAAAAAGTCATATTAGTTCCAAACAAGTGACTCAAACTTCTGGAACGCAGCCCACTGAAAGCTGGGGCCTCCTGCATTCTATCTCAGGCTCCCAAATGGACCTTGAGAGGCAGCTCCTCCTTCCCCTCCATTCCCAAAGTCACATCCAGGGCACAATTTCTAGGTCAAGGCCATGCTCTCCTGGGATGCTAATAGTGTTATCTTCTGCTTACTTATTTTTCTTTTTTCCCTATTTCCTAACCTTTTTGGGGTTTTTGTCTCTTCTTAGCAGCACCCAAAGAATACAAGCAAATCATGAGTTTAGTGTTCGGGCTCCAAAGGGGAGAATTTGGTTTTGCTCCCTTAATGGACAGCGAAGCATATGGGAAACTCCAGTGGTCCAGGGGCCTGGGCAGAGAGGAAGAGGCCAGAAGTGACTGCTTAGTAGAAAGTAATGGTTCAAAGTTGGAGGTCAGACCCCAAAGGCTGCCATGCCCACCTGCCTGCCTGTTCGGAGCTGTGCTTCCCGATTCCAAGCAGAAAGGACTCCTGCCATTCTTCCCCAGATAGCTTCCAGCAGGACCCTTGGCCGGCAGAGGCACCAGCTAAAGTTACGGACTCCAAAGTCAAGAGAGCAATGGCAGATTGTCACTCTATGTGAACAGGGCATTGGAGCAAAACCAAGGGAAGCGTTGGTGTGCCCAGGGGGCCCACACGCACCAGCCCAGGGCTGGGCTTCTGCAGGACGCACCAAGCTTCCCGAGAGAAGACACGGCATGAGCCACGATGGAAGAGCAGGAAGAATCTTGGTCCAGGAACCAGGAAAAAGTTAAAACAGAAAATCTGTGTTTTCCTCTAACCAAGTGGGAGGCAACAGGATGGCTCCCTGGGGTTGCATCAACCCCTACGGCACTGCTAGGCCTATGGAGAACTTGGCCCTCAAGCCCAGGAGACCGTGACAATGGCTTTGGCCGAGATGCAGCCAGCGTCATGATAGAGGAGGAAGAGCACCGGAACTGGAATCGAGAAAGGGCTGCTCCAGGCGGGTGACCACCATAACTACCTATGCAGCCTCGAGACCACTTTCCATCTCTGGGCTCACAAATAAAGAAGGTGCACCTAGGCTACAAGACTGTGGAACTGACTGACGGAGCCCCACAGGCTCCTCCGGATGGGCTAGTAGATAAACTCAGATGCAGCGAATCACAGCTCCCAGTCTCTATAGCCCCTCACCACCTCGTCAGGGTCTTGGCTTCCGGCAGGAACACAATGTAATTAGTTAAGCGGCGGCCAAAACTCCACCGCTTCCAACAGAACGCGTCCTCAAAGAACTAGCAGACCCTCCGCCACATTGGCGAACACGATTGTCCCTGTGTATGTCGCCATAGCTTCTACCTGCTCCGTGCACCCTGAGCTCCCAGCGGCAGGCGAAGGATGGAGGACCATCACACCTTCGTGTTTCCCGGTGCATCTTCACCCACATCCCCTTCGGTCTTGATAACCAGCACTTATGCAGACAGACAGTCCTCATCCGAGAGAGGGGCACCGAGTCCACACAAGTCAGGCAACTGCTGGAGCGAGTCAAGGACAGGCTGGAGACCAGACGCTAAGGGAACCCCCCCTTCCCCATGAGAGGTCTTTCTGGAGAAGATCAAGGACAGAGGGAAGGGCCAGGATGACGCTGCCTTGGAACCAGGCCTACTGGGCCTTCCTGCTGCCCACTTGGGCTGAACACAAGTGACAGAGTGGCCCTGAGGCCCAATGTCCTGACATCCTCCACTCCCTCAGGCTAAACACAGAAAGCTCTAGAGCAAAGCCAGGGGGTGAGGGAGAGATGATGGTCTTCCTGCACGAGCAGCCGAGAGCCCCAGAGGCACTCCCCCAACACACGCTGACTCAAGGGCAAAGAAAACAATGCCATCCCACCTTTGAAACCCGTACCACCTCGCAAGAGAGCTGATGGGAAGGGACGCCCCCGGGTGGGACTCAAGGCGGGACTCACCTCCCTCAGCAAGTGCACGCCTTTCAGCCCGTCCTGCTGCTGCTGGGCCACGGTGACGCCCAAGACGAGCGTGTGCACCACACAGGAGACCACGGAGATGATGACGATGGGGCTGAGGCTGAGGGGCAGCGTGATGAAGAAGGAGAAGACAAAGAAGGTCTGCCAGCCCACCGTGTCGCTGGCCGCATGTGCGCGGGCAAAATTCAGGCCCAGGTAGGAGAAAATCTGGGCAGTTATCAGCAGCCACAGCAGGTAGGGCACCACTTTCCGGGTGACGCGGTCCGGGAGGAGCCCCTTTTTGCAGAGCACGAAGAGCAGGATGTCCAACAGCAGTCCCATCCCAGCCACGACAAGGGGAGCCAGCTTGTCGCTGGAGTAGACCACGGCGCACATGACCACCACGTAGCAGTCGAAGAGGGCCGCGAAGACCACTAGCACCAGCAGGGTCTCATGGCGCTGCCGTTTGAAGTAGGTCTGGTACAAGTTCTCCAAGGACTCGGGCACGAAGGTCAGCCGCATGAACCGAGGCAGGCAGAGGCAGGATCCCGAGCTCCGGACAGAGATCTCATGGGTCCGGCCCACGCCGCGGTCAGGGTCAGAGGGCAGGCTGACTGAGTATTCGGCAGAGTACTCAGCCGAGTACTCGGGCTCCGAAAAGCCCTGGTTCCTCGGCATCCTGGCGGCTGTCTGCTTCTACCAGCTCAGGACAGGCGGACCCGGAACAGAGGAAGCGCTCTGGAATGGGCCACCTACCAGGACTCTTGAGGGCCAGCCACCTCCAGCAGCAACGCAGAGCAGGTCTCCAAGACAGGCAGCGCCGATCTGGAACTTAGAAGGGCAATGCCAAGTAGATACACCTCCCCTCCTTCCTACCTGCGGTTTCCCACGACCCACCTGACCCCTCCCGGAAGATCGCAGCCGCCCGAAGCTCAGGGTCGGGGGCCTTCTCCAGCCGCCCCCACCGGACGGCCCTCCCCCGCCCCGCTCCACACACGCACACACCACACACACACATCACACACACATCACACATCACACACACATCACACATCACACACAACACACACACCACACGCACATCACACACACACCACACACCACACACACGCACCACACACACGCACATCATACGCACATCACACGCACACCACACACATCACACACACCGCACACCACACGCACACCACACGCACACCACACGCACCACACGCACACCACACGCACACACACCACGCACACCACACGGACACCACACGCACACACCACAGGCGCATCACACACACACCACATGCGCATCACGCACACACCACACACACACCCCTACGCACATCACACACACACCACATGCACACACACACACACACACACACACACCACACACCACACACATCACTCACACACACACACACACACCACACACACACACCCCTGGTCCTGTCCTGGGCAGTTTCCTGTCTCTGGCTTGCCGAGAGGCCCGGTCACCTCTCCATCCCTCACACTCCAGGTCCGTCTGTGTCATCTCTTCTCCCTCGGTGCCTGACTTCCTCACCTAAATTTCCAACAGGCCCAAGCCCTAGAAGCTGGAGATCAAACGTGCCCGGGAACAACCAAAGCCATCCCGGGGATTCCTGAATCTTCCTTCTGTTTACTTCCTTTATCCCACCGAGCCCTGGGCGGCTCCGGCTCTCCACCACCTCCGGGCACTACCTGCCCTCGGGAAGGCTGGCCTGCCCCGCATTTACCTGTGCGGGAACTCAGGAGCCGCGCGGTCCGGCCGGTCCCCGCGCGGGCTGCGGGGCTGGGTCACGCGTGTGGCGGGCGGGGGTCGCGCCGCCCCGCCAGCGTCCCGGTCCCCGGCCGGAGCGCGACGCCCGCGCCGTCAGGCCCGGGACCCGGCCAGGAGAGGCGCGGGGCTGCCCCTCAGCATCCGCGGGCGCCCGGCCGCAGGAGGAAGGCGGCGGCGGGCGCTGGAAAATCGGGGGGCGCCCGCCTCCGGGGCTGCGGCTCGCTGCGCGGCCGGACCCCTCCCTCTCGCCCCCGCGGCGGCGGCGCGGCTAGGGGCGCACTCGGGGCCCTCCCAGGCGGGAGCGCGGGCGGAGGCCGGGGCAGCCCGCCAGCATCCTCTGGGCCGCCGGCGCGCCGAGCGGAGCCAGCCGAGTCCGGGCGCGGCGCGCTGCGCTGTGAGTCCCCGCGCGGCGCCGGCGGCTCCGGGGCCACGCGCGCTCCAGGCCCCGGGAGGCGGGCGGCGGGCGGCGCCCCTCCCTCCCCGCAGTCGCCGCCCTCTCGGCGAGCGCGTCCCGGAGTTGGGGGGGCGCCCCGCTCCAGCCCCGCGGCCGGCGGGGGGAAGCTGGAGAAGGGCGCGGAGGACGCGGGGGCGAGAGTCGGAGGGCCCCGGGGGGCCCGCGCTCCAGCCCCGGCAAGCGAGCCGACTGCGGCTGCTGCGTGGAGGGGCCGGGGTGGGCGGCGGGCAGGAAGGATGGGCGAGCCGATGCCTACCGCCTCCCCCAACCCCGGGCAGGCCGGGTCTCGGAGGATGAGAGCCCGGGACGTGCCCTCCCGCAGGTGAGGCGCGTTCGCGGCACCGTCGCCGCCGCCTCTTTGGCTGCGGCTTCCTTCTGGGCGCGGAGAGGAGAGGCCGGGGCTGAGGCTTGGGGCCGGCTGCCCCGCCGGGCGCGCCGGGCCTAAGTGTCCCCGCCCACCCTGGCAGCCCCAGCCTCCTGCAGAAGGGCCCGCAGCTGAGCTCCGTTCCTGAAGGAGGAGGGAATGGAGGAGTGGCCCGGGAGGCACCTGGCACGTGGAATCGCTAGAAACCAGCTTCGGAAAGATCTCCCGTGCACATTCCACCTGCTGGAAGATGGGTTTGAATTTACAAACTCTGCTTAAAAACTAAAATGCTCCTGTGAACGGTTAAGCCTATTAGTCTCTTACACCTTAGTATAAATTACTTCTCTTGGCTTTGACCGAACACCTTGACAATATCAACCACCCGCTTTAAGAATTTAGATAAAGGGGAAGGGGAAGAAAAAGTGTGTGTAGTGCGGCATGGGGGTGATGGAGGGGAAGTTACTGAGGACTGCCAGCAGCATTAGGGAACAGGCTCCCATGGGGAGAGCAGAAGAAATGAGTCAGAGAGGAGACAAACTCAGCCACCCAGGCCCTGGAAGGAGATGACTCCTCCTTGTGCTACTCAGAGTCATCCTTGAATGCCCTTTCCAAAGCCTCTATCACCTCACATCCCTCAGGAATAGATTCATTGGAGAACTGATACTATCACAGCTGTTTCTGTCCTTCCCTCTGCTAATTCTGAAAAGCTGCCAACCCCATCCAAACTTGTCAGGGCATTGATTACCAAGGTGGGGGGCCGGGCATAGCATCAGGTTTGGGAGGAGCGGAATTCGAATAAACCGACCCCTTTCCCCATTGTTTTAATTGGAGTTTTTTGGTTTGGATTGTGACATGATGTTCAAGGAGACATAATTTTTTATGTTTAACAAAGGGACCTGTGTTAATGAAAGGGGAGAAGCTGGTAAACACGGTTTGGGCCTGCTTCGGCACAGAGAGGACACCCACATCGCACCCTCCCCCTTTCCTGCTATATAAGATGATCCTTGGCGTTCTCCTGCGCGGCTTCCTACTTGGCAAGACCATGCCCAGCTCCTGGGCCACATGGGTTGTTTGCTGGGCCTTCGCCCTCATGTCCCAGACCCTGCTCCACACTCACCTAGCAAAGGGAGAGTTTTCTACCCAGATGCCCCTGGTAAAAAGAATGGTAATAAATTCTTTTTTTAAAGACCCGATTTCCTGCCCCTCTTGCCCTAATCGCTGGCCTCCCCTGCTCCACTCCCTGGCCTTCCACAATCCTCCTCTCTTTGCTGTGGACACCTGTTCAGCCACTGGGCCGGGCATCAGACAGGCCAGAGGAGCCACCCAGCCCCTGCCTGGAGGATGCCAGCCGGCTCTGTGGGGGCATCAAATACATGGAGAAGACAGAGTCTCAGCTGTGCACAAGTGGCAATCAGAGACGACCTGAAACCCGGCTTTTCAGGATGGGGCGGAAGGATCTGACTGGTTCTGAAAGGGGTGCCCTCAGAGGCCTGAAGCCTCCTGACAAAAGCTTGGTGGTGGGAGAGAGGCCGGGGCACATTCCCAGCCCTGCTCTGCTTTCTGGGTTTGGGTGCAACCCTCTCTTGGGGATGTGGGAAGCACCATGGGCCTCCGTAGGAGCCAGAGGTAACTGAGTGAATATTCCAGAACAGGAAAGCTGCTCAAGGCCCTGGGTGCCGAGCAGATCAGGGAAAACACAACTAGTAGGAGACGGGCAGCCAGGCCTGAGAGCCTTCTGCAGCTTCTCTGGCACCTGGAGCCAAATAGTCATGGAATGAATGATGGCCCTAGGAAGAAATGGCACTTTGTAAGTGCACCTCTCACCTCTGAGAGAGCCCACAGACCTCATTCATTGATGCTGAAAATGTTCTGGTCCAGGAAAATTAAAAATAACCCCACTCAAGAAAAGGGTAGGAGGTGCCTTCAGTTTCTAAGCTTTCCATTTTGTATCTATCTTAAAACACGCGTACACGCATATGCACGCACCCACGCAACCTAAGACCATGAATGGCTGCGTGGGTGACTTGCCTAGGACGCGCGTCCTAAATTGAGGACAGAGCCTCGGGCTTGAGTGTAAGCTTGGGTGGGTATCCTGACTCCCACCCTAACGCAGGGTAGAGGACAGACGCCTCTTTGCTTGTATCGTTTGAGACTAGAGATAACTGCAGAGCGTCAGTTGTTGTTGGATAAACAGGAGTGGTTTGGGCCCCTGGGGAAATGTGCGGCTCCCGAGTCTAGCAAACAATAGATCGGAGCAGAACCCTGGTGTCTTGGGGAAAAAGAAGTGGGAGGAAAGAAGATCATTAGCTCCCCTGGTACTGGGCCCCAGGAGAGACCTGTTTGGGGCCTTAGCTGAAGGCAGAGCCCCAGACCGGGGCCTGCACACAGCTGGTTTAATTGGACAAGTGATTCCCAGAGAGAGAAGGTGGGAAAGCAGGTAAATACAAGGGTGTGTGGTGAGCGGTCACCACAGGCAGTAGGGCTCAGTCCCTGAGGGCAGAAAGCAACTCAGAACTTCCCCCGGAGGGCTGGAAGAGGGCAGTGTCCATGCACTTGCTTCCCTACTGCACTGGGTACCCCCAGGTGTGCGCAAGCTTCAGGGACACCGAGCGACGGGCGTCGAGGCAGGGGACAAGACAGTGCAGGGAGGCGAGATCCCTCCGCTGCGTGACAGTGGACGGGTGGGCCAAGAGGATGGGCAGATGACACACCAGTGTCCCCGATGGGGCCCAGCTCCTGCCAGCTTGGAGGTTCAAATCCTGTTGCCTAGAGGAGACAGCCACGTGGTACGGGAGAAAGCTGGCCCTCAGTAGTCAGAGAATTCAGCCTGTGCACTGGTCGCGTGTCCTGGCAGAGCAATGCCACAGCGCTAACCCCAAGATAGAGTCACTGGGAGGAAGGAGAAAATTAATGGGAACCAGAGTGGTTGGCAGATCTCCACAGGCAAGTCAGTCCGAGGGAGGAGCCTCCCTCCATCTCATCGCCAGGTGCCCAGGGGGCCCGGGCCACTTCTGTTCCAGCGTGACCCATGCCATCTCCCTTGGGTGGTCTCTGGTCGCATCCAGGAGCCTCTCCTGATGACGCGATGTGTGACCATGCTGAGTGAGCCTGTGTGGTCAGTGGGCATGTGAGTGAGTGTGTGTGTGAGCCGGTGTGATGAGTGTGAGTCTACGTGCTCAGCGTGTGTATGATCAGTGTGCATGTGCCTAAGGGTGTGCGTGAGGAGGAGCAAATGAGATGGGTGTGAGTGAGCACGTATGCCGGTGTGTTTGACCAGCATGCACGTGAGTGACCGTGTGCGGTGGGAGCATGTGCCCTGCGGGTGTGGCTCCGGCCTCCCCGGGCCCCACCCGTTCTGCCCCCCTGCTCGCTGCCCTGGGACCTTCCGAGCCCTCTCTCGTAGGTAGACGGAGTGAGGAGAGACAGCACCGTGCTTCTAGGCTTTGTGGTTTGTGTTGTCTCCGTCGGTTTTACAAGGTAAGTACAAATGTCCCCATTACATGGGTGAGAAGACTGGGGCTCAGAGACCTCCCAATTAGGGGCCACAGAGAGGGGACTGGGTTCCGAATATGCTCTTGGCCACACAGAAGTCGGGCTCAAGCAGGAATCCTCGGGAAGCTTCTTCCAGTGGCTGCCTCCCTAACCAAGGGATGCTCGATCCCGGGGACCTGGTGCTTAGCCGGCAGCCAGAGGCAGCCTGTGGAATCGTGACTAGATGGCAGAGAAAGAGACTCGAGGCACCATTCTGCCCCCAGCCCGGATAAGGAAGCTGAGGTCCAGACAGGTTAAATTTGGGGAAGACAAGACACATGCGTGGAGTGTGAAGCAATGTGCGAATGCTGAGTAATCCTGGGGCCTCTGTGGAAATGTCACGTTTCCAAAAGCACTCAAGCCAGGGCCCCTCTGGGAAGAGGCACCATAGAAATATGTGCTAACAAGCCTCTCCCCGGCCTGCTGGGGATAAGAAGGAACAGACAAAGATTTTAGAACAACAAGGATGGCTAGAGAAGGCCCGGGTGGGGAGGAGATGGGGCCTCTACCTTCATGGTCCCTCTCACAGGTGGGAGGTCACAACACCCAGAAGAGCGAGGCTGAGACCCCCTGAGGGGTCAGGCTTGAGGGGCTAAGGGAGAGCTGGTGAAAAGCCCTCATTGCAGATGAAACAGTCTACTTTCCCATGGCTGCTCCTCCCCACCACTCCCCCCCTCCCCACCTCCTCAGGAATCACCCTTAACTCTGCCCTTCTCACCCACCGGCCCATTCTCTACCCCACAGCCAGGGTGATTGTTCCAAATCCAGATCTGATCTTTCCCCTATTTTCTTTGAAAATCTGGTCGCTCGCTGTCCCTGCCCCAGCTAAGAGGACTGCCCACCTTCCCACATGCTACGATTAAATAAGATGGTACTTATGAAGTGCTCAGATGTCACCTTGCCTTTCAAGATCCACCAAAGGAACGCCAGTCATTTTTTACTTAGGTTGAGTGGTGGTCCCCGAAAAGGTGGAGCCACACCCAAATCCCTGAAGCCTGTGAATGTGACCTTATTTGGGAAGAGTCTTTGCAGATGTAATTGGGTCATGAATCTTGGGATGACGCCATGCTGGATGGCTTGGATGGCCCTGAATCCAATGATAGGCCACCTCAGGGGAGACAGGCACAGAGGAGATGATGTGCAGATGGAGGCAGAGTTTGGGGGGAGGGGGCCAATAGCCGGGCAGCGCCTAGAGCCACCAAAGCCAGGAAGAGTTAAGGAGGCGTTCTCCCCTTGAGCCTCCAGAGGGAATGCAGGTCTGCTGACCACTCGATCCAGACCTCTGGATTCCGGAATGGCGAGAGAGTAAATTCTGTTGTTTTCAACCACCCACCCAGGGTGTGGCAATCTGTTCTGACAACCACAGAGACCTAAGACAGGATCCAACAGTGCACTTTTTATACCTGTATTTAACACCTGCTAGGATTTGTTGTAATTTTGCATGACTGTCGCCCCACTCACTGGACTTTGAGCCCAGGGTCAAGGCCTTGGTTTGCCTTTATACTTGGAATGCCAACTCCTGGTAGGTTATCAATAAAGCTTGTTGAATTAAAATAACAGTTCTGGGGCACCTGGGTGGCTCAGTTAGTTAAGCATCTGACTTTGGCTCAAGTCATGATCTCGCCATTTGAGTTCAAGCCCCACATCTGGCTCTGTGCTGACAGCTCAGACCCTGGACTCTGCTTTAGAATTTCTGTCTCTGTCTCTCTGCCCCTCCCTCTCTCTCTCTCTCAAAATATATAAACATTAAAAAAAAATTTAATAGCAATTCTGAGGCACCTGAGCCGCTCGCTCAGTTAAGCGTCCAACTTCAGCTCAGGTCACGATCTCGCAGTTTGTGAGTTAGAGCCCCGCATCGGGCTCTGTGCTGACAGCTCCAAGCCTGCTAGGGATTCTGTGTCTCCCTCTCTCTCTGTCCCTCCCCCGTTCATCCTCTGTCTCTCTCTGTCTCAAAAATAAACATTAACAAAATTATTTCTAATTTAAAAATATAAAAAACAACAATTCTGTTGGATCCTCTTTTCCATTCACAGAGCTTCAATTCCCTGGAGACGTGCCAGGAGGTGGCAAAATCCACCTCATCATTATTCCCAGACTTCAATTTTACTTGAAGTCATTTTTCCCCGTAGAGGGAAGTTGAGTGATTTAACTGGCAGGTAACTGTAATCACTATTTTTTTTTAATGTTTTATTTATTTCTAGGAGAGAGACAGAGAGAGGGACAGCGTGAGCAGGGGAGGGTCAGAGAGAGAGGGAGTCACAGACTGAAACAGGCTCCAGGCTCTGAACTGGCAGTCAGCACAGAGCCCGACATGGGGCTTGAACCCACGAACCGCGAGATCATGACCTAAGCGAAAGTTGGACACTTAACGGACTGAGCCACCCAGGCGTCCCTGTAATCACTATTTTTATCACAAAACCATCAGGGATTGATTGGGGAGTGGAAGGCACGAAGTTGTGTCTGTTTGGGGGTACAAGACAAGACCGCAAGGACGTGGATGTAGGGTGCCACCTCTGGATCGTGCCTCCAGAGCTCCGGAGGGTTTGTCCTCTCTCGGTGTGCAGGGACGCGGGAGACGCCCGAGGTCCACACCATTTGCAGACCTGCTCTGCCGTTCCTCCAGCCGCCTGGAGCTCCTCACGGGCCTGGGCACGCTCTTCATGCCCTCATCACTTTGCACATGCTGTTCCCTCTGCCTGGATCTCTCTTCCCTCCTGTTGTCCACCCGATACACGACTACCCATCCTCAAAGACCCCCTTCCCAAGCCACCTGCTCTGTGAGGTCTTCTCTCATCCCCAGGCAGGGGCGGCCCCTTGGGAACCGCTGTGAGGACAGCCTGCTCGTCTGTCTCCCGCTCCGGCAGAGTCCCTCAAGGGCGGTCAGTATGTTCTCATCCATCTCCCCACCCTGCTTTCTCTTTCTTCATGGCACATTCTGCCTGAAACAACAGTGTATAACTGTTTGTTCATGAGTCTTGTTTCTTCCCCACGGAATGTGAGTTCCATTGGAAAAAGAACCCTGTTGTGTTTTGGCTTTGTAACCTGCTGATTCTCATGTACTTGGCATAACCCTGGCCCATAGTATACGGGTTCCTTTTCTATAGCTCCCATAACAAATTTAGTGCCTAAACAGTACAAATGTATTGTCTTACAGGTCTGGAGGTCAGAAGTCCAAAACGGGTTTCACTGGAAGCCATGGCTTTGGGAGGGCTGCATTCTTTTCTGGAGACGAGGGGAGATTTGATTTCCTTACCTTTTCTAGCTTCTAGAGAGTGCCCATGCTCCTTGGCTCATGGCCCCCTTCCTCCATCTTCAAAGCCAGTAATATATCTCTCTGGCCATTCTTCCATAGCCACATCTCCCTCTAACAGAGCCTGGAAAGTCCAAGTTTAGGGACCACGGGATGAGGTGAGACCCACCTGGATAATCTCCCCGTCTCAATGTCCTAAATCATATTTGCAAAGTCCATTTTGCCACGTAAGGTAACACACTCACAGTTTCTAGAGATTAGGATGACGACAGTTTGGGGATCATTGTTCTGTCTATCATAGCGGGCTCCTGATAGGCTGTCCAGGCAGTGTGATTACAGCAAGGATCCATATTAGTTCATTTCTCCCAAGCAAATCTTCTCCAGATATTTCCAACCTTCATGCTGCACTAAATGTCACAAGCAGGTTAAATCTGGAGATTGTAAAGCATTTCAAAAGTCTGTGAAAAGGGGCTTTTTTCTGAGAGGAAAGAGGTCCTTAAAGTCTTTTGATGCAAGAGAAAGTTCTAGTAGGAACCCATCTACCTGAGATGTTCCCCACCTCCATCCATGTTACCTAATCTGTGTTAACAGCACAGGTCCATCGTTCCAGGAAGGCTGGTTGGGATCAAGAATTGCCCGAGATTCATGGCATTCATTCCAAAACTCTCAAATCCCCTCATGCTGCCATTAGAACTGTCTTCCAGAAGCATGGTTTAGGCTTTGCACTTCCTCAAAAATGTCCATGGTTTTACTGTTTTCAGATTTGATTCTAAAGTCCTTAGCCTCCAGGATATTCCTCAGATGGGTCCCAACTCCTTACCTCATGTAATCTTCACAACAGTTCTATGATGTAAATATGATTATTATGTCCATTTTACAGACAAGAAAACTGAGACTAGGTTCACAACTTGCCTAAGGTTCCACAACAGATAAAGGGCACCACCAAGTTTATACCCATGCACCCGACCTTAGGGCCTGGCACCCAGGCCCTGTGCAATCCCACCTGCCCAGCTGATCAGTCATTGCTGGAGGACTGATAGACTCAGTAGCCTGCCCTCCCGGCTTGGGTAGGGGTCAAGTTAGTGCCAGACCACAGGGTGGGGATCAGAGGAAAGCAAAGCAGGAGAGAGGCTGGACCTTTGCTTGAAGATATATCTGTTCAATCCGGAGTTGTCCTTCTAGCCTGGGAGGCAGGAAGTCCCGGTTGGAGGGTGGAAAGCTAGACAGCAGGCACACGACAGCGCAATACCCAGGGGAGCCTGCAGTCTGACCAGGGAAGGCTCAGGGAAGCTTGATTTGCATACTGCGCACCCATTTTCATATCTTAAAATAAGAAACATTGAGTATAAGCTTCAGCAATTATATTAATCAAGTCAGCAGAGTGGGGCCAGGTGTTAAAGCTGAGATTTATCTGTCCCCTTTGTCCTTTAGGTCACCCTCCCTTCCCTTGTCCCTGTGTGTGGGCCTCTCACCTTCTGTTCTTCTTAGGACCCGGAGAGGGATCCGCCTGAAGCTGGGCTTACCACTGAGGTCTGGAAGCCATCATCCAGCCTCTTGCTGCTCCTTCCACTACGGAGCCACCTAGGAAGCGGGTGGACCCTGGAGGCAGGCAGATGGGCGCACAGGTCACTAAGGATGGAGTCAGTCGGAGCTTGGGGCTCAGATGTGTGGCCACAGTCTGTGATAGTGCTTCGCTCTGGATTTGAACCCCTTCACCTAGCCCCAGGCATGGGGCGTGGCCAAATGTGCCCCCCCTCCCCACCCAGGTGCAGAGCCTGCCCTGGGGATATGGAAGTAAGAGAACAAAATGCATCCTCTCTCTCGCTCTGTTGGCAGATGAGAGCAGAGTGAGAGGGCCAAGCAGATGGGGCTCAGTTCCTGTTCCCCATTTCACCAGAAGAAAGTTAGTGAAGCCGGAAGAGCTCTCCAGGGGGCCTCTGTAGAAGCAGAAGAGGGAGAGGCATTCCACTAATAGAGATCTCCACACACGCACACACAGACATATGCAAGCATGTGTGCATACGAGCACACAGATGCTCACATGCATATGTGCACACACACAGATGCGCACATGCATATGTGCACGTACACACAGATGCGCACATGCATATGTGCACGTACACACAGAGACATGTATGTGCACACACACAGATGCGCACATGCATATGTGCACACACATGTGTGCACACACACAGATGCGTATGCAGACACATGCACACATGCATGCGCATCATGCACACAGATGCGCACATGCATATGTGCACACACACAATGCGCACATGCATGTGCACACACACAGATGCGCACATGCATGTGTGCACACACACACAGATGCACACATGCACACACACAGATAAGACATGCATATGTGTAACACACACACACAGATGCGCACATGCATGTGTGTGTAACACAGATGCACATGCATGTGCACACACACAGATGCGCACATGCATAAAACACACACAGATGCGCACATGCATGTGTGTGCATGCACATGCATGTGTGCACACACACACAGATGCATGCATGTGTGCACACACACAGAGATGCGCATGCACACATATGTGCACACACACACAGATGCGCACATGCATGTGTGCACACACACAGATGATGCACATGCATGTGTGCACACACACAGATGTACATGCATGTGTGCACGCATGTGATGCGTACTGTGCACACACACAGATGCACGCACACACAGATGCACACACAGAGCATGCATGTGTGCACACACACAGATGCGCACATGCATGTGTGCACACACACAGATGGCATGCAGACATGCATATGTGCACGCAGATGCGCACATGCATGTGCACGCACACACACGCGCATGCGCACATGTGTGTGCACACACACAGATGCGCACATGCATGTGCACACACACAGATGCGCACATGCATGTGTGCACACACAGATGCGCACATGCATATGTGCACACACACAGATGCGCACATGCATATGTGCACACACAGAGATGCGCATTGCATATGTGCACACACACACAGATGGCGCATGTGCACACACACATGTGTGCATGCACATGCATATGTGCACACACACACAGATGCGCACATGCATGTGTGCACACACACACAGTGCGTGACACACACAGATGCGCACACGCATATGTGCACACACACAGATGCACATGCACATGCATGTGTGTGCACACACAGATGCGCACATGCATGTGTTGTGCATGCACACACAGAGATGCACGCACACATGCATATGTGCACACACACAGATGCGCACACGCATGTGCACATATGTGCACACACACAGATGCGCACATGCATGTGTGCACACACACACAGATGCGCACATGCATATGTGTGTGCACATGCATGTGTGCACACAGATGCGACACATGCACACACACATGCGCACATGCATGTGTGTGCACATGCACACACACACACAGGATGCGCACATGCATGTGTGTGCACACACACACAGATGCATGTGTGCACACACACAGATGCGCATGCATGTGTGCACACACACAGCGCACATGCATATGCACACACACAGATGCGCACATGCATATGTGCACACATGCGCACATGCATGTGTGCACACACAGCATGCGCACACACACACAGATGCGCACATGCATGTGCGCACACATAATGCGCACATGCGTGTGCGCACACACAGATGCGCAGATGCGCACATGCATGTGCGCACACACAGATGATGCGCACATGCATGTGTGCACACATGTGTGCACACACACAGATGCGCACATGCATGTGTGCACACACACACAGATGAGTGTGCACACACAGAGATGCGCACATGCATATGTGCACACACACACAGATGCGCACATGCATGTGTGCACACACACAGATGCGCACATGCATGTGTGCACACACACAGATGCGCACATGCATGTGCACACACACAAGATACATGATGTGTGTGTGCACACACACACATGTGTGATGCGCACATGCATGCACACACACACAGATGCGCACATGCATGTGTGCGCACACACACAGCGCACATGCATGTGCGCACACAGATGCGCACATGTGCACAGATGCGCATGTGTGCACACACACACAGATGCGAAGACATGCATGTGTGTGCACACACACAGATGCGCAAGATTATATGTGTTACAGACACACACAGATGCGCACATGTGTGTGCACACACACAGATGCGCGCGCACATGCATGTGTGCACACAGATGCGCACATGCATGTGTGCACACACACACAGAGGCTGCCACGTGCACACAACATGCGCACACACGCATGCTGTGTGCACACACACAGATGCGCACATGCATGTGTGCACACACACAGATGCGCACATGCATGTGTGCACGCACACAGATGCGCACATGCATGTGTGCACGCACACAGATGCACACATGCATGTACATGCATGTACACGCTGGTACACACTTGCACAGATGCATGCAGACCTGTACACACTACACACTGATGCATGCATGCATGTGCATGCACGCACACACAGATGCATACATGCATGTTCACACAAAGATGTGCACACATGCACACAGATGCATGCACATACGTACATACAAATGCATACATGCATACACAGATACATCCATGCATGTGCGCGCACACACACACACACACACACACACACACACACACCTTTGACTGACAGTCAAAGCCAAGGAATAAGTCAGAACGATGGTATTTCAGATTTCACTGCGGAGTAGGGAAGATGGTATTTTGTGGGCAGAGTGGCCTTCTGAGCACCTCCCCTCCCCCATTGGATCAGAGCATCTATGATCCAGAAACACAGTGGAGATTGCAGAGAAGTGTTCGCGGCCTCCTGTGCAGGGCAGACTCCTCCCCTTGCCCTGGAGCACGCCCCGCACACCTCACTCCGCTCCTTGCCCTTCTCTCTTGGTGCTTCCCTCTCAACAGAGAAGGCTGCTCCTATCTTAAATCACAAACAACAACGCTTCTAGGCCCTACCTTCCCTCCAGCTGCCACCTTATTTCTTTCTTCCAGGTCCAGCTTCTTGTGGAAGTTTACTAAGCAGCATTCCTAATGTCTCCTTCAAAAAAGGATATTCAAAAAACCAGATATTTAAAAAAACCAGAATAGGCTCTATGCAGTAGGGCACAGAGAAGGAAGAGGGAGAAGAGCATTTGCCCAGAATGAGGCAGGGGCAGCCAGTAGAGAGGGAGCAGAGAGATGGAGGTGGGGAAGTCAAGCGAGTGTCTGGGAATGATGAATGCAGGTGGTCAATGGAAAGGTGTAGACAGAGAAGTCATGGCAAGGCAAGAAAGGTAGGAAGGGGCCAGATCACAGAAGGCCTTGAATCCTGAGCTACGATTGCTCCATTTGGGCTTTACAGCTGCTGAGGGTTCATGTGGACAAATGACAGGTCCTGACTGGCTCCGTTCTCTCAGAGGATTGATCTGGAATAAAAGATGGTTTGGAAAAAGGAAGAGACTGGCAAGGGAAAACTGGTAAGAAGGCATAAAATGAAAACTACCAGAAGACAGCGGTCCAAATGCTGTAATGCTCTCTAGGATTTGTTCCACAAAGTTCCCAGGCCTCGCACACGACGCTGTCATGGAGATTTACACTCAGATTAGACATGCACAGGTTTTCGGGTAAACATATTCATGTGTTTTTACAGATAGTAATGTTTACAGCTGTTAAATAATTCATGCTGGCATTGTTTTCCCTCTTGCACTCTTAAAAAAGATACTGTTTACTGCAGAAGCGCCGGCAGAAGGAAGTCAGCTGCCCGCTTTGCCATCCTTTTTTCTTTTTTTTTTATTAAAATTTTGTTTAATGTTTTATTTATTTCTGAGAGAAAGACAGAGACAGAGAGACACACACACAGAGAGAAAGAGACAGCGTGAGCAGGGGAGGGCCAAAGACAGAGGGAGACACAGAATCTGAAGCAGCTCCAGGCTCTGAGCTGGCAGCACGGAGTCCGACACAGGGCTCGAACCCACTAACCATGAGATCATGAGCTGAGCCGAAGTCGGACGCTTAACTGACTGAGACACCCAGGCGCCCCTGCCATCCTTTTTTCAATCTTGCTGTGCCACGTGGGGGATGCGGGGCACCTCTCTGAAAGTGTTCTCTTCCGTGGAATACATGCTAAGCTTTTTCAAAACCGGATCAAGGGCTTTGTCCTTTTTTCTTTTAATTACAGTTTTCATTTTAATTTAAAAGCTTTTCACTTGATTAAAACGCATCTCAGTGAAATGGGTTCAGCGTGGGTTTCAGCAGGTCTGTCTCTCACCCTTCCCCTAGGACGCCTCTGGCTTTACGTGCCACCAGCCACAAGCAGAGGGAGGCAAGTGACAGCTTTCCTCACAGTTGAGCGATGACCCAGAACCTCCAGTGTAAGGCTTTCCGGTCAAGATGTCCCTAGCCCTTCCCTTCGTTAACAGCCCCCACAGAGCCCACACTGCCTGCTGGCTTTAAATCTGTTTGGACAGGAAAGCCTATAGCCCCGCTCTGCTATTTTTAGGAGGTGCTCAGCGTTGACTCAGTCTTTCTGCTGGCTTGTAGACCTCTACTCTCTCCTGCCGGTGCTGTCAGGGACTTACTCACACCTTAGGGTGGTGAGCACAGCTCCCTTCGGCTCAGCCTGGGCCTGTACCCCCCTCCTCGCACTTTCCTAGGGTGGGGACAGGTTTCTCAGAGGCCGAGTTTCCTTGCTCCTCTTAAGAAAAACTGCCCCACAAGTCACAGACGCTAACCTGGACAGAGCTGGAGCCTCCGCATCTTGTTCGTAATTTTGCACGAATGTAGTTATAAGTGGGAATTGGGTGTTCTGGTTTTTGTTTTTTGTTTTAATGGAGTCTAAGTTCAAATATGCCTTTAAAAGAAAATAAGCTGGGGCGCCTGGGTGTTTCAGTTGGTTAAGCGTCCAACTCTTTTTTTTTTTTTTTTAATGTTTTATTTATTTCTAGGAGAGAGAGAGAGACAGCGTGAGCAGGGAGGGTCAGAGAGAGAGGGAGTCACAGACTGAAACAGGCTCCAGGCTCTGAGCTGGCAGTCAGCACAGAGCCCGACGCGGGGCTCGAACCCACCAACCGCGAGATCATGACCTAAGCGAAAGTCAGACACTTAACCGACCAAGCCACCCAGGCGCCCCTAAGCGTCCAACTCTTGATTTCAGCTCAGGTCGTGATCTCGGCTCAGGTCATGGTCTCACAGTTCATGGGATCCTGCCCCACGTGGGGCTCTACACTGGCAGTGTGGAGTCTGCTTGGGATTCTCTCTCTCTCTTCCCTTCCCCCACATGCACTCTGTCTCTCTTTCTCTAAGTATAAATAAATAAATATTCTTTAAAAATAATAATTTACAGGGGCACCTGGGTGGCTTAGTCAGTTGAGTGTTAAACTTCAGTCAGGTCATGATCTCATTGTTCATGGGTTCAAGCCCCATGTCAGGCTCCGTGCTGACAGTTCAGAGCCTGGAGCCTGTTTTAGATTCTGTGTCTCTCTCCCTGTCTCTCTCTCTCTCTCTCTTTTACTCTCTCTCTGCCCCTCCCCCATTCATGCTTTGTCTCTCTTTTTCTCTCTGAAAAATAAACATTAAAAAAATTTTTTAATAATAATAATACAGTTACTCAAGGTGAGTAACACGGTTCTGAACTCCATGGGTTATGAACTGCATAGATTTTTGTGAATACATACAGAACGGTACTGTAAATGTATTTTCTCTCCCTTATGATTCTCTTGAAGGCTTCTTTTCTCTGGTTTACTTTAAGAATACAGTATTGATACATACAACATAAAATATGTGTTAACCAAATCTTTATGTTATTACTAAGGCTTCTGGTCAAAGGAGGCTATCAGTAGCTAACTTTGGGGGGAATCAAAAATCATACTCAGATTTTTAACTGTGTGGAGGCTGGTGCTTTTAACCCCCTGTGTTGTTCAAAGGTCAGCTGCACATTTAAATAGCTTTAGAAAAAATGCTGTGAAGGATTTAAATGTTACCTATAAGTTGAAACTTATTGTTGATTATATTTTTATCCCAGAGTGTAGCAGAGTGACTGGCACAGAAAAGACACTTAATAAATGCTTGGAGAAAGGAATGCTTAGGAATAAATGAATAAAATCAAAGGTGTTAAAAGCTTGCTGATTTATCCCTCTCAAGGGTAACTTGTAGTTTTACATGCAGAACTTTTCTTTACTGAAAATGGCAGAGTTCTCAGATATCTCTCCCAGGGTGGGGCCAGAGATATTTTTGGCAGTTGATTATATGATAGTGGTTGGGACGATTTCTGTCTTAATAATCCCAAACTCAATTCATAATGGCTTACATGGTAGAGAAATGTGTTACCTTTATTACAAGTGTTTGGACAGGACCTCTACCCAGTCTTTGGACACGACAGGTTTAAGGTTAGTTATTCAGCGGCTCAACATGGGCTTTAAGGTTCACGTGACTTTCCATCTTCTGCCCCGCCACCCTCAGCCTATCAGCTTTCAGCTGCCATCATTAAGGGAGTATTTCCCATGGCTGCAAGCGGCACCACAGTCCGGCATCATTCGCGGATATGACATTGCATCATAGAGGAAGAGGAACGGTTTTCTCCTGTGCCTTTCTTTTCAGGAGAACAAAATTCTTTCCCAAAAGCTCCCCAGGAGAATGTATTATGTCCTTTTGACCAAGGCAAGGTCACACGTCCACTTCCAAACCAACGACCTGGCAATAGAAATGATACTATTAGGGACAGTTTCAACCTCTCATGATTTACCACTGAGCCACACAGTGCAGGGACACGTACCTGGATAGCATTAGGAACCTGCCGCAAGGAAGGGGGGATGAGTGGCCATTGGGTAGGCCGTCAACAGGGTTGGTCCCAGTGCCCCTCAAAGGCTAGGGCTGATTCCTGGCAAAGTCAACTCTCTTGTCATTTTTGTGAGGAACTTCCACAAACCAAGGAAGCACTTAGACAAATTTCACCAAGAAAATGACACCACGATTTGATCAGTTAATGAGCAACATACTTGGGTGCTAAGGTCACCCACACTCTTATTTCCTAACTCTCATTTCGGCCCCATTTTAAATCAACATTCAATTGTATTCTGTATCTTGTTTCATAATCTGTTGGGAATTGTGTGGTTGAAGGACCTACAACCTATTCCATGGTGCAGCAATACAGATCATTCATTCATTCATCAAAAACTTATCATGCTTTTATTAGGCACTTAAGACACAAAGATGGAAAAGATAAAGTCCTCATGTGGCAAGAAGTAATACATTGAGGAGGTCTTGCTCTGCTATGGAGAAAATCTATTAACTGTGCCTGAGGAGCAGAGGTGAGTTCAGAAAAAAATTCAGAGGTGGAGGCATTTGAGCTGGATATAAAAGTTCAGTTACAGTTGGCTGGGCAAAGAGGAGAGGGGAAAGGAATATGTGCCTTAGTCAGCTCAGGCTGCTAGAACAAACTACCACAGCCTGGGGGACTTCAACAACACACATTTATTTCTCACAGTTCTGGAGGGTAGAAGTCCAAGATCAAGGTGCCAGCTGATTCAGTTCATGGTGAGGGCTCTCTTCCTGGCTTGCAGATGGCTGCTTCCTTGCTGTGTGTTCACTTGGTGGATAGAGGAAGCTCCATCCTCATGACCTCATCTAAACCTAATTACCTCCAAATAGTCCCACCTCCAAATACCACCACACTGGGGGTTAGGGCTTCAACATATGAACCGGTGTGGGGGGGGGAGGGGGACACAAACATTGAGTCCATAACAGCGTGTCAGGTCAAGGGGGCAGCAGTTACAAAGGCACAAAGCCATGAACAGCACAATGTGTTGAGAAAACACCAGGAAGTTGAACTTGCCTAGAGCACACGGGAGGGTAAAGAAACAGAAGCTAGAAGGAGGCTGGATAATATCAGGCCAAGGCCATGCAGTGTTGTGGCAAAGGGCAAGGGCTCTGAAGGCAGGTCCCAGGCTGAACACAGGGGCCACTCTTTTTTTTTTTAATATTTTTATTTATTTCTAGGAGAGAGAGAGAGAGAGACAGCGTGAGCAGGGGAGGGTCAGAGAGAGAGGGAGTCACAGACTGAAACAGGCTCCAGGCTCTGAGCTGGCAGTCAGCACAGAGCCCGACGCGGGGCTCAAACCCACGAACCGCAAGATCATGACCTAAGCGAAAGTCGGACGCAGGGGCCACTCTTAGAGTAGCTCAATGATTGTATTAGCTTCCCATGGCCGCCATTGCACGTTTTACAAACTGGGAGGCCTAAAACAGCAGAAATTGATTCTCTCACAGTTCTAAAGGCCAGAAGTCCAAAATCAAGGTGTCAATAAGGTTAGTTCCTTCTGGAGGCTTTGAGGGAGAATCCATTTCTGCCCCTCTCCTGGCTCCTGGTAGCCACCAGCAACCGCAGGCTTTCCTTAGCTGGTCACCTCCCAACTCCGGTGTCTGCCTCTGTCCTCACATGGCCCCCTCTTCTCTGTGTGTCTGTCTCTTTCCCCTTCTCTTGTAAGGATTCTTAGCGGGCTTAGGGCCCACCCTCATGCAGACCAATCTCAAGATCCTTACCCTAGTGACAAATGAAAAGGCTCTATTCTAAATAAAGTCACATTCTCAGGTTCTGAAGGGACATATCAGGTTCTGAATGGACATATCTTTGTCGCATGGCAATGCAACTACATTATTAGTTAATGTACTTAACCGTTTTGAGCACATTTCCTTATCCATGATATGGGGATAAAATCTTAATCCTAAAAAGTCATTGTGAGACTGAAATAACTTGCTGATTAGGGGCACCTGGGTGGCTCAGTCTGCTAAGCATCCTACTTTGGCTCAGGACATGATCTCAAGGTTTGTGGGTTCAAGCTCTACGTCGGGCTCCGTGCTGACACCTCAGAGCCTGGAGCCTGCTTCGGATTTTGTCTCCCTCTCTCTCTGTCCCTTCCCCTCTTGCGCACTCTCTCTCTCTCAAATACAAATAAACATTTAAAACAATGCTTTTAAACTGCTGAGAAAGAACTTGGTCTATAGGAAGTGCTCGGTAAACAGTAGGAACTCTGACTTTATCCTGTGGGGCAACAGAAGGCTTGCAAGAGTAGGTGTTTGAGGAGGGAGGAAAAGAAGAGTTATTTCCCAGATCTGGGAAGTAATGGCACAGCTGCACCATTCTAGGCTCTAAGCAATCCCTAGCTCAGTCAGTCTCTTGGGACAAACAATGGGGCAGAGGAGGCCCAGGCTGCTGGTCCCAAATCCCACTTCCAGAATCCTTGTACTGTACATTTCCTCGGTTCCTAAAGAACCTACTTTGCAAAGGCTGTTTCATCAGTCCTTCTTGCAATGAATCATAAACTTTAAGCTAAAAAGACTATCAGAGACTTGATACCCATTTATAAGGCTGATTGGAGGCTGCCGGTGAGTTGTTAGGTCTTCCTGCCTAGTAATTAAAACCATGACATAAATTCATTTGATTTCAACCAAATCCCTCCCACTAAATACATTTCACGAACCCACATCCCTTGCTGTTTTAAAAATTCCCTGGCAATACTGGCAGCCATGTTCTCTGGGGCAGGTTTGAGGAGCTGTGGGGCACCTGGTCTCTAGGGAAAATCACAAGAAGTGAGCCACCTTCATGCCTCGAATAGCAAAAACAGTGAGGGTTTAAAAGCAGGTGGTAACTAGACTTATCACGGGGATCCTTTCACAATGTATAAAAGTAGCAATTCACCATGATGTGCCCCTGAAATGAACAGGATATTGTATGTCAATTGCACGTTAGTAAAAAAAATAAAATTTAAAACGTAAAGAAGTCCTTAGTGGCAATTTTGTTAAAGAGTGTAATCAGTCATCACAAGTACTGATGGCCTCCTGCAAGTGGCTGTGAGAAGTACTTTGGGAGATAGGCTCTGAGATGTAATCCTGTCCCAAAGAGCTAACAATCTAGTTGAGAAGTGAAGATGAAAAGGGAAGGTCTTAGCTTAGATGTGGGAGGATGCATGGGGAAGCCGTGCCCATTCATTCCCGATTTTTCCTGGGGTAAACAGTGTCGGGTTGCAGTTTGCTCATGAAAGCTTTTTGGTGTATCTTCCAGCTTGACGCTGAGAGTGTTTATAGGGCAGAAGTAGGGCAAAAGCTACAACTCAGGGTTTCCCTGCACCCCTTACCAGCCCACTGGTAACTCCTAGGGCCAGACAGAAAAGTTCCACGTGGCTTCCAAGGGGTAGCCTGGGAGGCTGCAATTTCCAGGGGAAGCCTGGTGTGAAGTTGCACCTGACCGGACACCAGAGTCAGAGTGGTGATGACTGAAAGGGGCTCCAGGGCCTGGGCCTCAGGGTGGGACTGGGGGAAAGTGGCCTGGAGTTACCCACCCTCCAGGTGGGCAGGGCACAGAGGTGCTGAGAGGCCCAGGGAGCAGAGCGGCAGAGGCCAAGGGCCAGCCTGGAAAACCAGGAGGATGAGCACTTGAACCTCAAGTCTGGAGGCCAGGGCGGGACGTGACATCAGCAGCAGATGGCACAGCAGGTGGGACCTGCTAGAGCGCAGCGAGGCCGCTAGTGCGAGGGACAGCACAACGGCCCCAAAATGCTTCTCTTGGCCAAGATGAGAGGTCAGGCACCCTCTGCCACAATTCTAGATCCTGCCGGGAAAAGAAGGGGGTGGAGGTATGAGGAAGGAGTCTTGACTTCACTGGGTTTTAATCTAGAGTTGATCACGTTTAAAACCAGAAGTGACTAACTTGCCTTAAGAGGCAGATTTTAAGGGTTCCACCTTTGGTGGAAAGTGTGAGCTCAGGACCCAAGACGACTTCCGTTTCATAGGAATAAAGAATGTCTTTGAACATCTGAGTCTCCATGGACTTGTTCCTAAAAGTTTCCAACACCTTTTGCCTTTGCCAAGTGAGCGGAAATCACAATCATGTGTAGGGGGAGTTTAAGGCTTTCTTTATTAAAAGAAACGAAAGGGTTCAACAATGCCTGTTATTCCTAACTTTAGGAAAAGCCTAGCTTCCTAACATTTTTCTAAAGTCAGTTTTCTTTTCCTTTCTCTTTTTATTTTTGTTTGGAGTGGCGGTTTTGCAATAGAATTATATACAAGAGGTCTAGGGGCCTGGCATTTGTGGCCTTTGTCAAATTTCAAAAAGTAATGGTCATGGGCGCCTGGGTGGCTCAATTGATTAAGCGACCGACTTCAGCTCAGGTCATGATCTCACGGTGCGTGGGCTCGGGCCCTGCGTCGGGCTCTGTGCTGACAGCTCAGAGCCTGGAGCCTGTTTCAGATTCTGTGTCTCCCTCTCTCTCTGACCCTTCTCCGCTCACACTGTCTCTCTCTCACTCTCTCTCTCAGAAATAAATAAAACATTAAAAAAAAATAACAGTCATTAGAAAGGGCCTTAGGTGTTCTTTAATGTTCTTTAACCAACAGCCTCATCTAATAACGGAGGAAAGTGCACCTCAGAAAGTGAACCCACTTCCCCAAGGCTGCTCTCTTAATTAATAGGAGAGACAAGCCTCTATTCCTACCTTCCCATTTCAGTTCTGCCCCTTCTGTGTTATATGAGAGAGTGAGTTTACTGATATGTGACTACATTAAGTGAATTTGAAATTCCAGTCAGACAGCACTGATGGCTATGTTAGCTTTTCAAACAAACTTTTAAGAAACTAAAAGCTTTTTTCTCTTTTAGGATGAAGTTTCTACTAATGTAAAGAAGCAGGATTGAATTACAGCCCAGAGCCACCCTACTTAAAGGTTCCCACAGTTTTGAGTGAGTCTCTCTCCTCCTCTCTCTCTCTCTCTCTCTAACTGGTACCACATTTAGTGATTCGTTTTTGTTTCCTTTTAACTTTTTAGATGACCAAAATAGTTTATATTCATTGAGAAAATACAAATAATATAGACAAGCAGGGTAGGAAGTCAAACTACCCTAACCTCATCCCCCAAAGCCCACTGCCTAAACAATCACTCTGGGAAGTTTGGTGATTGATTATAAAGCATCTTCCCTCCAGTGGTGCTAGTCATTCTAACACAAAAGGCCAGGGCTGCGGGGTAGAGCGGGGGAGGGGAATTGCTCTTTCAGGACTTCATAGGTTCTAACTATGACAAGAGACTAAGTGAAGGGTATGAAAATCTCCAACAAGCAAAGTCTTTAGGAAGACATGCTGTAAAGGACTATCTCTCAGATTCTTAGGGTTATTTTACCCTTCAGCTGCTGACTTGGGTGGATGTCCTTAGGATGTGATTTTCTAGCTGTTAAGAGGCATCAGAGTTTCTGCATGGGTTTGTTCAAAAGCTTGGTGAAAAATAAAACTCATTATTAGATATAACCAAAGGTACTAGAGTCCATTTTTATTTTATTTTATTTTATTTTATTTTATTTTATTTTATTTTATTTTATTCTTTTTGGACTCTGGGTTTCTTTTCTTCTTTCTTTTAGTGTTTATTTATTTTCGAGACAGAGAGCGCAAGCAGGGGAGGGACAGAGAGAGAGGGTAACAGAGGATCTGAAGTAGGCTCCACACTGTCAGCCTAGAGCCCAATGCAGGGTTAGAACTCATGATCTGAGCCAAAGTTGGACTTAACTGACTGAGCCACCCGGGTGACCCTATATTTCACCTTTTAACCCAGTGTTTACTTAAGTTGCCATGCTAACTCCCTCTTGGCTTGGACACCTCGAGAAAGAATTTCCTTCATTCCTGTGCACACATGCAGGATATCAGCTTGTGTCATTACAGGGAAAATTGTACCTTCGTGGTCTTTAATAAAATACAACCTATTTATTCCATTTAAGCAACACGGTACAAGAGGGTACAATATTACTTACGAGTATAAAGCAGAATATTTTAAAATTTGAATCCTGAGGCTGATAGCATAGACTGGGAGCCTGAGTTCTGAGGCTGGGCAAGCGGGTTTGAGTAGCTTCCTATGTGGCCTGGAGCAAGTCACATAATGTCTCCGAGCCTCAGTTTTCTCCTCTGTAAAATGGTGATGATGCTATAAAACATACTGTCTTCTTAAAAGTACTTTGGTTGTCTCTGTCACCGGTTCTTCTCTGTGGTAGAAGTAGAATATCTTTCTAATATTCCCTGATATCTAATAATTTTTAAGATCTAGGATCTTTCCAATTATCCTTCTCAGGACCCCAGCCTTCTACCTCTTCTCATCTGGTCTCTTTCTTCCTCTTCTTTTGGCAGCCCCAGCCCCTAGAAGTCTTGTTTATTCCTTAGGACGGGGAGCTCAGCTCTTTGCCTCACTACACAAAGCCATGGGGATTTCCCTTAGGTCTAAAATGTCATCAGAGTCCCCGAGCAGCCTGCCAGTAGCACAGACGGCTTGACAGCAGCTCATAACAGTGTTCCCTCAAGCCCGATCACCCTCTCGGGTGAAGTGCTCCCCCAGCCAGGGTTTGTGAGGAGGGAAGGGCATGGGGATTTATCTTCTGGTAGAAAGTCTGCCATCTGCCTTCGGAGGCAAAACTGCCTGATCAGTTGCTTTTATAAGGAGAGATGTTAAAACTGTCAACTTACAAACTTATCCTCACAAAACGCTGCTTTTAGATGTTTTATATACAGGGATCCCATGTTGGGAGTTCCCTAGAAATATAGGGTTCCATCGATAAAAACGTCTGACAAACACTGACTTGGGCTTTTCTATTCGCTTCTTTGCTACTCAGAATGGAGACAGTTTCTTTCATTTTATTTTCCTTTGGGACCACTGAGATGTCTTCTCTCTCTTTAGTATTTATTTTATTAACCTTTTGTTTTCTCTCATACTCTGAAACCAGCCGAATGTTCACATTCCGCTATCTGAGGCATGTAGGCACTTTGCATCTTAATTTCTCTCAACCATAGCAGACTTTTACTTTCTCTTGCCTCGGTAAAATGCTGCCCCGGGCTGCATCTGCTGATTTTATACTGATCACCAACAACTAGCTGTAATGGATGCAGGGAGTATCATTTTCTTGTAGCCATAGTATCCTTTACAACAGTCAACTGATCAAAATTTTAGCTGGATGAAATTAGAGGTACACATTATTATTTTAACAAAAACAACAACTTAAATTCTAGATACTTTCCCTACAAATAAATACAACTTTATCAACTGCTTTGAAAGACTATCTTAATCAGAGATATAAAACATATATAAAGAAACTCCTTAATCTGGAACTATTTCCTCCAGTCCAATAGGAAGAACTGACTTTGTATGATGATGCAGTTCTCCAAAAAACCTTAACACGGCTTTAAATAACCTACATGATCTTCAATACATAGTAGCAATCAGAGTATTAATCCCAAACTGTATATCTTGAAGACTTCTGAAAAAGTGCAAACTTGCCTATTTAGAAATAAACCTATAGGAAATAAGCCTATAGAAAAAAAAGAACCTTTCTTTAAAAGTTCACACACACACACACACACACACACACACACACACACACACACACCACTAGAGTGCTAAGCACCTTAAGCCAGTTGTTGGTTCTGAGCTCAGTTATACAGTCAGTGCCTAGAACAGGGCCTGACACACAGTAGGTGCTTAATACATGCATGGCAGAATACTTTAACAATAAAATGTAAAGAAACTTAAGAAATGACAAGTGTCCCTGATAGATACAATTTTGCTTCTTACATTGACCTTGAAACAAATTGAATAAACCTTATTTTTCTTTTAAGCTGACAACTGGCTACTATTGGTTTAAGACATAGCCAAAGACTCCTGCTGAGAAACATCAAGTAAATGGATATAATATATGTTATAATATATCTACCAAGTGTTGTAGCAGTCTACAGACCATAGCTCTTTCATCCTAGCTTAGAATTCTTGAGATCTACTATCTTCTAATATCCTTTTAGTTTCAGTGAACAGAAAACAACTCCCAGCTAGCCTAAGCAGAATACAGGGGTTGGTGATTTGTGGGAGGCCTTCTGGGGTGGCATATGGGCTCAAAGGACAACAAGCCCAGGGCACTTCAGGGACCAGAACTCTGTCTCTTTAAGAATGTCTGCTTCATGGGGGTGCCTGGGTGGCTCAGTAAGTTGATCTTCTGACTCTGGCTCAGGGCATGATCTCACGATTTGTGGGTTTGAGCTCCGCATCAGGCTCACTACTGTCAGCACAGAGCCCTCTTTGGATCTTCTGTGTCCTACTCTCTCTCTGCCCTTCCCCTGCTTGCATCCTCTCAAAAATAAATAAAACATTAAGAAAATTTTTTAAAAGAATGGAGAATTTTTTTCCCATGACATTGGAATCATGGATGCATCAGGAGGATTCCTCTTATCTTCCTTTCCTCTCCCTGAGGGGAGGTTTGCTTTCCGAGCTCCAATTAGAAAGAACTCAGAGAAGGGTGCTTGCTACTCGGTTCAGCTGGGGCAACATTCTCATCTCATGGACCGGTCTGGGTGGCTAGAGAGCAAGTGTGGCTCACCAGAGAATCTGGTAGCTCCTCTTTCAAGCATGCTAGTGGTATGGAAGGTGGGAATTCCCCCAAGAGTGGCGAGCATTCAGGTGAGAACGTACATTGTTCATAACGAAAATTACAGCTCTCGTTTGAAAGCTTTCAGAGATACACTGCCTTCTGTGGATTGGCCCTACCAGGCTTCCCCTTTCAAATTCTGGGTTCACAACCGTCTGTTACTTAAGGAGACTTGTTTCCAGAGACCAGTTAACTGAATTATTAAGTTATTTGACATTATTAAAATAGGATAACAGTTTTGTCTGAATGAAAAAGGCAAGCATGATCTTTCTTTACGAGATCAAAACACTTTTACTGTAGCTTAACCAGATTAGAACTGCATGATGGACTGACGAATAAAATTTCCTCCATTTACCAACCGGAAGCTCAGGCAAGCCGCCCGCTCTGAGGTCTCAGTGGGTGGGGACTGGACTGCTTCCAGAGGAGAACGTTAGACATGAAAGCCCAGCGTCTCAACAAGTAAGTGCAGCCCACGGACTGGTGTTTGATTTTTGGCTTTATTTTATAAAAATACACAACTTAAATACATATGACACTCTCTATACAAGACATAAACAACCATTGGATCTGGCATTTTCAGTTATTTCAACAGAAAGCAAATATGCAAATTACCTCGTAAGAGCAAAGGGTTTCTTCAGAGGCTCTGCATTCATAGTCAGAGGGGACGATGGCCCCGTGGGAAATCCATGCAGGGCACGGACCCACGCCATCCGACTGGCCAACAAGTCATTTCACCAACAGAGCCATTTTGGCACGGCTTAATATTGCACTGCGTGTTAGACACAATCTAACTTACCCACATCACAAATTTAAACTTTTTGTCTTTTCTAGAAATGTTGAATGGAAAAACCAATGTGCAAACATTACTGTCTTACAGTTGTGCTAAGTACCAAACATGAGAAGTGTGAACCCTCCTTCACTTTGCAAAACTTGCAAGGGAAGGTGGGTAGCTGTATTTCGCAGCTAAACTCATTTTCCAAAGTTTTACAAAAACGTTGGCAGACTCAGAGCGAGCTAGATGGGAGTGCAGGGGAGAAGGGAGTGACATTCCAGCGCCTACGGAAATTGCTTTTGAGAAGGGCACTGTCACTGTCACTGTCAGAGGCAGTCTGCACACGGCTCCACCCTTTCTAACTTGGGACTGAAATACATCGGTCACTGTTCTCTGGGGAGCAGCTACTGATTCAGGGCTCAGGGGGGCTGCGGACATGCTCTGGCTTTCTTTCAGAAACTTAGCTGCCGTATCTATGGCTCTTTTAACTAACAGTGAACTAGGTACTGGCTTATTCATGGATATAAAGAAATTATTTACCAGTTGAGAATTCAATGCATGAGAACATACTAGAGTAAGTTTCCTGAGGTAAATGTAAGCCTTAAAGAATAGTGTGCAACCTACAGAATTCCAGCAACTTATCCCGGGTAGCAGCAATCCTCTAGGCCTGGACTTTTAGGCTAACAGGCTAGCAGAGCCAAGGACACATCTGTGAGAGGAAATGAAATGATGAGCTGGAGTGAAAGAAGGGTTGACAGCTGAGAACACCAATTCAAAGGAAGCCACAAAGGGGAACAGAGGGGGAAACAGGAGGGTGTATGTTAAACTGCTTAGGTAGGATGGGCAATTAGTTGGAAAGGCCTCAAGGGACTTCTAACAAGCTTTAAAACTGTGATTTCTTGGTGACTCAGACATGGAGGTAATGGGCTCTTCTTTAATAAGAGCTCTACAAAACTTTTCATTCTTTTCTGCAAAATGAAATTCTCCATCAACTTTTTTTAGCTGATAGAATGATTCCACAACTTGTTACTCTCACTGATATACTTTGAAGTCCTAACTGGCTGAAGGACTTTAATCAAGTTGAACTACAAAGTACATATTTGCACCGAGAATTTAAATTAATGCACACAGGTCCACACAGTTTTGTATGGAGTTTGTATGGAAAACCTTTGCATTGCGAATCATGCTTCATTATCCCTTAATATTCTACTCAAGGATTATGGCACTTGGACAAATTCTAGGACCCCGAAGCCTAACTTTCTTCTTTTCTTTCTTTTACATAAATGAAGTCATTCATGGCCACCCTTCACCTTAACAATGAAGGTGCTGGGAACTGAGTTCCAAGGCCTAAGAACCCAAATCAGGCTAAATTCCAACAAGTCACTTGTACAGAAATGGAAGCTCAAGACCTCTCTGCTGTAACTGCTCATCTGCACAATGAACTTGAATGAGGTGACGAGTGTGGCCTTCAGTGACAGCGATGAGACTGGCACAGATTTACATGGGGCCACATGTGTTGTGAGCTGTCATGTCCAGGTGGGCTGACACTACCATGCACAATCCCTCGCTTGGATGACTCTAGTTCTGTTGCAAGAATACATCTACATTTGATTTCGTTAGGTGTGATGAAGGCCTTAAGCAAAATTGAAATTCAGAAGAACTTTGGGTTAGAATTCTGCAGTCCCAGAAGCTATTTAAAATGGAAAGTCTAGAGGAAAATCCCCAGGAAATCATATATCAGACTCAATTCATAAAAAAGAAGCATTGTCAGTATCACCGAGGTGAAAAGCGATGCTAGAAAACAGTGCTCTGGTTCCCCCACAGCAAGCTCGAGGCAGCCTGGGTGCAGCTGCACCGAGTGAAGCTGCTTCGGACAGAAGAATCCAGAAGACTGCAGAGGGCTTGAGTTAAAACAAACTGGCTTTTCTTCTTAGGAAGAAGGTGAATGCTGTTTGGTGATCAATATGGGACAGCTGTTTAACATTCACAGACACTAACATTTTATGTGCCTTGAAGCCCCAATTAGGGCAGGGCAGTCACCGCTGACAGTATGAGCAATGTACTGAGATTAACGATAAAATGGGTCAAACAGTGAGACCAGTTCTGACGGGAAGGGTGGTCAGTCTTGATATACTTGATCTTCATCCATCCTTGGATACTGAGGCGGAGACTGTGGCAAGAGAATGTACTTCTCTGTGTGAAATTAGTTTTCATAATCCATAGTTTAAAAATATCCCTATTCAGAAATATGGAGCCAAAGCAAAAATTAGAGGTTCTTCCCACACAGGCCTTCAGATCTCTCTCTCCGCCACCACCCCAAGGATCCGTGCTTGTCCCTGGTCAACGAGGACTTGTAAGGGAGGGCTGCGAGGTCAAGGCTTGTGAGGGAGGAAGAAGGAGGTAGCGGCCGAAAGCCAGGGATTCAAGAAGAGAAAAATGACAGATATGGTGTATTAAAAAAAATAAATAAATAAGAGGAAGAGAAGAGGAAAGAGGGGGAACTCATGTGGATGAGGAAGCGAAGATGAGGCCCGGCTCCTGGAGGAGCGCCCCGCCTTTGCTGCCTGTCAGGACAAAGAGTGCAGAAGCGAGAAAAGGCATAAGCCTCGTTCGCCCGGCTTCTCCTGCCCTCTGGCCTTGCCCTCTGGGGCTGTGTGCACAAGCTCTCACGCGGCCTGCAAGCACTTCAGTTTGGGGTCAGATTCCCAATTCCTGGGGGCACGATGCTCCCTACACTGCCAGAGCTCAGCGCCTTTCCACGGTTAAAGAGAGGCCTCAGATCCGGGGCGAGCCCAGGGGCAGCCAGTGTAGCCTGGACTTGTGGCTGCTGCTGCCTTTTCTCCCTCAGGACTAGCTTGTTCCTCCCCCTGGTGGCTGCAGAAGGAGACCAGCCTGCATGTCCTGAAAGGGCTGCTCAACTTGGAACCACATCACCTCAACTCACGAACTTCCAAAGGGCTGTCGGGAGTTCATTCGTTACAGCTTGACCAATGGTTCGAACGCCACGTAAGGAACGTGTAAAAGGAACAACTCGCTTGTGAGGTCCCACCAACCTTTGGAGGGGTTTTGATATTGTTTGCTTCTGGTTTCGTTGTCTCCTTCTCTGATGAATTAAAAGAAAAAAAAAAAAAAGGAAAAGCGTAAGCGTTCTCCTATTCTCATTCCTCCCTCCAGAAACCTCGCGGACCTTCCTGAGTGAAGCGCGTACGGGACGCTACAATTACAGAGCTTACAAAGGAAGCAGGGAACACATTCGGGTTACCTGGAAGTATGAAGTGAGCTACCGTGTCCGAGGGCGGCTCGGCTCTCTTCACCGCTCTGGGAAACGTCTGGGAAATGGGAACAGGCACCTCGATTTCTCATTTACAAAGGACAACAAGGGGGACAAAGGCAGTACGATTTTGTGGAGGAGAAAAAACAAAAACACGCCGGTTACTTCACTTCTAGGGAGACTCAGTTGGTACTTGAGGCCCACACTTGTCTTTCTCTCTTACTTCCTACTTGATGTTCTTCAGGAGGGCTGTCCGGGCGTTCACAACTGCTTTGAAGGCATCTTCGCTACCAGGCGCCACGCACTTGTCAGGGTGAAGCAGCACCGCGAGTTTCCGGTAGGCTTTGTTGACTTCGTCCCTAGGAGAGAGCAGCAAGGCCCCGTGTCAGCAACGGGCCGGCCCCGACCCTGCGGCCGGGCTGCCTGGAGTTACACAATAACTCTCGCAGAAGGCATCTCCCCAGTAATGACAGCCTTCCGTCAAAAGCGAGACGGAAAGACGAGGAGACAAACGATACACAAATAAATCATACGTTACATAAAAGTAGAAAAAAGAAACGCAGGATGAAGTGAGAACGGAACCACCAAGAAAGCCCTCGGTAAAAGAAAGATCCGATGAAAAGGTCCTCGGTGCCCGGCGGGGCCATCCATCGGGGCAGGCCCCTGGGGCAGGGCTCCGCAGGAAGGTGGGGAAAGACAGAGCGGGGAGGGGGGCGTCAGCAGGGCCCCAGCACAAACTTCCACGAGGACACCGCTGGGAGGCGACAAAAACAAAGCTGGCCAGGACGCAGGGCTCCGCAGGGGACAGGCCTGCAACCAAGACAGCAGGAAGAGGCAGGAAGAGTGGATCTGGTAACAATGACACCAGTAGGTGTTTTGTGACAAAACGGTGCTGAGAAAGCTGCTTCCTGAAGTTAGGAGACGGGGAGGAGGTTATCACAATGACTCAAGCACAAGCCTGAGAGTCTGGATCAAGGCGTTTGTGGAGTCACACCAGCGAAGACAAGAGACAGCACAGAGAGCTGGCAGAGCAGACGACGGGCTGGATGTACGGGGTGGAGACGGAAGAGGAAGGGCTGAAATGAATTCCAGGGTCACGGGGACTCGGGCTCAGGGAAGAGGGTCACACCACTGACCAAGAAAAGGAGGCTCCAGAGCGGTACCTGAGAGCTACAGTGAGAGAGAAGAAACAAGAGACGGGAACGTTATCGGGAGAGGAAAGGAGCAGCACCGAGCGTTTCCTCAAAGACCAGGAAAGGCCCGGGGGCGGGGGGGGGGGGTCCTGGCTTCGCAGCTCTTCAACAAGCAGGCACTGGCTGGGCAGGAGCCTGGCCACCACCCGCCTTCTCCCTGCTCTTCAGCGTCCTCTGGGGTCCGGCTCCAGATACTTCTCAGTGCCCAGCCCCTCCTCGGGTCAGGTGTAGCTCTGTCCTTAGCAAATAGTTTTATTTCCCACCTTCCTTTTGTAATTCAGGGCTCCAATTATCCTATAAGCCTGGATATGGTGCTTTCCCAAATGCCCCAGTTTTTTCCTTCCTTTTTTTTATCAGAAGGACTTCTATTTGGCTCTCCAAATTAGAGAGATGGCCTCTGATTATCTTGCACGTGATGGAAAATCTGTGTCCACTTGGAAAGACTGAGGTCACAGGGCCATCTTAACAGTTCAGGTTGGGGGCATGTATTCTAAGGCTTTTCTTGCTTTCTGCTCTCAGGTGAGTCCTGAATTTTCTTGCTTTAAAACATGTACAGGGCTTTTTTATATAGATAACTTTGATATTACCTAACAAAAATCCCATTCTCCCTCTCTGAAGAAATCTGAATAGCCAGAATTCTTATTTCCCCAAAATAACAAAAATATTAACAAATATATTTAACAAAGTAACATATTAATTCTACTGAAGATGAAAATTTTCTTAAAGTTCAATAATAGTAAATGCATCACTGAACAAACATTAAAACTCCTTCTAACTTAAGGTTCTCTGAAATGTGCTCACTACCATACAAAATGTGTTTGATAGACCCAGAGAAACAAAGACAAGGAAAGTCCATGTTTATATTGATTAACAGTATAGAACTTAAGGAGGTCCTACAAATTTTGGTAGAGTCCAGTTGACATAGTAAATAAATGAGCCCAAATTTTATTTTTCTTCCATAAACACCGCTCTACCTTAACTAATACGTAAGGTTTCTTCATTTTAGAGCCAATATCCCTTGGAGGTGAAATGGAAGACTTTAGAAGGAGATTATGGAAATCCAAAAACACATTTAAAAGGCACAATTCACTGAGCTATACACAGGAGATCATCTGAATTGTTCACATGTTTAAAGCCTCCTCAGTAACTCCTGGCAAGTCGCTGTGACCAGTACCTGTCTTCCTCTTCCTTTCCCCTCTTCCCTTCTAGACTTAAAGATATGCTATGAGATCAAAATGGAAAAGAGAAGCTTAATGCTATTGGTACCAAGAAGGCATTTCAACATGTACTTTTCTTTTGTGGGAATCAAGGTGAAAAAGTAGAAATGGAGAAGGATGGGGAGAAAAGTTATGGTACAAAATAAAAAGAGCCGAGAACCCTTATAATTATAATAAAAATTGTAATATGTGCAGTAACGGAAGTGTTATATTATTAAAAGTTATATAAGCATACTGAACAAGGGTTTATTTTTACACAAGCAACAAAGAAAAGTGATTATATTTCTCATCCTCCCAAATATTTCTTTTGGCTAAAAATAAAACCATTTAACATAAATTCCTATCCGGATAAGGACCTAGCAGGATTCTGAGTGCAGCAGAAAGAGACAGAGCCAGGCAGACACACAGTGTTCAAGGTCAAGAAACAACCTACGGTACTTGAACATGGTTTAGTCCCACTGAATCCCAGGTTTCTCACCTATAAAATGAAATGCTTGGATAAGCTGCTAATGCTCTTTTCCTCTTCTAAAACTCTATGATTTTGTAAGGTATTTTTTTAAAATTCCATTTGCTTCTAGGCTCTTTTTCAATACAGACAAAATCAGAGCTACGGTTTCAGAAAGTTTTTATGCAATACACCAAGGTTCCCTCATTAGACAACGATGCCCCCTGTTTTGTTTCTTTGGTTACTCAGCTAGCCCGGTGAAGAAGAGTTATCACATAATCTAATACATCTACACAACTTCATATTTCTAGCCAGTTACAAGAAGATGTATCGGACCTGTGATACTGACAACCGAGCTTTTCTCCAGGACAGGACTCGGCACTAAAATCCTAGAGCGCTGCTTACCTTGAGGCCCCAGGTTTGACTCCCAGCATGTCCCAGCTGTCTTTACTGTTTCGAATTCTGCGAATGGTGTCTGCTTGCTCTTTGGTGAAACTAGCACTGCTATTCGGGACAGGGCGTTTGCCGCCATTTTCACATAAATCAACAATGGATACGTAGAAGGTCTGCAAAAAGAAATCATCACAGAGTAGAACTGATTTTGTGAAAATAGGAATTCCTTTTAAGCATAACTTAAATAATTTTAATGCATTCTAATAACTCTTAAATTCACCATAAAGATTTTTCTCTTTTATCCTATGTGTGTGTTTATATGCGGGCATGTGCTTGTGTACTTTTTTAAGAACACAAAAGCATAAGGAACAAAATTAAATGGCTCATAATCCTGTTCTCAAATAATCACACTTGAGGTTAAAAAGTAATAGATGAATACCATTAGAAAAATTCAAATGGTAAATGAAAGTGTAAAATGAAATGTCTCCCTGCCCCTCAAGTTCTTCTCCTTGAAGGAACCATTGTTAATGTTTTTTTTTGAGTATCTTCCCAGAAAAATTTTCTATTGGAATATGAGTACCTCCATCTACACACTAAACTTTTACATAAAAGAGAACAGGTTACACGTACTGCTTCGCTCCTTGCATTTTTTTTCACATAAAAATAGACCTTGGCCTCTCTCTCCAGCTGTATACAGACACTTTCTTCCTTTTTGATGACTGTTCAGTGTTTCACTGTGTGACTATATTTTCATTTATTTAACCAACTCTCTATTTTCTTAGTTAAGGCAATTGTTTCCAGGTTTTGCTACTACACACAGTGTTTTAATGAATACTGTGTGTGTGTGTCGGGGGGAGGGGGGGCGGTGTATCTCTGCACACACATGGAGATACTGCTTTAAAATAAATTCCTAAAAGCAGAAGCAATAAATAACAGTGTACAGGCATTTTAACTTTTGACTTTGACAACTTTCATATGAAGAAATGGTGCCATTTGCACTCCCATCATAGTGTCTGATGGTGTCATTTCTCTATACCCTTTGTCACTATGGGGCAGCATCACATAGCTTCACTTCTGCCAAACCTACGTGTGTCACACAGTTTTAATTCGCATTTCTTTAATTGTAAGTGAAATTGAGTGTCTTTTCATAAGCTTATTGCTTTTTCTGTAAAATGTTCAGATTCTTTGCCTTTTTTTACTTTCTTTGAGGTGAAAACTATTTAAAAAATTTTTTTTAAATATTTTATTTAGTTGAGAGAGAGAGACAGCGTAAGCAGGGGAGCGTCAGAGAGAGAGGGAGATACAGAATCTGAAACAGGCTCCAGGCTCTGAGCTGGCAGTCAGCACAGAGCCCAACGCAGGGCTTGAACCCACGAACCGTGAAATCATGACCTGAGCCGAAGTTGGACGCTTAACTGAATGAGTCACCCAGGTGCCCCAACTATTTTTTGATCCCGCTCATATCTCATACTCTCTGCACTGTTACTATTGTTAGATCAATAGAGACTACACAATCTGAAAAAGAGAGAAAAGGGGAAGAAAAATAAACATGGCCTCAAGGATGGTGGGACAAAATGTGCAATACTGACTCTTGGTTTTCTGCCTGGAGTTCCTTTGCTGACCGTGTCACAGAGAGGTGGAGTCTGAGTAGACCCAAAAGCCCACTGAACTAAAGAGACAGAGATCAGAGCTTAAGCCACTGAGTGGCTACAATGTGCAGAGCAGGGCCCTGGAGAGGAAGAAGCTATGCAGGGTTGGACCCCAGAAGTCCATGTGGAGGTTCTCCCCCAGGGTGAGACCAGCAAGCAATAGCTATCATGGGCTTGAGAAGAGAACTGACATACTAGAGGTCTAGCGGTGCTATGGGAGAAGGCATTCTGGAAACACTACGGTCTGACCTGCCACAGGGCAGAGACTGCCTTATTACCTCATAGCGCCCCAGTGTCTAGCTGAGACACCACAGAAAGGCTATGCCGTGGTAGTGGGCTCATCCTGACAAAACCAAGAGCTGAAGAGATCTGCTGAGAGACAGAATTTCAAGGCTGAACTCTGCCATATTAGAAAAGCTTGGGCAGCACTTTGGGTTTCCTTCAGACCCTTGCTCTTAAAGCAAAAAAACCAAGCCCACACAAGTTCAATGTAATCTGCCAGTAACTGAACTCCCTGCTGAAACAAGAACTAATAGTCTATTAAGGAAAATAAAGAATCTAGAGCCTCTACAATGTATTATCCACAATGTCGAATGTTCAGTCAAAAATCAAATGTGATCCACAGTCAGGAAAAAAAATTGTCAGTATAAACTGGACCCAAGATGGTTCAGATATCAGACTTAGCAGACAAAGACTTTAAAGTAGCTGTCATAAATACTTCAAGGAAGTAAAGAAAATATAGCCTTAATAATTGGGGAGAGAGAAAGAGAGAGAGAGAGAGAGAATATCTCAGCATAGAACCAGAAACTACACAGGAAAATCAAATGCAAATTCTAGGACTGAAAAGTACTAAATTGAAAAATTCACTTGGTGGATTAAACAGTTGTTTGAAGTCAGATCAAGAGAGACTATATAATCTGAAAAAGAGAGAAAAAGGGAAGAAAAATAATCAAGGATGGTGGGACAAAAATAAAATGGTCTAATATATATGTAGCTGGAGTCCCAGAAGGAAAAGAGTGAAAATAGAGCCAAAAAAATCTTTTGAACAAATAATAGTGAAAAACACCTGCCTAGCAATCTGAGAAACTCAGCAAACACCAAGCAGGATAAATATTAAGAGAATCACATGCAGGCACAGGGCCCAAATGCTGAAACTCTTGAAAGTGGCTAGAGGGGGGGAAAAACCAACACATTATGAACAAAAGAGTAAGAGTAAAAATGGGTGCTAACATCTCATGAGATTCAGCAGAGGCCAGAAGAAAATGGACCATCATCTTTCAAGTGCTGAAAGAAATGTAATCCTCAACAGTCATTATTTATATCCCTTGAACAAGTCACTTTACTAACCTTAGGTGCTATAACATCAGAAATGAGAATAACACCCACCACATAGTAAGAGTCTCCAATGAGATGAAACATGTAAACGTTGCCAGAATTACAAAATACCATTCAAATGCTTAAGTATCATTACTGCACATAAATGGGTACAGACTCGCACAGGACCCTGTGCTGAATGGGACAGAGAGAGAGGCAAGCCAACATCAACCTTATTTGGTCTTGAAATAGAAGTTACTGACGCCCCAGTCAGCCTGTCAGCCAAGGATGAAACTCGTCTTCCAGTAGGGGTGTGACATCTTATGAGAAGGAAATTCAGCATAAAAAATTAAATGAAATCCCACTCAGTAATTAAGAACAACTCTTTACAGTATAGCTACACTCTTTGAAATGTTAAAAATTCCCAAAATAATCACATATATTCATCAGTAAGAAAAAATGCATAATTCATGGCTCCACTTACTTCCAAATGTATCTGTAATTAAGAGTTGACTTTACTTTATAATTTATTATTTTAAAAGGCCTCATTTCTTTAAAGTGATTCAAGATTCGTAATTTTTAAAAAAATGACCATCCATTGGGGTGCCTGGGTGGCTCAGGCAGTTAAGCGTCCGACTTCGGCTCAGGTCACGATCTCACTGCTCGTGAGTTCAAACCCCGCATTGGGCTCTGTGCTGACAGCTCCGAGCCTGGAGCCTGCTTTGGATTCTGTGTCTCCCACTCTCTCTGCCCCTCCACTTCTCAATTTCTGTCTCTCCCAAAAATGACCATCCTTTCAGGCTGCAATATGAGTACATCCTTCCATTGCCTACTTGGTGGCTAAGACCTTGTTTGTACATGTGACTGGATGGACTTCGCAATGATGGTCCCTTAATCTCTAACTGAACCACACATATTCAGTCTGGCAGGGCAATTTTGCCAAAGTAACACTTCCATCTAACTATTTGTGCAAATGTTAACACCATTAACCAAAGGTATTTTTTTTTAATGTTTATTCATTTTTGAGAGACAGAGAGAGACAAAGCATGAGCGGGGAAAGGGCAGACAGAGGGAGACACAGAATCTGAAGCAGGCTCCGGGCTCTGAGTTGTCAGCACAGAGCCCTGCTTGGGGCTTGAACCCACAAACCGTGAGATCATGACCTAAATTTACCAAAGTTGGACACTCAACTGACTGAGCCACTCAGGCACCTCCACAACCAAAGGTAGTTTTAAAGAAAATCTTTCAGCATTCAAGAGTCTCTCATGGTTTTCCTCCCTCACTCTCTCCAACTATTTTTCCCCTTCTCCTCCCCTATGGTCCTCCATTAAGTTCCTCCAAATTCACCTATAGGTGCAAACATATGGTATCTGTCCTTCCCTGTCTGACTTATTTCGCTCAGCATAACAGCCTCAAGTTCCATCCACGTTGCTACAAATGCTGAGAACAAATTGAGGGCTGATGGGGTGGGGGAGAGGGGGAGGGGGGATGATGGACAAGGAGGAGGGCACTTGTTGGGATGAGCACTAGGTGTTATATGGAAACCAACTCGACAATAAACTCTAAGAAAAAAATTAAATAAATAAATAAATAAATAAATAAAATCTTTGTTGTACTGTATGTATATAATAACTGTTGTTAAACTTGATGATCATCAGAATCACCTAGAAATCTTTTTCAAAATATAGATTCCAGAGCTCCATTACAGCACTAAACTTCTAGTAGGTATAGAGCCCAGAAATCTATATTTTGAAGAATTTCCCAAAGTAACTCTGACGATCAGCCAGGTCTGTAGTCAGCAGGCAGATGTTATTCACACACACACACACACACACATACACACACACTCTCTCTCTCTCTCTCTCTCTCTCTCTCTCTCTCTCTCTCAGTCTTTATCTCACCAGCTTCTAAAAGACCAAACTTATTCTAATAAGAAATTCCTATTACATTTTTGTTTCTCATCATTTAAACTAAAATTGGGCATGGTTAGCTTTGATACAAACAAAACGATGCTAACTTACCTGGAACATCTCATTGATTCCTTCTCCGGTTTGTGCTGAAGTTTCAAAGTACAAGAATCCTTTGCTTTCAGCCCAGAGACGCCCTTCACTTTCATCCACACAGCGGTGCTTGGTACAGTCAATCTGAAGTAGAAAGTTGGGGGACAGAGACAAGACCCCAAACATGAGCCACTAAAATGGGCCCAGTGAGGTCTTCATCAGTTCTTTATTGAAGCAAAAACTACTTCTAAATGAACTCCCAGCACTAGTATATGCAATTATAAGGACCAAAGGGCCAAAAAAAAAAAAAAAAAATTGCTAATATTGAACACAGACTGATTTTCTGTGGTAAAATGACAAGTGCCTGCTCCCAGACCACTTTATTCTTTGAGAAAACTCTTGCTACTCAGAGGGTCCACCTCTCCTGCTCAGGCACCAGTACCCTCCCCTAAGTATGGCACCAGAAGAAAATGGATAAATATCCGGATACACCAGAGTTGGTGGTTTTATTCTTTATGTCTTAGGGATGTAGGTTTTGAAAGAGGTTGATTCCCATATTATAGAATAAGGACTTCTTTTCATTTCTTCCCCAAAACTCAGAGCCACACTCCTCCCACAATGAATCCAGAAAGTTGAGCATACCATTGCAAAGCAGTTACCTTGTTGGCACACACTGCAAATACGATATTCTCCATGTTTCCGTGAGGCCCCAGATCGTGTTTCATCTCTGCCAGCCAAGCATCAAGGGCATCAAAGGAGTCCTTCTGCCCAACATCATAGACCAGTATTACACCTTGTGTGTCCTTGTAAAACTCATTACGAACCTTCACATAAAAGAACAGGTACACAAATTGTAGGTTTTGTGATTTTATAAGAATATATCTCACAGTCACAACTGTAACGTAGTGTGTTCTTTGGTGTAGTCATAGTATTTGCTATTATATCTCAATATCTACTAGTCTTTAAGGGACTTTTTTTTAATGTTTTATTTATTTCTAGGAGAGAGAGAGAGAGAGAGACAGCGTGAGCAGGGGAGGGCCAGAGAGAGAGGGAGTCACAGACTGAAACAGGCTCCAGGTTCTGAGCTGGCAGTCAGACGCGGGGCTCGAACTCACCAACCGCGAGAACATGACCTAAGCGAAAGTCGGACGCTTAACCGACTAAGCCACCCAGGTGCCCCAAGGGACTTTTTAGAAAATGAAAATAACATGATAAAAAAAATGGCCTAGCACAAGGTCTTGTGATGAAAACAATAGACTCCTGCCCTACCCTCCTCACCTCTAGTCCCACTCCCTAGAGGCAATCTTTTTTATTTCCTTTTATTTATTTTTAAAAATTTTTTATGTTTATCTTATTTTTGAGAGAGAGAGAAAGAGACAGAGACAGAGCAGGAGTGGGGGAGGGGCAGAGAGAGCCAGAGACAGAATCTGAAGCAGGCTCCAGGCTCTGAGCTGTCAGCACAGAGCTCGACACGGGGCTCGAACTCACAGACTGCAAGATCATGACCCGAGCTGAAGTCAGACGCTCAACCGACTGAGCCACCCAGGCACTCCGAGGCAATCAATCTTTAATTCTTGTTAGTAGACCTTAAAATAACACAAATTCTATACAGTGAAGTTCTATTTAGGAAGAACCAGAAGGTGAGTGAACAATGAAGAACTTACGGCAAAAAAGGACACAAGCATCAGCCACAGTACAGACCTCTATCTATCACATCCCAAAGCTGCCGCCCCCAGGTCGCTAGGCTGAGCTTTCTCATGACCCTTGGGTCTGCACACCAACTTTAGAACCCCGAACTCAGAGCCTCAGTGTGATGTAATGGAAAGGAGCACAGGCTCTGGAGTCAGACAGGTCTGGGTTCATACTTAACTTACTAGTTGTGTGATCTTGGGCAAGTCACTTAACCTCTCTGCATCTCAGTTTCCTTGTCTGTAAAATGCAGATAATGCTACCTACTTCACAGGGTTATGATGAGGATTAAATGGAATAATGAAGGCAAAGCACCTAAATGGTGCCTGGAAAACAGTGTGTATAAGCACCTTCTTCCTTCCTTCCTCACATTCCTTCTCTGATTGTCCTCCTTTGCTATTTTTTACTAGAAATGGTGTCTCGCTTCTGGGGCATATACATAATTCTAGGAAGAGGCAGCATAAAGTAGAGGACACACGACAGTGACAGAGGCAACGACACGTGGAGTGGGTGAGGAGTAACATTGACGGATTGGGGGTTTCGGCCAAAATTCGTGTAAGAACCCTGACAGAGGCCACGTATTCCCCATCCTCAGAGGGCTCCAGCATGCACGCACACAGGCTGGATGTGCAGTGAGAAATGAAGACAATCTACACACATCCTGCTTGAAGGTTCGGTTTCCAAGCATGGACAGATACCTGAACCAAGACTGCAAATGCCTACTAAGTTGCAGAAACAGAAGAAGCTGTCCCCTACAATTGAGACCAACAAAACCAGAAAGAATGTAAAGTGATGAACAGCTCCCCAGTCCTCACGGTGCTCAGCCCAGCCGCAATGGTGAAACCTGGCCTCTCCCTTCTTTCCTGAAACTCGTGCTGCCTTGGCTCCCATATGCCACATTCTCCAGGTTCTTAACTGGTCTTTTACCAATTCCTCCTCTCTCCATTGCTCCCCCTCCAGCCTGCCACCATCAGTCCACCAACCCTGTCATGCACCCTCAGCCTTTCTTCTTCCATCCTGCCTCCCAACTCAGCAACACCAGCCACCTGCAAGGTGAGACCCTGCAAGGTGAGCCTTTTCACCTGTGCTTGCAGACCTGTAATTCCAATTAGCTCTAGACTCTTCCAGCTGAATGTCCTGCTGGAATCTCAAATTCAATATGGACAATAGAAAAGCCTCCATCTTATTCCTTCCCAGTCTCTTCCTTCCCTTGAACTTCTGGCAATAAAAGGAGCACACCATTCTGAGTCACGTGGATGGAAAGCCCAGCGTTAACTTTGCTGCTTCCCTCTGCCTCACTGCTCAGCAGGCACAAACAGTCCTGTAGAAGCTTCCTCCGCCATGTTTCCAGCGCCTGTCACTTCCTTTCCATTTTCACTTGCCAACATCACACTATCTCTTGACTGCCACTCCAAGAACTTTCTAAGTAATCCCCCCAGCAACATTATACATCCTGCATATTTACCTTTTTAAAGCCCTGGTTCCAAAATTCTTTAGTGTTTCCCTACAGCCGACCTCCTAAAGTTCAAATTCTTTTAACTGGCGTTAAAAGTTCCTGACCAGTCCTCCACCAACTTCCCAGGCTTACCCTCCTCCTACCTGCTGCACTTCAAACTGGATAATCGCTCTTTCCCCAAACCCGCCCTATGCCAACTCCATCTGGAAACAGACACCTCTTTACCTTCAATCTTCCAGGTTTAGCTATAACAGTGTATCTTTCCGGCAGTTTTCTCCTGCCCCACACCTCATCATCTAACCCCTACCCCTGCCAAACAGAATCTAACCTCTACATCCCTGCGCTGGCCTCTGTGCTTCTAGAAGTGCTCGTATCGCTTCCTGTCTAGTTGTACGGTTGGTAGCATATACAGCTGCCTTCCCCACTAGACTCTAAGAATGTCAAGGCATGCATCTAGATGTGTCCTTCTAGGTCGCCAATAGGGCCTAACAGGTGTAGTATTTGAGACATTTTAAATCAAGAACAGCTGAATCTCGGGAATGAAAGTAGAGGCCAAAGGGAAAAAGAAAGAATTCCAAGATACAAAGTATGTTATCCAGATGGAGATCTGTGTGTAAACAGAGACTTGGGCAAGCTCCACGGATTTCTCTTTCAACTGACTCAAGTTTAAGTCTGGGCTCAGCAACTAGCTACCTCTGCAATCTTAAGTGGTTTTATCACCCCAAGCTCTAGTTTCCTCATCTGTAAAATGAAAAGGTCAAAGTCGATGCCTCGGTGGTCCCCTACAGTTCTATCATTCTCATCTCCCAAAACAGCTTTCTATTGTTAGTCTTGGAAGTCAGGCTGCAGCCAAAATTTAATTAAACAGGATGCTAAGGGAATTGGAATTATTTCTCAAAGCAAAGATGGCAAACTTTCTAGCTTATAGGCCAGAGAAAGCTGTTAGTTTAATATCACTCGGGCCTCAAGAAGTTTCTATAGACTGTCTAACTCCTACCAACGAGCCCCAGAATACAGCTGTGTACACCGGGGAAGAAGGGCTGCTGCTGGGATACAGGCCCACCATTCCCCCAAAGTCCTCTCTTCGACACTTTCCTCTGAGAGTGCTGTCTCACATTCTAAGCGACCATCTTTTCTCAGCAGGCCCTCTGGGTAAAACTGTCAGGAGGACAGATGACAGTGGAAGCTTCAATGGAGGACAGGCCTCAAGGATTAGGGGACACCAGGAATCACGAGAATGGCCATGGGCACTTCACCAGGTGTGTGCTGAGCAGAAGTATAATCTGGGCAGCTTGGGGCTTAGGAGGAAGATGGCTTTGGTCTTGTCAAAAAGGAGGGTTTGAGCTACAGCCAGCCAACTATTTAACAAAAAAGGAGAAATTAAAGCTATTCATAGAAAAGGGTACTTTAGAAGTGGTGATTTCGAGGAGCTTCTATTAATTATGCATCTATCCTTTCAAGCTGCTGAAAAAAAGCTACTGTAATTTCAGGTTGCATTGATAGAAGTCTAGTGCCTAATGATAGGAAGTAAAGTAACACTCATTGTTTTTCACTAGACAATATCTAGAATGTTATGTTCAGTTCTCAGCTCCCTACCAGCTAACTAGAGATTATCCACAAAGGATGCTACTAGGCCCAGCTGGGGCAGGACTAGAAAATATTTTACCTGAAAAAGAACAGATTAATAAATATTAGAAAGTTCTCTTGTAGAAGGACAGACTCAGTCTATGCTGCTCCAAAAACAAGGCCAGAATCGATACTGAACGTCAAAGGAGGGCAGCCTTCATACGGGAGCTGTCAATCTACAGTTTTTAACTCTAAAAGATGAACTTGTGAAGCAGCTTGACCCCATCCTTAGAGACATTCATTCTCCAAACTATTACAGTTTGTACCTCCCAAAACTACCCATGTATCATCCTGGGATTCCCACCAACCTACATAATTCTTACTTAGCCATCAATACTCAATTTAAACACTGTTTCCTTCAACAAGACTTCCTGTACTCCCAGATAAGCAAGCTCTGGATATTAAACACTCCCAAGCATTCTGTCGTTTGTTCAACATGTTGTACTCTGACATAGTTATGTCCCATGCGGACAGGGGCTGTGTATTACCAGTGTCCAACACACAAACTGGCATATTGGTATGTGGTGAATGAATGATGGTCATGAATCAGGAATGTTACAGACAGAAACCCTACAATGGACAGAAAGAAGTCTGGACCACATTAATTCTCAGACGTTTTCTAACTCTCCATTTGTATGACTTTGAGGAAACCTAAGATTTATTCTAGCATTTCCAGTAGTTAGAATCTGTGTCAAGTTTGTGGTAATCTAGAGCCTCCATTCTTTTTTCACTGACAATACTCTATACTTGTAAAATTGATTTAACACACGTAAGCCTCCACATTTAAAAAGAATTCATTTTAGGGGCACTTGGGTGGCTCAGTCGGTTGAATGTATAATTCTTGGTTTCAGCTCAGGTCATGATCTCACAGTTCATGGGTTTGAACCCTGTGTTGGGGTCTCTACTGTCAGCACAGAGCTACTTTGGATCCTCTGTCCCCCTCTCTCTCTGGCCCTCTCCCACTTACACTCTCTACCTCTCTCTCTCAAAAATAAAAAACATAGGGGTGCCTAGATGGCTCAGTCCGTTAAGCCTCTGACTTCGGCTCAGGTCATGATCTCACGGTTCGTGGGTTCAAGCCCCGCATAGGGCTCTGATGAGTACCAGCTCAGAGCCTGGAGCCTGTTTCAGATTCTGTGTCTCACTCTCTCTCTGACCCTCCCCTGCTTACGCTGTCTCCCTCTCTCTCAGAAGTAAATAAAACATTTAAAAAAAAAAATTTTTTTTTAAATGTTTTATTTATTTTAGGAGAGAGAGACAGACAGACAGACAGCGTGAGCAGGGGAGGGTCAGAGAGAGAGGGAATCACAGAATGAAACAGGCTCCAGGCTCTGAGCCGGCAGCCAGCACAGAGCCCGACGCGGGGCTCGAACCCACGAACCGCGAGATCATGACCTAAGCGAAAGTCAGTCGCTTAACCAACTAAGCCACCCAGGCGCCCCAATAAAACATTTTTAAAATTTTTTTAAAAATTAAAAAATAAAAATAATTCATTTTATCTAAATATTTGGGTCTATTCACAAGATGAAGATTTCACAGGCATATTGTTATTTTTTTTTTCCCCAGGAAGATAGATATACTTTTCCCTACACTTCCTTCTAAGTACAGGTAAAAAACCCTTAGTGCTAAATATAAAACCTATATAAGAAGACACTAGAAGGTAGAAAGAAGAAAGCAGATAAGCTAGGGATCTTGAGGCCTAAGGAATGACACAGTGTTAAGTTTCCTGGATTTTCTTTTGCCTCATATATCTAAGATATGGAACTGAAGAAGTACAACTTAGAAATGTCAATGGGTACAGACAAAAGCCCAACAAAAGCCTGTTCTCTATAGCCAAAGGAGCAGGAAAGGGGCAGCCTCACAAGACAAAAGAGCTTTAGATGATAACCCCTACTCTAGCCAGACACCTCAGAAACAATCTGTCTCTTCACCTCCAGCCAAGTAAGCAAAGACTAGGTAGAGATTTTAGAAAGATAAATTACTGAAAATAACTAAACTAAAACAGCTTAGTAGTTGGGCTCAGCAGCAGAACAGAGGAGACAGCGGACAAACTCAGTGAACTGGAAGGCAAAACAAAAACTACCCAATCCGAACAATAAAGAGAACATAAAGTTAAAAGCAAAAGCAAAAAAAAAAAAAAAAAAAACCCAAGGAAAAAACAGAGCCTCAAGGCCCTACAGAACTCCACCTTTCAGGGTGGAGCTGAAAAAGTACTCAAAGAAATAATGGCTGAAAACTTACCAAATTTGGTAAGAGAAGAAGCTGAGAAAGTCCCAAACATTAAAAAAAAAACAAAACAAAACCAAGAAATCATCGCTAATACACATCATACTTAAAGCTTAACAATTAAAAACAAAGGGAAAATCATGAGAGCAGCCAGAGAAAAAATAACCTCTCCTGTGTGGGAAACATTTTCAAATGATAGCAGATTTCTTGTCAGAATCCATGGAGGCCAGAGGAAAGAAGTACATGATTTTTCAAGTGCTGAAAAAAAAAAAGAAATATCAACCCAGAATCCTATAACAAGAAAAAATATTCTTCAGGAACAAAGGGGAAATCGAGACATTCTCAATCAAGGAACACTAGGAGATTCTGTTGCCAGTAGACCTATGCCAAGAGAATGGCTAAAGGAAGTTCTTTAAATAGAAAGGAAAAGATGAAGAGAGCTATGGAATACAGCAAAGGGCGAAAGAATAGAGTAAGCAAAAATATGGATGAATATACCAGGCTTTCTTTCCTTCTTTCTTGGGTTTTCTAAATTATGCTTGACAGTTAAGCAAAGATTAAACACTGTCTCATGTGGTTCTAAATGTATACAGAGAAAATTTCAAGACAGTCATAAATGGGGAAAGATAAAGAAATGCAAAGGGAGGAAAATTTTCTACAATTCCACTCAAACTGTTAAAATGATGATACCAGACGACTGTGATAACTTAAATAGTGTTATAAGATAACTTAAATAGTGTATATAGAGCACTAACTAATGTAGCTATTCAGAGAGATTTATTCAAAAACACTATGGACAGATCAAATGGAATTCAAAAAGTGTTTGACTAAGCCACAGATGGCAAGAAACAGAAAACGAAGAACTGGAAAACAGAACAAACAGAAAATGAAAAATAAATGGCAGACTTGTGCCCCAATATATTAATAATTACATTACATGTCAGTGGTCTAAAGATACCAATTAAAGGAGAGAATTTGGCATAATAGATTGAAAACATGACCCATGTCTACAAAACAGTCACTTCAAACACAATGATATAAGTAGACTGAAAGCTAGAAAAGGATATATCATGCAAACATTAATCAAAGGAGAGCAAAAATGGCTAAGTTAATATCAAATAAAGTAGACATCAGAACAAAAATGATTACCGAGACAGAGGGGGACATTATATAAAAAGAAAACTATATAAAGAAGATATAGCAGTCATAAATATATATGCACCAAATAACAGAATTGCAACATATATAAAGCAAATAAAATAGAAATGAAACAGGTCCACAATTATAGTTGGAGACTTTAATACCCCTCTCTCAGCAATTGATAGAACAACCAAACAAAAGATCAGCAAGGATATAAAAGAATTAAACACCACCATTGACCAACAAGATCTAATAAATATTTACAGAGCAGTCCATCCAACAATAGCAGAATACACATTCTTTTCAAGTGCCTACAGAAGACCAAGATAGACCATATCCTGGACCATGAAAAAAACCTCAACAAATTTAAAAGAAATCAAAATCATACAGTGTTTTCTCTGGTCACAACAGACTCAAACCAGAAATTAATAACAAGAAGATAACCAAAAATTCCCTAACACTTGGAAACTAAACAACACACGTCTAAATAATCCATAGTTCAAATAGAAAGGCTCAAGAGAAATTTTTAAAAAACGATGAATGAATAAAATGAAGTATTAATGAAATTGAAAATACAACATATCAAAATGAGTGGGACATAGCTAAGCAGTGCTGAAAGACGAACTGACAGCACCAAGCACACACATCAGAAATGCAGAAGGTCTCAAGTCAGTAATCTAAGCTCCCACAAAAAGAACCTAGAATAAGAGCAAAAGAAACACAAAGAAAGTAGAAGGAAGGAAATAATAAACAGCTTAAGTGAAACGGCCAAACTAGGAAAGAACAGAGAGCCTCTTCAGGGAAAATGAATAACCCAAGGAAGGAAAAACAAAAGAGAATGGCCATGAGATTCATTTTGAGTCTACTCAGGATAGACAAGAAGACCAAGTAAACCAGGTGGGGTTCCCTCCAGAGAGATAACACATAAGGCTGAGGAGTGAACTGGAAAGCTCACTTTAGTACCATGCTGTGAAAGCCACACTGCTGAATTCTTAAGTCCAACTATGAATCTAATTATCCTGTCACATTCTGGGCTACAATATAGAGTTAAAAGCAACAGTCTTTTGAAAGTCAAAATGTGTTTGAAGCATTAGCAATGAAATTTCCTACCAGAATTTGAGGGAATGGAACAAAAGGCCAATGGGTTTCCTTCTCAGAAAGGAAGCCACAAACACCAGCTAAATTCACCTAATTGTATACATGATTTGAACTTTGTTTGTTTCAGATAACTCCGGATCTTTCCTTGAATCCACTGACAACACTGGATACTGGTTTTCTCAAAACAGCTTTCTTACCTCATAGAAGAAGGGATGGCCAGCCATATCAAAGATGTTAACTTTGATTTCTCGGTCTCTGACTTGTACCCTGAAATGTTCAAATGGAAACAGTTCCAAAGAAGGTCATGGTTTCTGCATTCCAATTAATATCATTTATATGATTTATGAATTTCAAAAAGGTATATGTATGAAATGTAAACAAGTCTTTCTTAGTGCTTCTTCTTGATTTCAGATCATCTTTATAACAGAAGCCAGCAACTTGGTAGATCATCCTTTAAGAACACTGAACCCACCCGTACTAAGCACCATCATTTGCTTTCAGCTTATCTCAGGCCATACCCTTCAACTAACAAATGGTGGCTTTTATTGTGGTGCTAAGAAAACTGATTTGGGACAAGTAGGAGTGAGAGGAAGGAAAACAAAATATTTTACTTCACTAGGTAAGACATCTTCATGACTACCGGCTAAGCTTGCTTGCTTACCGTGCAGAAGAATAACTAAGGTGTATTTTATTAACCTCTGTGTAATCTTCTTGTGATCTTCATTGAGCAAGAGCAATAATCAACTTGTTTTCAAGAATTTTAAGGGAGACTGTGTGGCTCGGTGGTCAAGCATCTGACTTAGGTTCAGGTGATGATCTCACGATTTGTGAGTTCGAGCCCCACATCAGGTGAGCTTGAGCCCTGCTTCCCCTCTCTCTCTCTCTCTCTGCTCCTCATTGGATTCTCTCTCTCCCTCTCTTTCTGCCCCTCACTCACTTGCGCCCTCTCTCTCTAAAAAAAGAAAAAAAGAGAGAAAAGAACAAAAGGGGAAAGAACAACCATTTATTAGAATTAAATGTCAACATCATAGCATATTTGCCTCTTGTTCTTTTTACCTTTTCAAGAAAAACCACCACTGGAAAACAAATTAATGAAACATTCTAAGTATTTCAAACACAACAGAAATACAAAGATGAAAGTTCAAAATTTATCCCAAATCCTATCATCTAGCAAAAGCCTTCATCAATATAGATGAGTGCCAAGGCAGCCTTCTATGCACAGATGTGACTAAGAAGCAAAGTGTTTTTATCAAAATGGGATTATACTATTTTAAAGTAAAAGTATAAAATTTACTTTTTATTGAATTTAAAATTTTTTAATGTTTATTTATTACTTTTTATTGAATGTAACAAAAGGAAAAAGAAACTGAGGTGAACTAGAATTATTGAACTTTAAATATCTTTCTTCATCATAAGAAATATCTCCTAAAAGACCCCTATAAGTTAAGAATAGGGATTGTTAACAATAAGCTAACAGGTTAGAATCCTTGTTTTTCAGTGATATGTTTCAGTTTAGACAGCACTGGCATGACTCCCTCCTCCAGAACACAGGGACATCAGTACTTGCTCTCATTGACCCTATGCTACCTCTGGGTTTATTACTATTCTCTTGTCGGCATTTATAACATCCACTTTCTGTTCTGAAACCATAATGCCTTACAGGTGTTTTATATTACTTGTAGACTTAAATCTAGCTGACCACTAATCATTCTATTCCTGAATTCTCCACATATTTCATCAATAACCAAGATGCACATCTGTTTTCATTTTAACATCAGGACCCACCTTTTAAAAGAGAATGTGAGAAGAACAAAACAAAACAACAGCAGAATCTGAGAGCCTCTGGAGAAGCCCCAGTATAACAATGTGTGTTAGAAAATGTGGCCTTAAACAGATAGCAGCCAAGAAGGTATAAAGTCAGAAATGAACACAAATGTATTCACACATTGAAACTCAAAGAGGGTAATTTAATTCAGATTCCAGACAGAGGAAATTACCTGAAGAAAACTGAAAACTCACTACCTCAAAGTCATGCTTTCCTAGGTTGTGGCCTGCTGACCACCTGTATCATTATTATGAGAGGCTGTTAAATTCCTGTGCCCACCTCAGACCCAGCAAATTAGAATCTTAGTGGGTGGGTCTTAGGAATCTGCATTTTTGCAAACTTTTTGAGTAATTCTTCACTATGTTACCATGTATGTTACCATGTATATTACCATGTATGCTACCATATAGGTAACAGGAAGGACAGAATGGGCACCTATTATTTTGACTACCCAAGGGTACAGCCCTTTCCTCTCCCAGTTGTGGTTCAGGTGAGTTCTGCTATGTTCTTAGTGATCCCAATCTGCTGGCCACAGCCAGCTGAGCTGGAGAAAGGCACCTGTTCCCACCTGAACAACCAAAACTTTCCCTGGGATTTTTAAACTTGAATATTAGCTTTGGTTCCTCTCTGGAAGTAAAATTTACAATGTGAGTCTGAGATCTGCTGGCAGCCATGGAGAGGAAGCTAAAAGGTGGAGAGACGGGTGTCTGGGTGGCTCAGTTAGTTGGGCATCTGACTGCGGCTCAGGTCATGATCTCACCGTTCGTGAGTTCAAACCCTGTGTCAGGCTCTGTGCTGACAGTTCCAAGCCTGGATCCTGCTTTAGATTCTGTGTCCCTCTCTCTCTGCCCCTTCCCCATTAATACTCTGTCTCTCTCTGCCTCTCAAAAATGAATAAACATTAAAAAATTATTTTAAATAAAAAAATAAAAGGTGGAGAGTGATGTAGTAAATGATACAGCTATATTCTGTCCCTGGCTTCAGCCATCTCTAAAGCCCAGCATCCTCATAACTGGATTATGTGAACTGATTAATATCTTTATTATTATTATCGTTATTGTTCGTATCATTATTAATTTTTGCTTGACTTGGTTTGAGTTAGGTTTCTGCCAGTTATAGCCTCCTGATTCACCATGGGACAACCAGCTTTCCAAAAAAAATTTTCAGCCAGAGGTAGAACAGTCTGTCGAATAAACCACTACAGTTCTATGGCATAAGATGGTGATTCTCATTTCTTAGATGAATAAATTAGCTACTTATATGAATTGAAAACAAAACTGCCTTAAATAGGATATCCTGCCATATCACTGATGAAATCCTATGCCCTGAAGTATAGATACACCTTACTGCTTTAGTCCACCTTCTTAAAAGCTTTCCTCACAGTCTAATCTCCCAAACTTCCTCTTCAGATATATCTATCTCACCTAATAGAGTTATTGAGTATCTACTACATATGAGAACTGTGCCAGGCACCTGGAAATGATTTATTCTAATAGCCCCTTCTTCATGGAGCTTATAATCTAGCAGGAGATATGAAACATATATAAATCATAATGACATGTGGGAATTTATAGTAAGTACCATAAATAGCATACAGAAGTTTAATATTTCTGTATTTAATATTTCTTTGCAACCAAAGAGTCCCGACTGATAAAGAAGGTATCCCAAGGCCTTATGGGAACAGGAGCATTTTACACAACAAAGAGTCTGACGGAGAGATGAGGGGACAGGATATTTCAGGTGGAATGAATGAATAACCTCACTGAGCTAGGAGAATATGAGGGCCGTGGTGCAGTGTAGATGGAGGGTAAAGTGTGTAAAGGAATGGAATAGGAGAGGAGTGGGGCAGGTTAGGGAAGAATAGTGAGCACCTGAAATTCCACCTTCAGGGAGTGTGCAGTATACCTTAATTCTTTTTTTTTCCCCTTAAATAGTTTATTGTCAAGTTGCTTTCCATATAACACCCAGCACTCATCCCAACAAGTACCCTCCCCCATGACCATCACCGCCCCTTCCCCTCCCCCGCACCCCATCAGCCCTCTGTTTGTTCTCAGCATTCAAGAGTCTCTGATAGTTTGCCTCCCTCCCTCTCCCCAACTATTTTCCCCCTTTTTCTCCTGCATTGTCCTCCGTTAACTTCTTCCTAATCCACCTATATGTGCAAACATATGGTGTTTGTCCTTCTCTGCCTGACTTATTTCACTCAGCATAACACTCTCTGGTTCCATCCATGTTGCTACACATGGCCAGATTTCATTCTTTCTCATTGCCATGTAGTATTCCATTGTATAAATATACCACATCTTCTTGATCCATTCATCAGTTGATGGACACGTAGGTAGGTTCTTTCCATGTTTTGGCTATTGTTGAGAGTGCTGCTATGAACATTGGGGTACACGTGCCCCTCAGCATCAGCACTCCTGTATGGCTTGGGTAAATTCCTACCAGTGGTACTGCTGGGTCATAGGGGAGTTCTATTGTTAATTTTTTGAGGAACCTCCATACTTTTTTCCAGAGTGGTTGCACCAGCTTACATTCCCACCAACAGTGTAGGAAGGTGCCCATTTCTCCACATCCTTACCGGCATCTAGAGTCTCCTGATTTGTTCCTTTTAGCCACTCTGACCGACATGAGGTGGTGTATCAGCGTGGTTTTGATTTGTATTTCCCTGATGATGAGGGACGCTGAGCATCATTTCATATGTCTGTTGGCCATCTGGATGTCCTCGTTGAAGAAGTGTCTGTTCATGTCTTCTGCCCAGTTCTTCATTGGATTATTTGTTTTTCAGGTGTGGAGTTTGATGAGTTCCTTATAGATTTTGGATACTAGCCCTTTATCTGATATGTCATTTGCAACTATCTTTTCCCATTCTGTCAGTTACTTATTAGTTTTATAGATGGCTTCCTTTGCCATGCAGAAGCTTTTAATCTTGATGAGATCCCAGTAGTTCATTTTTGCTCTTGATTCCATTGCCTTTGGGGATGTGTCAAGTAAGAAATTGCTGTGGTGGAGGTCAAGAAGGTTGTTTCCTGCTTTCTCCTCTAGGGTTTTGATGGTTTCCTGTCTCACATTCAGGTCCTTTATCCATTTTGAGTTTATTTTTGTGTATGGTGTGAGAAAGTGGTCTAGTTTCATTCTTCTGCATGTTGCTATCCAGTTCTCCCAGCACCATCTGTTAAAGAGGCTGTCTTTTTTCCATTGGATGCTCTTCCCCGCTTTGTCAAAGATTAGTTGGCTGTACATTTTTGGGTCCAATTCTGAGTTCTCTATTCTATTCCATTGGTCTACGTGTCTGTTTTTGTGCCAATACCATACTGTCTTGATGATTACAGCATTGTAGTAGAAGCTAAAGTCTGGAATGGTGATGCCTCCCGTTTTGGTTTTCTTCTTCAATATTACTTTGGCTATTCAGGGTCTTTTGTGTGGTTCCATACAAATTTTAGGATAGTTTGTTCTAGTTTTGAGAAGAATGCTGGTGCAATTTTGATTGGGATTGCATTAAATATGTAGATTGCTTTGGGTAGTAATGACATTTTAACAATATTTATTCTTCCAACCCATGAGCATGTAATGTTTTTCTATTTCTTTGTGTCTTCTTCAATTTCCTTCATAAGTTTTTGGTCTACCTTAATTCTATGGGTCAGGGTATTATTTTCTGCTAATGTAAGCCTATCTCCCCAAGCTTAACCCACCCTTGGTTCATCTCCAGATAAATCCCCACTTATTCCTAATTTTATTTCTCCCAGATCATTTTTGCTTGACACCAATAGGTTATAAAGATAATAAACTAATAAAGGAAATCCTCTGATAGAAAATACTCAACATAATACTTAGACTTTTTGGAAAGAATACCTCAAAATGCTCTACAAGCACACCTTCTAATATGATGTGTTTATATAGAAACATGTTTCCTAAAAAGATACATCTTCTAATTAGGCTTTTTGTTGACATCTCATTGTCGTAGACCCTATACCTAAGGCAACGCCTGGCAAAAAGAATGTGCTCAGTGATGAACAATTGATATGATCACTACATATCCATCCGTAAAAGTCTCTTATTCCTATCTTTAGTGATTTATCTTCAGAATCTCTATTTCAAGATACATCATTTTAGAAAATTTCTCAAGTCTATGTAATTTACAAGCCCAAAGAAACAGTGCACTTACTTTGTGACTCCATAGTCAATTCCAATTGTTGCAAGATATTTAGACACAAATCTTTTCTCACAGTACCGTTTTATGATACAGCTCTAAAAACATAAAAAATACATTCTTTTAGTAAATACACTTGGGAAACATACAAAATAAGCACAGTTCTTCATTATGGTTTCTTCATTCACCACAATGGGAGAGAAAGCATTTTCAAACAACTAAAACAAAGGCTAAAAGTGAGAATTTTAAAGAAAAATTAAATATTCATCCCTTAATACCAAATATGTTTTCAGTTTAGTTCTCAGTCCTCAAGCCCTTTTCTTTAGAGGACTTACTCTTCTGCTTTCAATAATGCCACCAAAATGTCTTTGTTTAGCCTTGACCTTCTCAAAAGTAGATCTACATCTTCAAATACTAAGGCTAGTTTGTACATGGATGTCCTGCTGTTACCTCAAATTCAACATGTCCAAAAATGAACTGATCTTATACATAAAAACAGTTCATCCCATGGACATTCTGGTTCTGTCAATAATACCACCATTTTCCCAACCACGGAGGATCAGAATCTTAAAGCCATGTTTGATTCTGAGCCTCTCTAAATCTTTTAAATGTTTCTTGACTCTTTTTCCTCATTCCAATTTCCACTGATACCATTGTGGTTTAGATTCTCATCATCTACTCTTAGACAATCGCAGGAAATTTTTTTATTGGTCTTTCTGCCTTCCTTTCCTCCCAACCTCAGTCAATACTACACACAACTGATATTATTTCACTTCCCTAACACAAAACTCTTCAGTGGCTTCTCACTGCCAAGTTTAAAATCCAAATTCCTTTGTCCTTTATTCAAGGTTCCATAATCTGGTCCTAATCTGTGTTCCTTGTCTAAACCCTTCTAATATAAGCTTTCCATTTCTGCAAAACTCCCAGAGGTCTGACTTCCTGACTTTTCGTTACTTTTTCCCTCTACTTGGAATAAGCTTTCTCCCTTCTTTCCAAATCTTACTTATCGTTGAAGGCCCAGTCTTACTGAGCACCAGGTTGTAAGAGATCTTGCCTGCATCTGAACTATTCTAGCACTTTACATACATGCTAATATATACACACATATTACACACAAACACACACGCGCGTGCACCAGCAGTCATACATTGCTTATATTGTCAGTTATCATTTCACGCGTGTATATTCCTCTTATCTCTTCAGCTAGAAAGTAAACTACTTGAGGACCCACATCAGTATTTTACTTCTTACTATCTTTTGCTCAGTGCCATTGAAATTTGCTCAGTGCCAGTAATAACAACTCTTAGCACTCATGAAACCTCTAATTTACTTGGGAGTGCTAGTAAGGAAGTTTATTCTGCGCAAATCCTTCTCTGATGAACATTAACCTAAATAAAATAGGACCGTTAATTTAAAAAGCAGTTAATAAGCTTATTGCAAACTGAAAGAAAAACTTCTTTGGAGTGACTACTGCTACGAGGCTACACTTTTAAAAGCATTTTATAGCTTGAAAGCACTTCATGAATGTTTTCTCTCACAATAGCCTAGGAAAATGAATATGGCCTTTTTCTAAATGATTCACGAGATTTAGGAGGCTGGATGTCCTTCAACTCCAGTACACTGTTTAAACACTAGTTCTAAGTGGTCAACCAGACACACATTTAAGTAATTGTATTAATAACCACTGCCTATAACACAGAGAGACAGGGTCCTTAGGATCTTATAAGCTAAGTGACATAAATATAGAGAGAATTTTTTGCTTTCACTATTTTTCTTAAATAGATTTTTAGGCACTTTTGCAGAACTATTTGAGAAAACTAATCAAAATATGAAAAAGAGAAATGGGGCAGGGCAGTAGAAAGAGGAGAGAATCTGCCTTAACAGATATCAAAATATAGTCTGAAACCAATCAAGACAGTATGATATTGGCATAAAAGACAAATCGACAAATAGGTCAGTGGAATAGAACAGGGAGCCCAGAAATAGATCCCATTAAAATAAGAAATTTAAAAAATGACAAGGGTGATATTTAAAGTCAAGGGGAAGGGTGCCTGAGCAGCTCAGTCAGTAGAGCATCCAATTCTTGATTTCAGCCTAGATCACGGTCCCAGTGTCCTGAGATCGAGCCCCACATCCAGCCCCATGCTGAGTGTGGAGCCTGGTTGGGATTCTCTCACTCTCTCTCTTTCTTTCTCTCTCCCCCTCTCTGCCCCCTCCCCTACTTGTTCGTGCAGTCTCTCTCTGTCTCTCTCAAATAAAAAAAAAAATAGAAAAAATAAAGTCAAGGGGAGAAGAATGATTTATTTAGCAAAATGTCACTTGCACAAGTTGGGCCCTTAACTTCTCTAAATCCAAAAATAAATTCAGATGAACTTGTGATTCCAATATTTAAAAATAAAACAAAAAAAATTTCAGAAAAAAATGTGCAACATACATACAACCTTAAGGAAACCTTTTCAACCAGGAAAGGAAACACAAGAACCACAAAAGAAACGACAGGCTTAACTGACTATAGAGAAATTAATAATAATAATAATAATAATAATAATAATAATTGCAATTGTATGGCAAAATATCTATAAAAATATTAAAAGACAAATAACATACCCAGGCAAATATTCATTATTCACATGACCAGCAAAAAGTTATTATCTCTGATATCCCTGAACCAGAAAAATTGATAAGACACCTCACCCAATAGACAAATGGGTAGGGAGTATAAATTCGGCAATATCTAGAAGAGCAAATCCAAATATCCAGTAAGTATATGAAAAGATGCTCAACTTCATCTGTAGTCCATGAAATGCAAATTAAAGTAACACTTGTCACTAACCAGACTGAGAATCATTAAAAGAATGACAATATCTGTGTTGGCAGGGCTATGCGAAATAGGACACCTGCATACTGCTGGTACAAATACAATTTCTCGAAGAGCAATTGGCAATAGCTACTAAATAGCTATTCAGCATTCTACCCCTAGGAATCTGTCTACAGATATTAGAGGGCCAGTATTTAAGTGTGTGTGTGTGCGCGTGCTCGCGCTGTCACCACACACCCCAACATAGGGCTCAATCTCACAAACCGTGAGATTATGACTTGAGCCAAAATCAAGAGTTGGACACTTAACTGACTGAGCCACCCTTATATTTTGAAGGGGAAAAAAAAACCCTATTGGCATTTTAACTAGAACTGAATTACACTTACAGATTATTTTAAAGAAATGGTATCTCTAAAATGTCGAGTGATCCTAATTAAGGGGAAAGTATGTCTTTCTATTTGCCTAAGTAATTTTATGTCCCTTTGTAGAGTTTGAAATTTTTCTTCATATAGGTCCTAACTATTTGTTCTTAAGTTTAAACCTGGGTACTTTATTTTGACTGTTATTGTAAATTAAAATAGTTTTTCAATTAAACTTAAAAACATGTAATTGGATATAGTAAAGCTATTAATTTTTGTATATTAATTTTGCCTTATTGAATTTTCTTATTATTTCTAAAAGCTTTTCAAGTTAATTCTCTTTGGGTTTCCAGATAAACAATCATATCATTAGCAAATAATAATTTTGCGGTTTGGTTTCCAGTATTTCATACTTTATTTCTTTCTCTTGTCTAATCACATTGGCTAATAAATCTAGAGCAATGTTAAATAAATGTGACATTGGGCATTTTGGGCTATTTTTAATGTTGGGCCGTTAAGCATAGAAAAATTACAGAAATGATGCATGCTTACTTAACCTACTTACTATTAAGCCTTTTAGAGGCTATATTCTTTTCTTTTTAATGCCCGGCACATAGCTGATGTTCAACAAATGTTGACTTTTCAGTGACTGCTATGTTAATACATACATATATGCAAATACATAAATAGTACAGGATAATGCTAAATGGAAAAAGACAGTAATAAACATTTACTACACATCAACTATGAGTAGGGCACTGGCCTAAACAATTCCATTAACAGCTCTTTTGGGATATAGATCCTATTAGAGTTGATTTTGACAGCATACAATAACAGAAAGAGAACTGCAGTAGGTTGTGAAGACCCAAGTTCTAATCCTGCCTCTGTCATTGATTTGATGACCTTGGAAGGTTGTTAACCAACAGCTTCCACTTCCTCAGAAGGGGAGATGAGACAATTGAGGTGAAGAAGCAGTTTAGAATTCACTTGGGGGAGGGCCTCTGGTCTCTTCCTTATCCTCCCTCCACCCCCCTCCACACACACACTGGGGGAGCTTAATACCCAGTAGATCCAGAAGAAAAGCGGTGGAACTAAGGCTTTTGAGAGAATGAATATAATGACACTACTAGAAATAAAAACAAAAACCAATGCACAAAACAAAATAATGCAGGCTCCTTGACATACATTGCACTTCCCCTGTGAAAAATGTCAGTATCAGTTACGCTCTTGAAATTGAAATGTAGATTCTGGGCTCCATATCTGCAGAGCAACATTTTACAAACTCCAATTCTCACATGCACCCCAGGAAGTTCCCTTCGGCTCCCAAGCACTGCTGGGGTAACTAAACTTTCATTCTCCACCTCTAAGTCCTGGACAGGTCACCTAGAACGAAGATAGGTGACGATCTGACAAGGACCTAGGCCTCTTTAATATTTTTGGGATGCATTCAAGGGTTAGCGGCCACAGGAAACACCTTCTTATGGAGAGTGACGTCAGTGGAGGAAGAGGGGGGCAAACGAAAGGTCAAAAAGGTCAGGAGAGTTTTCCTCACCCAGGCGCATCCCCTAGGAGGAGACCTGGGCCTGCTCAGGGGCGGAGAGGAGGCTGGGCCCCGGGCTGTTGAGTGGCCGTCCTCCCAGCCAATCGGCACGTCGTCCCGCCGCGCTGAGGTCCCGCCCCTCCCAGCGCGGTACTCACTTTTCCCACTTCAGCGTTGCCCATGGAGATGACTTTGATGCGCAGGGACTTGCCGGGCTCCTTCCGCTTCGGCATGTTAGCCTCCATTGCCCTCGCTCTCTCGGGGCCACCCGCCTCGGTATCTCCTTGTTCACCAGGCTGGCCCGTCCCTCAGGCCTCCTCGTCCAATGGCGGAACCGCTGCTATCGTCACCGCCCCGGCTCCGCGGCTCGCCATCCCCGCCGCTGCCTAGCAGCCGGCGCGGGCGGTTGGGAGCTCTGGGAACTGGGGGTGGGAGAAGAGAGTCTCGCGATGCTAGAAAGGGGCGGCGTGACGTCATCGCCGGGCTCTGGAGACAAGGTTTTGATTACCTGTTCCCGGGAGACGTGCCCCCCAACGGTGCTGAGTCCCTCGGCAGGAACTCGGCCTTGAGGGTTGGCTGGGTTTGCCCTGAGAGTGCGGCTGGTGTTCAGGGGCACCAGGACAGCGGCATCTGTTAACGTTTGCAGCCGAGTGGTAGAAATATTTTGGCAGTTTGGGGCAGATCCTCGGGCTTGGAGTATCTGGAATGGTGGGTCCAGGCCCAGTCGCGCTAAAAATTCAAAGTAGACCATAGGCGTGTCATTTTCTGAACTCTTCCGTCCCTGTAAGCCCGTCTACGCTACTCGTCCCCCCGCCCCCCATACTAAGTTTCTCTTGCTCGGGCGCGTCGAGAGACAAGTCAGGAGCCGGGGAAGTGGGGAAGTCGGTCGGGGCTCTAGTTTTGGAAGAGGGGCATTAGGCAGGATCTGAATCCTGTTCCTATCGTAAAAAAAAAAAAAAAAGGTAGTCTGGGTTTTAGTTTAGTCATTGCTCTTTTATTACAGAGTTCTCTGGCAGAAGAAAGCCCAGACTAGCTGTTTCTGACACTCCTGCAGTTCTAGGACAGTGTGTGTGGCTCTTCAAACTTAACCCCATCATCTGTGCACACCTTCCCTGATACTATGACAGAATAATAATAAATCCTAAAATAGCCACTTTTCTAGTCTCATTCCAGAGGATGAGAAAAGCATCTGGATAAAAAAAATCAGACTGAGAGGAACAGAATTTTTTTTGAGTATTACCTTGGGTTACAGAAGGTAAATAGAACTTGACAAATGATTATTTAGTGCACTGAAAAAGAATGGTGCCAATTTCTAAGTAAGTGACAGGGCAAAAGTAGCATTATTTCTGTTCTCAGGTAGCTTTAAGTATCTTAAAAGAAATACATTGTAGGAAGACAGTGAATAAAGCCTCAACATTTCTTAGCCATCAAAAATCAGATTTTCAAACATTTTGTTTTATTTTTTAATTTTTTAATGTTTATTCATTTTTGAAGGAGAGGGAGGTAGAGCATGAGCGGGTGAAGAACAGAAAGAGACACAGAATCTGGAGCAGGCTCCAGACTCTGAGCTGTCAGCACAGCTCAACGCTGGCCTCAAACCCACAAACTGTGAGATCATGACCCACGAGATCGTGACCTGAGCCAAAGCAGACACTTAATCAACTGAGCTATCCAGGTGCCCCTCAAACATTTTATTTTTAAAACACATGATTTAAAATTCTTCATTTTAGTGTTTATTTTTGAGAGAGAAAAATAGAATGTGAGCAGAGGAGGGGTGGGGGCCGGGGAAGGGGGGAACGCAGAATCTGAAGCAGACTCCAGGCTCTGAGCTGTCAGCACAGAGCCCATCCTGGGGCTCAAACTTACGAGCTGTGAGATCATGACCTGAGCCAAAGTCCCACGCCTAAGCCTAACTGACTGAGCCACCCAGGTGGCTCAAAACAAATCATTTTTAAGAAGGAAGCCTATTCTATGTTGTGTTTATAATTAACCAGAAAACTTAGTTTAATGAAACTTCTAAGATTTCTTACAACCATGAAATATAAGTCCTGGTTAGAATGTTGATAGTTTAAAGTTCAAAATAATTGGATTTACACTGATTCTTCACAAATCTAGAGGGTGATCTCTCAGCATAATTTAATAAATGAAATCAGTACACATCTCTTTGTTTGCTAGTTCACCTTTGGCCCTGTGATAGAACTGGTGTTGTGAAAGAATAATTGCAAAATGTCAAATTTTCAATTATTAAAAGACTGATTAGGTGTGATACTATTGAGCCCATGGGCAGTAAAACATGCCAAAGATTAAAATTTATTACCATGTTTTTCATATTGATGTGTCTGAGGTTAGAATACATATAAACATATTTTCTACTAGGTATGTTAAATTAGTTTGGAATCAAAAAAGCAAGAAAGTTAGCTCTCTTTTCCAGTCTTTAATACAAAAAGAAGAAAGGAATGTGATTAGCTATGTGTAGTGTGAACCTGGAAAGTGGCGGTGAGAAACATGAGCTCTGCAGTTGGCCCTCTGTAAAGCTTATTTATTTTGAGAGAAACAGAGCATAAGTGGGGGAAGGGCAGAGAGAGAGGGAGAGAGACCATTTCAAGCAGGCTCCATGCTGCCAGGAGCACAGAAGTCAAATCTCATGAACCCATGAGATCATGACCTGAGCCAAAATCAAGAGTCTGACATTTAATGCACTGAGCCACCCAGGCACCCCCGTGTTTTTTTATTTTTATGTATTAAAGACTTCATATATTTTAAATGTGTATATTTAAAGTAAATTATGAAATACGTTGGATGTCAAAGTATGAAGAATAATATAATGAATACCAGCACGTAGCTTAACAAAATATCACTGACACTATATATATTCATGCCCATTACATCCATCCTCCCTCTTTATAAAAGCTTGTGACTGAATTGGTGCTTTTAATTTCCAGGCACTTAAAATTGTTTCACTACACATGTATACACACCTTAAAATATAGTATTATGTTGCATTTTAAAAAATCTTTTATTTTGAAGTAATTTCAGAAAAGTTCTAAGAATAGTAAAAAAATCTTGTATAACCTTTATCTAGATTCATCAATTGTTACCATTTGTTACTGTGCTCACTATCTGTATATTCATGTGTCTACACATGTTTTTTCTGAATAATTTTAGATTAATTTTAAGGCATGTTTCTTTATCCACAAATAATACTTCAGTGTGTATTTCCTAAGAGCAAGGATTTTCTCTTATGTAGTCATAGTGTATTTATCAAAATCAGAAAATACAACATTGTAACAGTAACACTATTATCTAATCCTATGGTTCTTGAACTGTGCTCTGGGGTGCCGCACAGCCTCCCGGTGTTATCCAAGGGGATACCTGTGGGATATTTTACATTCTAAGTTTTCAAGGCAAACAGAGTGAAATATAAGACCATGCAAAACTACTAGCTTGAGGTTGTTTACAATTTCAACAATAGATGGCACCATATTCCTTGGATATGTCATCTATTTGGGAAGCTGGATTTTTCCGCGGTTGTGATAAAAAAGCAAGTACGGCACAAAGGTCAATGTGAAACAGGAAATAAAGGTGCTCCTGTCCAATCTGATTCCAAGTTTTGAGGAGCTGTACAGTGTCCAACAGGTGCACAAATCCCATTAGTAGTTGTGGTTAAGATGAAATAAGACTTTCAATTTATGTGTATTATTTTTTTCAAATGGCAACTAAATTGTTAGGACATAAATGTTTCGTTAAGTTGTTTGAACCTGGATATTTCTTTTGACCAAACAACACTATGAAAAAGATTATTGTGATACTAAGGGTGACTTGAACCAAGAACATTTGGGAAACTTTGATCAAACCCACAGTTTATATTCCAATTTCACCATTTGTACCAGTAAAATCCATTCTAGCTCTGTTCTGTCACCCAGTCTGGAGTCTAGCCCGGCATCGTTTAGTTGTGATATATCTTTAGTCTTCTCTTATCTAGGGTGGTTCCTCAGCTTTTATCTTCCAAAATGACAGTTACTTTTAGAATATCCTTCAGTTTGTGTCTGTCCAGTATACCCTTAGGATTAGATTTAATAAGGTTTGGCTGACATATCGCAGGAAAGGCATTATGTCCTTTTCAGGATTGGTGATGTCAATTTGTTCCACTTACTAATAATGTTAACTTTAGTTAAAGTGTAGTGTTCACTAGGTTAATCCACAGTAAAGTTACTTGTTTCCCTTTGTAATAAGTAATATGTACGGGGACACTTTGAAATCATATATATATTCTTTCTGCACTGAACTTTCACAGATTTTCAGAATTCAATGAGGATTCATGACTGAAGAGATTACTATGATGATGGATGCAAAAGGTGATTTTTTAACTCCATGATTTTTCCTGCCTTTATTAACTGGTAGTCTACCATAAGGGAAAGCTTTCCTTTCTTGTTCATTCATTTATTAATTTATATCAGGATGCACTCAGATATTCTTATTTTACTCAGTGAATATTCTGTTACTATTACTTATTTTGATGCTAAAGCTGGCTCTTATGTCTTTTTGATATGTCTCTGCCATTTTGTTTAGAGTACTTTCTTGCTTCCTGGCACAGAAACAAGCCCTGGGCCCCTAGGTCCTTTTAGTGGAGAATGGTATTTAGAAACCAAGATCTGGGTGCTAGGTGTGTTCATTGATCTGGGTGCCCTTGCTTTAGGCCCTTTCACTTGACTGAGCCAAGATATGTATACATGTATGAATATATATACGTGCATTTAAATCCATATGTTAAAACATAGCTCACACTGATAATCCCCAATCCATGTTAGCACAACAGAATTCATTCTAGTCTTCCCCCTTTCCATATTTATTACTCTCTACTTCGACAGTGAGAAATCTGGCTCTCATTACCTTCAATATACTGACTCTACCCACAGTACACAGGAAGTAACTTCAGAATTGCTTATCCATACCATTTCAAAAAATAGAAACATTTCACACTAGAATTCCATATTTGTTTATAGCCATTTTTGTCTTAAACTGACAAATGCAGTTATTCATATAGTTTCAAAGGGTATATGTTCAAAAGTTACTTGGGTTAATCCTTTTTTTTCCCCCTCTTTGGCTTGGTTATAGTTTTCATTTGAAATGCAGTTAAGTTCATTTGTTTCTGTTTGTACTTTTAGTTTTTTCCCTTTCATTACTACTGACTTTACTAATTTTTTTGAACAGTTAAAACATTAATGTAGTTTCAAAAGTCAAAATGATACAAATTGGTGTACTCAGAAAAGTGCTACCTTTACTCCCATCCCAATCCTCTTTCTTCTTCCCATCTGCCTTGTGGGGGCCACCAATCACCCTAGAATCTGGTTTATTCTTTCTTATGTTTCGTTTTATAAAAATTAAGCAGTTACATGTACATTTTCTCATTCCTCCTTTGTTACACAGAAGTATGTGTGTTCTTTTGAACTTTGCTTTTTTTCACCTAACAATATACCCTAGAAAGTCCCCTATAGTAGTTCACAAAGATCATGCTCATTCTTTTTTATAGCTATGGAGAACAGTACTTCATTGTGCAGATATGCTATGTTTTTTTCAATAAATACATTTATGTATTTTCCATATTGTTGGGGGATGTCTGTAGGGTAAATTTCTTTTTTCTTTTCTTTTTTTTTTTTTTTGCAAATAGTTTATTGTCAACTTGGTTTCCATATAACACCCAGTGCTTGTCCCCACAGGTGCCCCCCACCGTGCCCATCTCCCCCCTTCCCCCCACATCCATCAGTCCTCAGTTTTTTCTCAGCTTTCAAGATAGGGTAAATTTCTTAAAAAGCAGAATTACTGGGTCAAAGATAAATGCATATTTAGTTTTGTTATATATTACCAAATTCTGTAAGGTAACATTTTGAGAAATTTTGCATCAATATTCTTAATTAAAATTGGAATTAAATAACATTCTTAAATAGTATAATAATAAATTAAGTAATTTTATGCTACCTTAGCTAGTTTAAATATTCATGTCATACTTGCTTCATAAAAAACATTAGGAAATGTTGTGTCATTTTCCATGCTCTGGTATAATTTATGACAGAACATATACATTTGCAATAGTAGAGAGAATAATGTAATCAATGCTCCATGTACTCATTTCCTAGCTTCAGCTATAGCAATAATATCAGTTGTTTTTAAGATAGGGAGATTATCTTCCATGGGCTAGACCTAATCAAGTGAGTCTTTAAATGGGACTGGCTTCTTCTGGCAAGAGAAATTCAAAAGAGTGAGAGGGATTCAATATATGGGAGGTTCTCCATTGCTGGCTTTGAAGATGGAAGGTGCCACCAGCAAGGACCTAAGAGTGGCCTGTCAGAGTTGAGAGTGACCCCTCGCCAACAGCTAGCAAGAACAGGGGCACCTCAATCCTAGGTAACTGAATTCAACCAAAAGCCTGCAGGAGACTGGAAAGAGCTCCTGAGCCCTACATGAGAACAGAGCTCTCTGACATCCTGATGTGAGATTTCTGGCCTAGGGAACGTGGCTACTCCACGCCTGGACTTCCAACCTGCAGAACTGTGAGAGGTTAAATGTCTGTCGTTTAAAGGCATTACATGTGTGGCAATTTGTTACATGGCAATAGAAACTTATAATGAAAACTTTTTATCTCCAGATTCCACTTCTTGAGTTCTGCTTCCAGTACAGCAGTGCAAGTCCTTACAGAACAATACTCCCTCTGATAACTATAAACACTGGGGAAAACACAAAACAAGCATCTGAAGAGTAATAAAAATCAGATAGATGGGGAAGGGGGGTAAAAACCTTGGAGAAATGACTGGCACAGGATGAGTTTCTCCAGAACAATATGAGGACCTGAACACAACAACAACTCTGATTAGCCCTTTCCGTCTTACCCATTAGTATACAGGGTTTTAGTTCCGAGTCTGCACTACACCGTATCAACGGACATGGATATTAGGATACTATACACACTCATTCTACTACCATCCTGAGGACTGTGTGGCAGTTTGCATTTTCCAGATATGACTGAAACCCTATCTCCCAACCCATAGGATCATTTTTATTTTGGTAAAATTAAAATATACATAAAATTTATCATTTTCACCATTTTGAAGTGTACAGTTTAGTGGCATCGAGTATGTTCACGTTGTTGTACCACCATTAGTACCATCTATCTCCAGAACCTTTTCATCCTCTCAAACTGAAACTCGGTACTCATCCTAATTCCCCATCTTTCCTCCCCCTAGTTCACGGCAGCCGCCATTCCACTTCTGTCTCTGTGTCTCATGTGAGTGGAATCACACAGCTGTTTGTCCTCTTGTGACTGGCTTGTTTCACTTAGCATGATGACTTCAGGGTTCCCACATGATATTCTTACAATGGAACTGACACTCTACCCCTTGATGGGAGTGGGGAGTCTATATTCCCTCTCCCTTGAACCCAGGCGGTCTTGTGACATTATGACGCTTCAAAAACTAATAAAACATGATGCAAATTCTAGTTTTCTTGGAATGCTCACATTTCGAATTGAGACATCAACTGTAAAGAAGCCCCAGCAGTTCACAGAGAGGCCCATATAGAGAGGAGCAGAGGCCCTCCACACCCACCCACAACCACAGCTGAGTTCCCATATGCCAACTAGCACCAACTTGCCAGCCATGGGATTGAGCCATCTTGAAAGTGCCAAGGCAATAAAAGAAGGATGCCAGCAAGAAGTGGAATGTAGCAATTAAGAAATATATAGCATTTGATACTCAGTAATGTAGACAGGTAGAAAATTGCCCTTAATCCCATGAAGGAATCTGAGCTCAGAGCAAGGTGCCAATTTATGGGGAGAAATCCTGGGGTACCAGGTGAATTACAGAGAGAGCTCAAATGCCATCTTCCTTCCTTCTTGGAATGCCAAGTTCATTTGAACTCCTTGGCCTTTAAACTTAGGTTCCTTCTTCCTAAAATGTTCTTCCTCAGATCTCCAGGTGCTCTAGCCAGACTAGTCCGTCTGCTCCCCAGGGAGGAGAGACTTTGGCACAAACCAATGTTTCCACCTACATATCTAGTTGCAGTTAATGGCACCTATTTGCCTAATAAGTTTAAGAAAGAAGGGAAGAGAATGATAAGAAATAGGAACAAAGAAGGAAAGAAATCTCTAGTGCTATGCAATAGGACTCTACTTTTTACCTAGCTCTCTTTAGCAGTTCAGGTCAAGAGAGAGAGGTTGACAAAAGTTGTGGATAATCATAAAGAAATAGGAACTCTCGTGATTGTGTTGGAAAGAAAATTTTAAATAACCAATCTGCTACTGATTGGTCACACGTATTAGCAGCCTGATGTAATTTTAACAATTTGCAAAGTCCATCAAAATTACTGGCGTCCACATGTCTCTGGGGCTGAATTGCTTTGTCACAGGGTAGATATATATTCAGCTTTGGTAGATGGTACCAAACAGTTTTTCAAAGTAGGCTTAATCAATTTATACTCATCAACAGTGAATGAGTGTTGCAATTCTTCCAAATTCTCATTGGCCTTTAATTTGGTCAGTTTACCAAGTTCAGCCCCCCTTTATAGGTTTATAATAGTATCTAATTATAGTTTTAATTTGTGTGTCCCTGATGACTAATGAGGTTGGGTGCCTTTTCAGATGTTTACGGACCATTTCCTCTTATGTGCAGTGTCTGTTCAGTCATCTTGCCCAATGTTTTATTGAGTTGTTTATTTTTTCTTGTTGATTTGTAACTCTTTATATATCCTAGATATAATATCCTTTACCAGATATATACATCTTGCACAAGAATATTTGTAGCAGTACTGTAAGTAGTAGTTCAAAACTGGAAGCAACCCATTTGTCCAGCCATGGCATAATGGATACATAAATTGTGGTATATTCTTATAATGGAATACTATACTATCACTATACAAAACTATACCACAAGGAATACTATACTATTGCAATACAATACTATGCTACTGGGAAACCTATACTATTGCTATACAATACTGTACTTCGGGAATGAATCTCATAAATATAATGTTAATTTAAAGAAGCTAAACACAGGGGTGCCTGGGCGGTTCAGTTGGTTAAACATCTGACTTCAGCTCAATTCATGATCTCACGGTTCGTGGGTTCGAGCCCCAGGTTCAGCTGTGCTGACAGCTCAGAGCCTGGAGCCTGCTTCAGATTCTGTGTCTCCCTCTCTCTCTCTGCCCCTCCACTGCTTGCACTCTGTGTGTGTGTCTCTCTCTCAAAAATAAATAAATATTTTTAAAAAATCTTTCAAAGAAGCTAAACTCAAAAAAAGTATTACTAGATGATCCAGTTACATAAAGTTCAAGAACAGATAAGAGTAATCAGTGGTATTAGATTCTTGTTATCTTTGGGCATAGTGAATGAAAAGGAGTGTAAAGAGGGTTTCTGGATGCTGGTCACACTTCCTATCTTGATCTGGGTGGTGGTCACATAGGTGTGTGCATGTTGTGAAAATCCCCTGGGCTACACACTAGGCACTGTAGTATGTTACACTTGAATACAAAAAAAGTTTACAAGAACAATTATTTCCTCATTTTCAGAAGGGCCTAAGAGCTAAAAAAGCATATCTGACCTGATGTTTTTCTCTGTTCAGAGTTTCTCATGGTGTTGCTGTGATAGATCTTGGTGTCCATGGAAACCAGACAGAGTATGCTGCAGGGAAGCAAGCAAGAAGGGACTGGAGCCTGGGGAAGAGGCACATACGACAAAGGAAGAGACACTCTTGGCCCCTCCCCTCCAACATACTTTCAGATTCCACTCAAGCAACGGCCAATTCCCTGCTCATGCAACTATCTGTCTATGACAACTGTGACAAAGATTGCTTGTCATAACTTCCTGGGAATCAACCCCAGAATTCTCCAGCTCACCCTCTCCATGACCGGTTTCCATTTTACTTACCCCAACAGGAGCCTTGGCCTGGAAGGGGCTTGATATAGAATAAGCCTTCTCTGGATGAGGCCCGCTAACACCTCCCTACCTAGAGCTCCCTTACCAGGGTGACCTCAGCTCCGAAGTGGAACAGAGTGTTACAGAGTCGTGCATTCACACATAGGAACTGTACTTAGAGTTCTTCAGGTCTTTGCTCAGAGTTTATTAATTCTTATTTTAAACATAGTCCTATCACTTCATTACCTAGGTCTATAAAAAGACAAATTAAAAGTGGGTGGGTGAAATTTTCCCCTATGGGTGCACGTGTGTCTGGCTTTGTTAAGTTGGCGAATGATTCTGGATATATCTGGATATGCGTAAGTGTATCTGTGGAAGTCTGTGTGTATACCAAAGCATTGGTTATGATGAATGTGTGTGAGAGCATGTGTAGATTTATACCGCGTACATCTGTCAGTTTTGTGTGTATGTAGCGGGTGTGTGGTATGTGAGGACATTTGTGAATGAGCTTGTCATTTCGTGTTTTTATATACGTACATGTGATCAGATGTAAAATATGTAAATGAGAATTTACACTTACAGAAATCTGTAGGATGGATAAGAGAGAATTTGTGGGGCTGCTTTACAAGTTTGTGTCTTTGAGCTAAACTGTAAGTGTATATGATGGATTCATGTAGGGATAGCTCTGGGCAAAGTTTTCAAGTCATATGGTTAGACCATAAGGAATTGCCATTTTTGTGGGTTAAAAATGGTTAAATATTCAGTGATTTTTGTGTGATTCAACCTGATGTATGTATGCATTACATACACACATACATACGTACATACATACATAAATTCAAGCTAGCATAGCCTCTTTACCACCTTTGTGTTACTATCAGAGCTAAGAAGAAGATGACACCGATGGGTGTGAGACCTGGGGAAAAAATTAACGTGCATCTTGAAGGAAAGAGAATATATAGAAGTGATGATGAATGCACAGAAAGTTGCAATAGGGATATATCAAGAAATGAGATTAAAAGTTCTTTACTCTGGGAAGCCTTTCCCAACGCTTGTTTTTTTTACCTACCCTCCCCAATTTCTCTGCCATGGGCTTCTGCACCAGCTGTGAACTTCCTGTACGATAACGCTCATCACGCTGTTATCTGAAGTGGCTGTTCTCCCTTCTAGACAGGAAGTTTGCTGAGGGCAAGGACTGGGTCTCTGTTGTTTGCTTATTTCCTAACACTTAGCACAAAGCTTGGTACAGAATAGAAACTCAATTAGTATTTGTTGAAGAATTGGTTGACCAAAAGAGATAGGTATTCTGAAAAAGCTGTGTGCGTGTGACTTCTGTGGGGGCCAAGGTGCTTGGCTTTTGTTCTGTGCAATGGATAGACATTTTGGAAAGGGGATTAACATGCACAGAAGACCATTTCAGAAATATTAATTTAGGAGTTGTGTAAAGCATAGACAGAAGTAGGGATGGTTGGCAATTAGAAGCCAAGTAGTCACCCAGGCATGCAGTAATAGGAAACCTAGACTCTAGTCACAATGGAATGGACAGCAAGGGTCAAATGAAAGAAGGGCAGTAGAAGAAGATGCAGTGACTGCTAGGCATAGAGGAAACAGAGAGCGGGAAAGGGTGACCCCATGTTGTAGAGCTAGAGTACTGAGATAATGATGATCATACTGCTAGAAAAAGAAGGTAAGCAGTGTAGACATTAGGGAGCTCTGTTTTGAACATGTTGCGGATTTGGGATGTGTTGGGCATGAATTGAGGGTAACAAACAAAAGAACATCCTAATAAAGATGACCAACACACAGTTGGATATGTGACAAGAGCCCAGACAGGAGGCCTAGTGTTTAGATATTCAGTCATTTCCGCAACAACTACTCAATCAGTTCTTGTCAGGTGACAGGCAATGGTCCAGGCCCTGGCCATTCAGCAGTGAACGAAACCAAGTTTCTGCTAACTTTTATAGCTCCCTTATCCCTACGGATGTTTGTCAGCCATTCTTTTACCTATTTAAATATAGTAAGCATATTATATATAAAGTATAGCAAGCATATAATAATCTCTATCTAAAAGTTCTATATCGGAAGTCTGTGCTGGTCTGCTTCCACTGTGCTGATTCTGCCGGCCACCTCTCATGCTGTCTTATTCCCCTTCATGCTTCGTTGTCTTTGACTTAGAGTTGAAAATTATTTATAGAGATTTCCTGAGAATTAAAACGAAATCTCCTAAGAATTAAAAAAAATTAAAAATATAAAGATATCAGTTCTTAAATTAGTCTATAAAATCAATGCTGTTATAGGTACAATCCCAAAAGGAACCTGACGAGATGATTCTAAATTTTACATAGAAAAGCAAAGGACCAATAATTGTGAAAACACTTCTAAAAAAGAACAAGTTGAGGAAACTTGTCCTGCCAAGTAGCAAGACGTATTTCAGACCCTCCAACATTAAGTATAAACTTACCATCCGTGAATTCAGATTGTCCATAATTACCTCATGGGACCTACCTCATAGTTCTTCACCCCTCAGCATGAAATGTTCGTTTCGATCTATTTCATCTTCTCCCTATCTTCTAAATTTGGGCTATTACTTCTCCTCTCTTTGCTTTTGCTCTTTCTGTTTACCTTGTCTTTATGTTTTTTAAGATTTTATTTTTAAGTGATCTCTACACCCAATGTGGGGCTTCAACTCACAACCTTGAGATCAAGAGTCAGCTGCATCACCAACTGAGCCAGCCTGGTGTCCCTGTTTTTCTTGCTGTTAATTCACAAATCCATCCTTTGTACCAGCCCCTGGCCTGGTCCTGCTCAAATACTGTCTCCAAAATCTTCTTTTTTGTTTTTATCTAGCTCATCTAAATTTCTTCCAAACTACCATGCCCCCTATTCTTTCTGGCATTTGTTTTGCTATTTTATCACATATAGCTTGAAAACAAAGGGGAGAAAAGGGAGAAGGGAACCTAGAGATGGGTATTCAGAAATGGCCATATGTAAGCCTACTATCCCCCATCAGCAGATGTAGAGACTCCTTGAGCAGGGATCCAAGATGTGACAGAAAGCCCGCCAAGAGCCATTAAATACTCACCAGCTGATCTGTGTGGGAAATGTCCTAAAGGCTGATAAAAACCTCACAGGATGGGTGGTAACCTTGGGAATGTTGTTGGTATTCAAGAGTTATTTTCACCTCTCTTCATCTGGTTAACAGTTTTGATCATGAAAACAAAGACTAAAAGATCAGAAACAACCCATATGTCCATTGGGAGGGGCTTCAGTTCTATTATGGTAGGACCACAGGCAGCTAGGAAAAAGAATGAGGCATATCTGTGTCAGTGATGGGAAATTCTCTCCAAGAGATAGATAAGGAAGAAGCCAGGTGCAAAGCAGCATCACCATATATAGGTTTCTTGTTGGTTGGTTGGTTTTAAGAATATGCACCCCCAAGGTTTTGAACATGCAGAGAGACTGGCAATTGTGGGTGCCTGAGGAGAGGGGCTGAAGGTTGGGAAGTAGAGTAGGAGACCTCACTGAATACCCTTTGGAAATCTTGTATTTTGTACCATGTGCAGCTATTGACTGTTCAAAAAATAAATGTTTAGGAGAAAATAATAAGAAGCAAAGATATTGGAAACAAACAGCAAATTAGATGGTGCCAAAGAACAGAATTGGTGTGTGTGTGTGGGTGTATGTGCGCGCGCTAGATCTTATGAGGCCAAAAGCAATGCTAGCAAGGGATAGCATGCTCCTTATTAAGATGGAGATGAATGTGTTCAGGGCAGACCTTCTAACCTGAGCAAAACCTTTCAACTAAAATATGAAGCAGAGGAAGGACAGAGCCAAGCTACAGCTGCAAAATTAAATACCTCTGAAAAGATACTAGCATCAGAATTACAACTGGGAGAGAATGGGTTGCTTAGCACTGGCTATTTGGTTCCAGAAAGAGAACCACATTAATAATCACACTAACTTGAGGAAACCAAGAAAAGCCCCTGTGTAGTTGCAGACCAGATGCTAGTTTTTAACCTGCCTTCTGCTGGAAAGGGAGAGGAGATCTGTGACAGCCCAAGGCTTCTGCCCGGCTCCACCCATGAAGACCAGGTACCAGGATCCACAGCTTCTGTGGAATTTGCTCTCTGGAGGGCTTTGCAACTACTGGTTCAGGCTAATGGTTGCCAGAGATCCAAGAAATTTACAGAAAGGGCAAGGTTGGGGATCTGAGAAAAGTACTTGAGTCATGGTCAACATATGTCAGAACACCAGTGCAGGAGTGAAAAGCCCTGGGGGCTGAGAAATGCCACCAGCCAAGTGGTACTTTCCAGTGTCCCCTCCTGAGAAGATGCTTATGGATTTCAAAAAATAGAAAACCTGGGATTTTGGTATAAAGCTTCTTTACTCTCTAAAGAAAGAACAGCGAAGTGGATCAATAATTTTGGGGATTAAATGGTCAGATTTATAACCAGCAAGAAGATCTACAATGTCTTCCTGCTGGAATGGCATGAAATTCACAAGGTCTGGAGGATCTGGGGTGCTTGAATCATGATAACATGAGGATGATTGTATGCTAGAATATATATAATCAAGATGTATCACAACCTCAAGGGTCCATTGAATTCTCAGTATTGGTGAATTGTTCAGGGCTGAATAAGCAAAAAAGCAACCAGGATCTCTCTTTGAAAAAGAGAACAGATGAGGGTTTAGGGCCTGGAGGAGCAAAGGAAGTGGTGTAGCTGGTCCCCTAAGTCAGATCTCTGGCCAGTAAGTTTCAGTGCATGGTGGTCAGCTGCTCTCCAAACCCCATCAGGGGGCTCTGAGAGCCAACTTGACTCAGATTGGAGACTTCGTGTCCCGATGTGTTTTCAGTGCGGTAGAGTGTGTCACAAGAAGTATCACTATGAATACTTGGTCACTGATCCCTTGGCATTTTTAAGATCCCAATTTGTTGACCACAGTTGGAAGCTGAGCTGATGGGGGATGGCCCCATATTTGTTTCAGCTGTGGCAAAGAGGAACAGCTAGTGGAAGCCTTCAGTCTTGAGGATTTTTACCCAGGGGGAAACATCCTCTCTTGCATATGACAAGGCAACTCTTCCTAGAGAAATTCTACATCCCCTAATCTTAAGGATTTCAGGCAGAAACTATGAATAACCAAGAATCTGGCAGCAGCTCTAGAGCCTCCATTAAGATTTCACTCTCCCAACAGGGGGTTGGAATATAAATACAAAGAATGGTGGATGGCCTAAAAATGGTATGTATCACTGTGTGGAGAAGCACAAATGTTGCGCTGGAGAAAAAGAAGAAGAATGGACAGTGGAGAAGGAGAGACATGAAGATCAAGAGGAATGGTAGAGAAGGAAATTTTTATGAAATATTACTGTAAGTTATGAATAAATGTAACTAGTCTTTAATTGGGGCAAATAGAGATTGCAATTTCTTTTAAATACTTTTTGTTGCTAGATTCTGTTTATTTGACTGTGAGACCCGACCCTGCAGAGACTGGGGACCATGGAGCTCAGGCTAACTTTTGGGGTACCCCGGTTTCCACCTTTCTTAGAAGCAGGGAGGAATAAAAGTAAGAGACAGTATTTTCTGCTTCACAAATATTTGTTATTGAATAAATGAATGAATCAATTAATGAGAAATTGCAGGTAGCAAAGAGAAGAAATGAAATATAAAAGGAATAAGCTAAAGGAGAGGTAAGGTTTAGTGCAATAAATGGGCAAGTGGGATCATTGTTCTTGGAGGATGAGTGACCGGAAGAGAATTGAAATAAAAAAAACAGGAGTGGTTGTATGAGTTAGAAAAGCTAAGTCCAGACAGATGGAACTGGACGTGGTTTTACACAGACACCAGGAAGGATGTTATTAAGACTACTCACTAAAGACATGAAAGTTTCATGTTGGTCAGGAATTCATTCACTCAGCCAACATTTATCAAATCCTTACTTGTTTGACAAGTATCATACTAGGTCCTGGAGGTTAATCATAAACAAGGCACAGCTCTGACTATATTAATTTTACAGTCTAGTGTAAAGATCAGCAAATTACGGCCACATCCTGACTGTTTTTGTAAATAAAGTTTTATCGGCACACAGCCACACCCATTTGTCTAAATGCTGTCTATGACTTTTTTAAATAGCTTTATTGAGATATAAATTCACATATTGTAAGATTCTCCCTTTAAAGTTTACAATTTAGTGGCTTTTAGTATATTCACAGAGTCATAACCATCACCATTATCTAATTTTAGAACATTTTCATTACTGCCACCCCCAAAACACATAGTCATTAACAGTCACTCCCCATTCTCCCTCTCACCCAGCTTCTGAAAGCCACTAATCTACTTTCTGTCTTTATTGATATGCCTATTCTGGACATTTCATCTAAATGGAATCATACATGCATAGGAGCACATGTACCCCAATGTTCATAGCAGCACTCTCCACAATAGTTAAAACATGGAAAAAGCCTAAATGTCCATCAATGGACAAATGGATCAAGAAGATGTGGTTTATCTATACCATGGAATACTACATGGCAATGAGAAACAATGAAATCTGGCCATGTGTAGCAACATGGATGGACCTTGAGGGTGTTATGCTGAGCGAAATAAGTCAGGCAGAGAAGGACAAACATCATATGTTTGCACGTATAGGAGGATTAGGAGGAACTTGACGGATAACCATGGGGGAGAAGAAGGGGGGAAATAGTGGGGTAAAGGGAGAGAGGCAAACCATGAGAGACTCTTGAATGCTGACAAAAACTGAGGACTGATGGATGTGGGGGGGGAGGAGGGATGGGTATGGAGGAGGACACTTGTGGGGATGAGCACTGAGTGTTATGTGGAAACTAATTTGACAATAAATTATTTGTAAAAAAAAAATGGAATCATACAGCCTCTTGTGTCTGTTTTTTCTCACCTAGTGTGATGTTTCCTAAGTTCATCCTTGTGGCATGTATCAGTCTTCTTTATATTGTTCTGTGGAGGCTTTTGCACTATATTGGCAGAGTTACATAGTTATGACATACCATATGGCCAGTAAAGCCTAAAATATTTACTAATATTTATCAAATATTATTTAAAAAGATTTTGACACATGGTCTAAGGGGGGAGAAAGATATCTTAGAATCTTGGTGTTGGTGAAAAGTGTATAAGTCAGCAATTTCAATATCTTAATTAATTCTAGAATCTCTTCATTAGCATCCCTGCTGAAAGTCTGAGTCTGTTCAGAGGACATCCGATAGATTTTTGACTTGCCTTGCCAACAACGTATCAGGAAATATTGAGAAAGAACTTACCCCTAAGTCATAAGAAAGTGGAAGGAATGGGTGGGAATTTGGGACATAGTAAGAGCAGTACCTTAGACTTAAGAAGGCTGGATCCTTACAAAGAAAATTTGATCTAATAGTTAAAAAGTTGCAGGGGACAAATAAATGGAAAGACATTTAGTGTTCATGGGCTAGAAGACTGAGTATCATTACAATATCAAAACTATCCAAAGCCATCTACGGATTCAATGCAATTCCTGTCAAAATCCCAGCAACATTTTTTTTTTTTGCAGAAATAGAAAAACCCATCCTAAAATTCCTATGGAATTTCAAGGAACTCTAAATTGTTCTTTTTCAAAACAATCTTGAAAAAGAACAGTCTCCTGGGAGGTGTTTGGAAATCTGTGGGTGCCATTTTGTTTGCTGCAACGATTGGAGAACCCCGGTAGCTTGCCTTGCAGAAGCCAGAGATACTGGACATCCTGCAGTGCATGGACAGGCTCACACGATGAAGGACTGGCCCACATCCCATACAAATTTCCAATGCTGCCAGAAATGCATGTAGGAGAAAACCTTCTTATACTTATCCAAGCCTAGCGGTAAACTCCATTTTACATATGAAAACACACACACACATACACTCACTCTGTCTTACACACACACACACACACACAATTTACATGGCTTTACTCTATACTGAATTTTCCACCAGTGCCAGTGCTGGTTAAATTGAGAGAATATTGCATTTTGTTTTGTTGGGAACTTTACCAAGAGTTGCTCAAACTTTCAGAAAATCATATCACTTCTGGTAATATTGCTCATGGGATTTGAGTCAACACACCTATATCACCTTGCATTTGCATCGATCTAATCTATGGTGTTTTTATGGATATGTACAAGCTTATTTGTTTAATCTTTATTTCTAAATGTTAACTAGAAAGATAAAAGATCAACAGTATTCGGATAAATGTCATCTTACTTTTCTTAAAGCCAAACTTATTCATTGCAAGTAGTCACAAGCATCTGTCTGTTTTATAGTATTTTCTAGCTTAGCTGTGCTTGAGTACTTATGTATTAAAATACAAAGTGTTTCATTATAAATTACTTTCCTTTATTTCTCGTTTACATCACAGGAATATGTCAATTTTAGGAAACGATGTGATTTTGTAGTCTATGTTGCTTGTGAATTTCATTTCAAGATGGTACAAATATTTTTAATAAAAAGTTAATGTTAGGTCTTCTTGTAGGATTGGAACAGCTAGGCTGCAATATTAAATGAACTTTTAAATATAGCTGTGGTGGCGCCTAGGTGGCTCAGTCGGTTGAGTCTCCAACTTCAGCTCAGGTCATGATCTCATGGCTCATGAGTTCGAGCCCTGCATCGGGCTCTGTGCTGACAGCTTGGAGCCTGGAGCCTGCTTCTGATTCTGTGTCTCCATCTCTTTCTCCCTGCCCCTCTCCCATTTGCTCTGTCGCTCTCTCAAAAATAAATAACAACATTTTAAAAATTAGAAAATAAATATAGCTGTAAAACTATAGTTTACACATACACCTATGTGCCCATATTTAGTGCACAAACATAGCAAATCCCTTCTTATAATATAGCTTGTTATTATTGCAAGCAATCAGTTATAACACATGTCAAATGATATACCCCAGGACATAACAACTTCCTATAGAAAAACTGAACCTAATTTGTCTTTAAATATCCTTCCTGGCCAGACTTGCATCCTTGGAATGAGACCAAAGGAAAACAGTTTTAGTGTATGTTATTACTTTTCTAGCTTAAAAGGAGCCGTGGTTCTTGTCCTTAAGATTTCACAGTTGGTAGAACACTGAATTTGTCTATGCGGTATACATTATATATATGCAAGTTACAGCCACTGCAATGATAGTGATATCCTTTCAAAACATCATTAGTCCTCTCTTTCTTCCTAAGTGACATTGAACTGGACTTCTGTGTGAAGGTATTCTGTCTCACCATCTTGTATGTTAATGATCTCAGAGGCCATGGAGTAGAGCTCGTTATAGAATCAAAGTTCCAAGGTCTTTGCTCCTTTGTTTTTTCTCTCCTTCCTCCCTGCCCTGCCTCTGTGTTTTCCTGCCTGTCCCTTCCCTCCCTCCCACTCCTTCTTCCCTTTGCGGTGCCTCCACACAGTTTGAGTCACTGCCTCCCTCCTGAAGGCGTGATCATTAGTCAGGGATACAGGCACAGCTCTCGCCTGGTTTCTCCTCGCCGGGAGAATCATGTGCAGCCGCTCCGGCTCTCTGCGGGCATTTGAGGAGACTGTAGCTTACACAGCCCCGGTTCCTCAGAAGTTGTGGCAGTGACCGCCACGGTGGCAGCAGCGACCACAGGAGAACCAGTGCTGCACGCTGATGGAGGCTGAGCAGGGCAGGCTGGAGGGGCCATGTGCCTGGAGGCCCGCCAGGTGTACAGGTGAAATGACAAATTGGGGCTTTCACCTGACTGCCAGGAGAAACCTCCTCTGAATGTGACATGCAGTGCAGATATTAAGCTAGTCATCTGCCCGTGGTGTCACTGTGCCCTGTAACATGCACCCAGAGGAATGAGAGGCTACCACCTGCTGTGCCAGCCCTTGACCTTCCTTCCCTCTGTTTCCTCTGTGTCTCACTTTTCATCCTCTCACTCCCTCTGGGGAAACAGTGCTCATGGTACTTTTTCATAGTTGCTGTGAGGTCAAGCTCTGGAATCCCTAGGTACTTGAATTATATAAATCAGGGGACCCTAAGGAAGTAAGTGTGCTCTCAGAATCCAGTCTTCTTTTCCTTCCTGTCCCTGAGCTCACCAAGTTGTTTTGGGGTTTGTTTTTTAAATTGGGTGCAGTTCTTCTCAAGCTTATGGTCATCACCCTTTCACGTCTTCTTCAACTTGGAGTCCAGGGCAGAACTGGGTCCCCTGCTTTGTTAATAAACGGGGACATGAATGCTGAAAATGCCTGGGGGGTGGTTTCCAGTAGCTACAGGTCAGAGATGTACCTCCTAGGGGCCCAGGGATCGCCCCACCCCGTTGTCATCGCCAGGTGACCACAGCAACAGGTGTGAAGAGATAAGCTCTGCTCATCTCCATCTTCCTTTCTTATTCCAAGCCAGGTTCTGCCTCTTGCCCCAGCATGAAATTTAGTAGCAAGGGTCAGAAAAATTAAAGTTCACGATTGGAATAGATTCCTAGGGGATGAAGAAGGGGATGGCCATCTCCCTTTCTGCCATACCAAACTCAGGGACATAACATGATGGACTCTTTGAGCATTTTTACCCCTGCATCTCTAGAAGGGACAAATTTGATTAAACCAGCAGCTCTAGTGTTAAGTGAAATTGCAGAGAGATTATAGTTTATTGTTGGGTGTCCTCATTTATTTGTTTTCTGTGTCTCTGTCTTCGCATTATCCTTTCCTCCCAATTTGCTTCTGTCCAGGGAATTAGGTTCCCCATAGTCTCTATCCAGAAATGCCCCAGCCACACCTCCTGGGGCAGCCATGCACGCTGACTTCTCCTTCTTCCTCTTCCACACTTCGTCACAACTCTGGTCTCTTGGGGTGGCTTATCTTAGCCAGTAGTTAGGAGAAAAACATCTAATTAAGCTAATTCAAATTAAAGTCATGTAAATGCTCTTCTTAAAGAGCTTGGCTCTTTCTCTTACTTTGTAAAATAGCTGCCCAGGAGCCCAGGATACCCAGTCGGCTGATGTGAGGGGATCTTCTTTAAACCAAGACTCTTCTCTTTCCCCCTTTGTAGTCAATAAGACCTGCAGGCCACTTTCTAGAAGCCCTGCCTCTCTTACCTCCTCTCCTGCCTCACTGAGGAATTTCCCAGAAATGTAAGTTGGAAGCTAGAAAATATCCCCAGTGATGATTTCCTTAAATGCAGTTGGCATTTTTAACTCAACAAGTCCTTGAGTGAATGTCAACACCTCTGCATCCAGGGGTAGCCCTGATCCCTACCACTCTACCCTGGACTCCTTAAATCCTCCCAAAATCAAGAGCTTCCAACAGAAGAGCAGATTGCTGTTGACCTCGAAAGCAAATTGATGCAATGTACCAACTATGATGAAGAATTCAATAATCTGAAACAGAAACCATGAAGATCCAGGCCAACCCTTACTATTAGTGACTGTTCCCTTGGTCTGTTTAGTTCTTCCTTGAAGAGACTTAGAGAACAGGAACACAAGAACGAGTCCCCCAAATATATCGCAAATTCTTCTGAGAGGGGTGAGAAGCATCCTAGATAAAAACATTCTTCCTGGTTGTCATAGGCCACAGAGATGGTGCCTATCCAGGTGTTTGTGGTAGCTAACTTTGTATATCAACTTGACTGGGCTAAAGGATGCCCAGAGAGCTGGAAAGACCTTTTTATCTGGGTGTGTCTGTGAGGGTGTTTCTGGGAAAGATTAGCATTTGAATTGGTAGACTGAGTAAAGATCTGCCCTCCTCAATGTAGATAGGCATCATCCAATCCATTGAGGGCCCTAATAGGACAAAAAAGCATAGGAAGAGTAATTTGCTATCTTTGCTTGAGCTGAGACCTCTATTGTTTCCTGTCCTTCCACATCCACACTCCTGGTTCTTAATGCCATTGGCCCCTGATTCTCTAATTGGCCTTTGGGCTCAGATTTACACCATTAGCTCCTGTAGTTCACAGATCTTTTTTTCAACTAGGACTGACTTACACCACTAGCTTTCCAGGTTCTGTAGCACACAGTAGATCATGGGACCTCTCATGACCCCTTTCCTATAATAAATCTGCTTTCATAAATAACTATATAACAATAACTATATATCCTATTGAGTTTTTTTGTTTGTTTCTCTGGAAAAACCTCACTAATAGAGCATCTCTACATAATTTCCTCCAAATCAAGAAAAGATTAAATGGAGGCTAGATTATCATTCTTTATTTAAGTTTACCGGCTTGACCAAATGTGGAATGTCATGGGATCAGCTCTTGTATATTTGTCAGGATTTTGTCAACTTAAAAGGCAAAAGGAAGAGGTTTGTTGACTCACATACCAGGAAGTCCTAAATATAACTCTTCAGATCTGACTGGGTTTCAAGGTTTAAATAATGTCATTAGATCTGTCTTCCCATTGTTGACTTGTTTGCCTTGGAGTTAGCTTCCTAGCCAGGTAGGCTCTCCTTACTTGGTAGCAAAGATGGCCTCTGAAGCAATAGCTATTACATTATTTTTTCTTCGTGTTTTCCTTGCTACGTCCTTGAAAAGTCCCAAGGATGACTCTGATAGACTTGGCTCAGGCCAAGAAAACCAGTCACTGCGGTCAGAAGAAGGAAGTGCTTGGAGTGCCTGGGTGGCTCAGTCAGTTGAGCATCTGACTTCGGCTCGGGTCATGATCTCACGGTTCGTGGGTTCAAGCCCTGTGTCAGGCTCTGTGCTGACAGCCAGCCAGCTCAGAGCCTAGAGCTTGTTTCAGATTCTGTGTCTCCCTCTCTCTCTGACCTGCCCCTGCTTAAGCTGCTTCTCTCTGTCTCTCAGAAATAAATAAAAAACATTAAAAAAAAGAAGAAGAAGAAGAAGGAAGTGCTTTAATGGCTAGCTCATATTATGAGCTCACCATGTGTGGGAAGACCAGGCAAGAGACTGGCCATCCTGTTAGGTAGAGGAGGAGAAATTCTCAAAAGGAACATAAATTGGACAGGTAAAAAGTAATGTCTCAATATACTTTAATAAGTGTCAACCTACTTGCTGTAAAGCTAATGCAAATGAGCAAGGAATGGAATGATGGGTGTGGGGGGAGGGAGTGATGAGCATGGAGGAGGGCACTTGTGGGGATGAGCACTGGGTGTTATATGGAAACCAACTTGACAATAAACGATTTGTAAAAAGTAAAATAAAATAAAATAAAATAAAATAAAATTTAAAGTGTAATTGCAACAAAACAAAACAAAAAACAAATTAGCAAGGAATAGGGTGGGAGATGTGAACAATACAAAGATCTAGAAGATACGCTTTTTGTTCTTAACTAGCGAATAATCTAGTTGTTGTGAAGCTGATCACATTCCTTATTTAATAATTTAAGGAAACATGAATTACTTCATTAGGAAACATTTTCTGAGTGTTTACTTAATGCCAGGCATCATGCTAGATTTCTGTCATGCAGAGATAAGAGACAAGGGTCTCCTCACAAGAACCTTACGGTCAGGTAGGCAGGACAAGCAAACCAGTAACATTCTCCATGTGGGGCCACATGTGCAATGATAGACACGGGCACGGTACCATCAGAGCCCCAGAAAGATACCTATTTAACTCTCGGGTCAGAGGAGCTGATGAGTGAGCCAAAGCTTGAAAAACAAGTTGGGGTCAGATGATGCTGGGGGGTGGGGAAGAGTCTTGCAGGCAGAGGGACTCGTGTGTGTAAGGGGTCGGGGGCGTGAAACAGGGTACTATGCTTGAAGAAGTATAAATGATTTGAATGGAGCAGACAAGGGTTGCAGGGAGAGATGAAGCTGAAGAGGGAGGCTGGAGCCAGATCACAGAGCCCCGTGCCAAGCTCACAGAGTGGACTTTATCCCTGAAGGATTCTAAACAAGGCATAGATGTGTCCAGATTTGCAATTGAGCATGCAGCTCCTGGCAGCAGATGAAGTAAAGTGAGCCAGACTGGAGGCCGGAAGAGTAGTCAGAGTACTGCAGTGGGAGACACGCAAGATAGGAGGAAGGCTTCTTTGCAGAGAATGCCAGCTAATAAACTAGGAAAAGTAGCAAAATCACCATTTTGCGATCCCAGTTCAGGCAAGGACTATGATTATCCACAGATGCTAAGGTATTCATATGGTCTTAAAGAATCACTCAATGGATTCTTAATTACAAAGGAGGATCTATATCTTCCCAATGGAAAGATCTGGTGGCCATCACATGAACCTCGAGGTCAAACTTAGCACAACAAAATGATTCAGTGTTCTTGCCTTCTGTTGTGATGCAGGAAGAGACACAAAACATCTCTTATACAGTATTCTTTCCAAAGATGTTTAATCTGAATTTAATCATGAAGAAACAGATAAATCCAGAATGTGGGAGACAGTGTAAGAAAAGTGGCTAGAACTCCTAAAAAGTGTGGTGTATGGAAAACAGAAATACAAAGTGTGAGGGGAATGTTCTTTTTTTTTTTAATTTTTAATAATTTGTTTATTTTTGAGACAGAGACAGAGCGTGAGCAGAGGAGGGGTAGAGAGAGAGAGAGAGGGAGACAGAGAAACTGAAACAGGCTCCAGGCTGCAAGCTGCCAGCACAGAACCCAATATGGGGCTCAAACCCATGAATCGCGAGATCATGACCTGAAGTGAAGTCAGACACTTAACCAACTGAGCCACCCATGTGCCCTAGGAGGGGAATGTTCCATCTAAGTTGAAGGAGGTTAAGGAGACCCAACAACCACATACATATGGAATCCTTAATGAGATCTTTGATCAAAACCTTGAAACCCCTATAAAAATCACTTTGGGGACAGTTAGGGAAAATTGAATATGAACCAAATATTAGATATTAGTTTTCTTAGTGTGATAATGATGCCATTCCCACATAGAATATCTTTATTCTTAGTTGATGCTGGGGAATTGAGGAGTGAAGTGTCTTGATATCTTCAACCTACTTTCACATGGCTCCATAAAATATATAATGTATATACATGTACATATATGGCATATATGAATCTTTTGGCATATATATGTGTGATATGTATGGGTGCTCTTTCATATCTATGTCATATATGTTGTGTGTATGTGTGTGAGAGAGAGTGCAATGTGGCAAAATGTTAATAACTTATGTTTAGGTGAAGAATATATGAGAGTGCTTACACTATTCTTTCAAGGCTTTTGTAGGTTTAAGCACTATGAGAAAGAATATAAAGAAGGAGGAGGAGAAGAAGACCTAACAAGAGCTTGATCCAAGACATTTGCAGCGGGTTTGGGAAGGAAGGTCAGAGTCCAGAGAAACACAGAATCCTCAGGAATCAGTTCCAATCTGGAATACTGGTAGGGGATCCACTTGGAGTGAAGTTAAGGAAGCAGACCCAGTCAGGAGTCCCAGCCCTGGCCAAAGGTTTAATTGAGATGGTCTCTCTAGCTCACTCTTGCTCTCTCTCTCTCTTTTTAAGTTTTAAAATAGATTTTATTTATTTAAGAGCAGTTTTAGGTTCACAGCAAAGTTAAGTGGGAAGTACAGAGAGTTCCCATAGATCCCCTCCCCCTGCGCTCCACAGTCTCCCCACCCATCAAGTTCCCCATCTGGAGTGGGACATTAATTGCAATCAAGGAACGTGCATTGACACATTGTTATCACCTAGAGTCTACAGTCGGTTAATGAGGTGCTGTCTTAATGCAAATAGCGGCAGCAGCCACAATAACAGCAGCACTTAACTTACCACTCGGGGAGGCGGAGGGCAGTGATTAGGCATCAGGACCCTGGGTTCTAATCCCGGCTCTACCACTAAGCAGCTGAGTAGCTAAGAGTAATCTACCGGCTCTACCACTAAGCTAAGAGTAGCTCTTCTGGGCCTCTTTTCTGACAATGAGAAGATTAAGCCAGACATCCTCCGAGGTCCTCTTTAACCTTCTGCAAGTGCGTAGTTGTACTTATCCTTCCTTACTGATGTTACTCAGAGCCATCTGAGCCAAGCATTAGTGAAATTTTGTCACATCTGCCATTTCATTCTCTCGGGCTTGATTTACTTCAACCGTTTTTGGCCACCCTCCCTCGAGAGCCTGTCCTTGACTAGATGAGGTTCTCACTGAACACTGGTCCTGAAGCTTTCACAGCTGCTGGCTCCTGACCCCATCTGCCCCCTGACTTCACAGCAGAACTTCTTCCCTGACTCCTGGACATTGCTTTCTATTGACAACTCTTCTGATTCCCTCTCTGTTACAAAGCTAACACACACTTATTTTGTCTTCATGGGTTCCCTGGGAAGCAAGGAAAAAGAAGAAATTACTTTATACCCCCTCTTTTTATATGCTGTATGTCTATAAATGCATAATTTTTTTCTTAAATAGTTTATTGTCAAGTTGGTTTACATATAACACCCAGTGCTCAATAAATGTATAAATGTTGATTGTGCACTTGACAGGTAAGGAAACTCCATAAACAAGTACGTCTCTCTGAAATCACTTCTAACTCTCATTCACCCAGCATTGTTGCCTACATACTCTCTGTAATCCTGCAACTTTCCAAATATATACATTTTTATGACCATCATGCTTATTATTTTAATGGCTATATAATATTCCGTTGTATTGATTATGCCACAGTTAACTCAATTATCTTTATTGTGACATCTTTAGGGATTGTTTCTAAATTATTTTAAGCATCATAAGTAATGCTATGAATGCATCATTGTGCAAATGGTTTTTTTCCTTTTAGATTCTTGAGGCTCATTGATGTTGGCTTTTATTATTTCATTTTTGCTAGACTTATAAGTATATAATAGAACCTCTAAGGTGTTTGATTTGTATTTATCTAATTCCCATCAGTGGTTTAGGCCATAGTTTCTATTTTCCTGTCTATAAAATTATCTATTCTTATCCTTTTATACTCTGACCAGTTGCCACAGAGAAGCTAAAGATTAGCCATAAAAATTTTATTAGATGTAAATTTTTTAGGAATCTAAGCTCCCATGAGTTATATTTGTCATAAATCATTTCTAAATTCTGTAGTCTTTTTTTTAAATATATTTTTTTATTTCTAGGAGAGAAAGAGAGAGAGAGAGCGTGAGCAGGGGAGGGTCAGAGAGAGAGGGAGACACAGACTCTGAAATAGGCTCCAGGCTCCGAGCTGGCAGTCAGCACAGAGCCCGATGCGGGGCTTGAACCCACGAACCGCGAGATCATGACCTAAGCGAAAGTCGGACGCTCAACCGACTAAGCACCCAGGCACCCCGTAATCTTTCTTTTTTAAACTTTGTTCAGTTACATTACTTAATATGATGCATTAATAGATGTTAAGAAGAAACTAACACAGGATTTGCTTACAGATTCTTTTCCAGTGATTTCCATTACCCTTGGAAACCTACTTATCATCCCTGCAATTCCTAACACCTGAATCCTCTGGTCTCAGAGCAAGAAGAGAAAATAGCACTGGCTCAAGGTTTAAATGGGGTCTGGGATATCCTGGGAACATGACCTCCTCCCTGGGGAACGTGACTGAGAGCTAGAGCGTCACTCCCCAGGGACATTACTATCAGCACTCTGCTTTTTCCACTTCACTATTTGTTACAAAATGATGATGATATCTCAGAACTAAATCTCTGGCTCTCCCTTAAACCATGTGGTTAGGGACCAGAACTTATGATTCCCAGAGTTGCCTATGGGTCACAGGCGGAGAAAGGAACAAGGACGGTGTGTTTTTTGACTTTGACATGCTTGCTCCAGGTCACTGTGATGACACAGCTGTCTCCCTTCCGTTAGGGCCTGAACTCGGCATCACACACTTCCCTGGCCTGGGGCTGAAGATGTGAGGCAGATCCCAGCTCGGCACAGATGATCATTATGCTTGCTCCAGGCATGTATGTGTGCGTTGCCTGCCTCTGTATTGTCTGTTGCGCGTTATACCTGGTGGCAGCGCCTTGGGCCCAGGGAGCTGTGATGTTTGGATGCATGCTTGGCCACAGCAGCTCTGAGGTGACAGGTGCTCGATTGGCTACTGAGCCATATTTACAGCTGCAGCCATTCTGCTCGGCTCTGGGTGCTTTGACCGCAGTGGATCATCACACTGGAACTGAGCTCTCCTCTCTGGCTCTGCTGAGGTGTAAATAGTATGACCCGGGGTGAGAATCCACGAGATGCTGGAGAGGCTGGGGAACGTGTCCGTTTGTGAAGGCAGTGGAGGAGGGCAAGAGGAGTGTATCAGTCATCTACCACTGTCTTTCAAAGGCTGATTCTAAAACTTTAAGATAAAAGGATATATGTTTGTTTGAAAAAGCCTTATGAAGAGTTAATTCTGAAAAGCATACCAACAGTCTGAATTAGGGAACTGCAAAAGCCAGTATGATCCTCCTTGAGTTGCATTGGGGTTACATCTTGAGAAATCCCTCATAAGTTGAAAATACCATAAGATGAAAATGCATTTCATACACTTAACCTACAGAAAATCATCATAGCTTAGCCTCACCCACCTTCCACATGCTCAGAACACTTCTGTTAGCCTAGAGTTGAGCCAAATCATCTACCACAAAGCCTGTTTTATACTAAAGTGTTGACTATCTTGGGACTCCTTCATGGATCAGTGGGTTGAGTGTCCAACTTCGACTCAGATCATGATCTCACAGCTTGTGGATTCAAGCCATGTGTCGGGCTCTGTGCTGACAGCTCAGAGCCTGGAGCCCGCTTGGGATTTTGTGTCTCCCTCTCTCTCTCTGCTCCTCCCCTGTTCACACTCTGTCTCTCTCTCTAAAATAAATAAACATTAAAATAAATAAAGTGTTGACTACCTCACGTAATGTATTGGAGACTGCGCTGAAAACCAAGAACAAAACCTATGGGTGCAGATGGATTGTCAGATTGTCAGTGTGTTAGCTGGTCACCTTAGGATCACCTGACTGGGCTCTGTGATCACTGCCACCACCCAGTCTCACAAGAGAAGGTCTTCCGCATATCGCAGTCCAGGAAAAAGATCCAAATTCAAAATTGGGAGTATGGTTTCCACTGAATGCACATCGCTTTTGCGCCATTGGAAAGTCAAAAATTTATAAGTTGAACCATCAGAAGTCAGGGAATGCCTTATATTGAGGACATGGTTAGAGAGAGCTGTTCACACATGGGCAGAATGAGGAATTTCAAGAATAAGACAAAGGAGGATAAAACTCAGGGCAAGAGTCAAGAGCAGGTAAAGGGAAGGGCAAGACAGGGCTTTTATTGGCAGGGCTGACCCAGGGCAATATGGTGCCCCAGCAATTTTGTAGCCCTGCTCCCCAACAATAAACAGCTCTCTGAATACAATGCCATTAGTGCCATTATTTGCTTAATATTTATCATTGACCTCTACTTTAAAATTTAAGTATCCAGCTGTATCTTAAATAACATTATCTGGGAAATCAGGTTTGATATGCTAGTTATATATAAATTTCTTATATATTAAAATAAACACATAATTATTATATATTATATATTAAAGATATGTATCTGTGAAGTGTCTAAAATAATCTCGGGTACTTATCAGTAGTATGCTCACCATTCTCTGGAAGATCCATCCACTCTTCAACCTACAGCCCATACCTAAGCTGTCATCATGTCTTACTGGAATTATCTGAACCTTGCTCAGAAAACTCTCTTCCTTCTCTCCATCTCCTACTGTGGGCAAAGTCAGGCTCACTCATCAAGTTTCAACCTGGCCTTCACTTTCCAAGGAAATGCATCTTCCCCCACCCCCACCAAACTACTACCCTTCTAGACTGGGGAAGAGTTCTTACCATATGATTCCATATTGCTCCTTCCTTCCTTATTCACTGACTACACTTGTTACTATCACTGATTTCATTATAGCTGCCCCGTGAACAACACAGGGGTTGGGGGCACTGACCCCTGCAGTAGAAAACCCACACGTAACTTTTGACTCCCCAGAACTTAACTACAAATAGCCTACTGTTTTCCAGAAGCCTTACTGATAACACCAACATTTGATTAACATGTTTTATATGTTATACGTAGTCGATACTGTATTCATGCAATAAACTAAGCTAGTGAAAAGAAAATATTATTAAAATCATAAGGAAGAGAAGAGACATTTACAGCACAGTACTGTATTTATTGAAAAATATCCGCATATAAGTGGATCCATATAGTTCAAACCTGTGCTTGTTCAAGGGTCAACTGTATCCCTAGCCCTCCATTGGAGGTGAACTCTGCCAAGGCAAAGAAACGTTAGTTTTTTTCATCAGTATATTATCAGGCCGACCACATTGCCAAGTACATTGTAGCATTCAACTAGTTGTTGAATGAATGAATTCCACTGTTTAGCACCCCTAAACAATTCTCCCTTTTATCAAAACCTTTTCTTAGCTGACTTTCAATTTGTAAAATATTTAGATCTCTGGATTTGAAGGCTGAGTGCATAACTGGCTTATTTGTGTGGTCCAGCTAGCCAGTGAGATATTTCCTTGTAGACAATCTACTTGAAGTTCTTCAAATCACTCTATATTGTGGGGTCACTTTATGTGTGGTGGCTGGCAGCAGCCTTCAGGGTTAGACTCCATGGTTCCCGCCTCCGGTTTCTCACTAACTGTGTGAACTTAAGCAAGTTATTGAGCATCCCATGACTCTATTTTCCCATTTGTAAAATTATACTCGCTTAATAGTTTTTTTAATGTTTTTAGCATGGTGCTTGGCACACGTAAGCACTCAGTAAATTGTCATTATGGCTACTAGATGCTTTTTCTGAATGCACTCCAGTTCATTACCATCTCTTTTTAAAAGTGTAACCAGTAAAAATTAAACCCAGCCATTCTCCTCTGACTAGATTAAAAGGTGCAGGAGGGTGACATCACCCAAGTTCTAGATATTTTACTTATTTTAATATGTTCTAAGATCACACTGGTTTTTGTTTTGGTTTTAGTAGCCAAATCATACTGTCGAGCCATATTGACCTTGCATTTAATAAAATCTTCAGACCTTTTTTGTGAATTTCTGTCCAAAGAGCACTTACTCTTCCTGTCTCATAACAATTGATTTTTTAAAAAAATGCACAACTTTTGCATTTGTTCCTGTGAGTTTCAATTGTGTTGGCTTAGACATCGTGTTTCAGTTCATAAGGATCATTTTGAAATTTAATGACGTTCTACCATATTTGTTATCATTCTTAGACTGATGGCATCTGCAAATGTGTTAAGTACATTTTTAAGTGTTATATCTAAGTCATCCATCAAGTTGTTGAACTGAAAGAAGCCAAGGGTAAAATCCACATAACTTTAGCAAAGTCTCTGCAAGTCAACATCGATGGACCATTCAATCATATGAAATCATCCAGCCTTTAAATCACCCATCTTGTCCATTAGGATTCTAGATTACCACTTCTCAACAAAGATGCTGCAAAACTGGGGTCCAAAGATGTTTGTTGAGGTACTATTTATAAAAGCAAAAAAGAGAAAACAATCTTAATGTCCCTTAAGAGGTAATTGATTGAATACATTTTTGTACATACTTTCAGTGGACTATTCTTTGTCATTGCAAAAAAATTAAAATTCTGCAGATTCATGGTTTCCAAACTTATTTTTAGCCATAGATATTATAGAAATTTGCTGGATTTGCTCCCTAGTTTTTATTCCCTCATCTAATAATATCGCTCTGACATTCCAAGGGGGAAACTTTCCTTTTCCACTGGTGTACTTTTAGTGAAACTAAAAATAAATAATAAAGTGACTTTTGCTTTTCTAGCCAGAGGGTGTGCCCCTGACCCAACCTAGGACAAATGGGCTCTCTCTTCTAGCACCTTAAAAATAACAAGTTGGATCTGATGTCTCACAGCAACCATGCCCTCATCCAGCTGGCTATTAATCCTTGCTGCCTGGAGCCCAGAGCTGCCCTGGCTCCTGCCCTTTCTGATTCTAACTTTTCACCTCTGCCTGTGATTTGATGAACTACCCATAACCTTCTAATGAACTGCGTTTTTATTTAAGCTATCTTGTGTTAATTTCTGTTGCTTAAATCAAAAACACTATGTATGGTGACAGCATAGCTTAATGTATAAAGTTGTAGAATCATTCCATTGTACCCCTGAAACTAATGTAACATTGTGTGCCAAGTATACTTTAATAACAAATACATTTTAAAAATAATTTAAAAACTCTAACCCAGAGCCCTTTAAAATCTTGTTAAACCATTTTTAAAATTCCAATGTATAAAACAAACAAACAAACAAACACAAAACAGAATGTCTGCATTAATGGGAGATCTCTCCACTTGGCTACCTCTTACCCTGTACAATAAGTGGACAAAGCTCTTCAAATGCAGTGTAAAATAAAAGTCATTGTTCATTGATGTAATATCTTGCCTTCCCTCGCTGGTGATGTTAAATACAAAGTTTTCGTCTACTACCTGCATTGTCCCTATTTTCTGCAAGTCCTTTTTTACTGTTTGTTTTGTGTTTTGTTCTCTATCTTTCATTTTAGATGCTTTTCTTAAATATCTGATTATCTTTGGCTTTCAGTTCTTATTTTTAAAACCTCATTAAAATAGGATCAGAAATGTAGATGGACAGGAATGGTATCCAATTCTCCTGTTGTCAGCTCCACTCCTTACATCTGGTTCTTAGTGCCTTTGATTCCTGAGAATTCCTGGAGTTCTGCTGCCCAAGTTGCCTTGTTTTCATTGGCATCTTCTTTGTAAGCACTTGCTTTCTACTTTTCTTTGTTCTGCCAAGTGAGTTCCATGCATTCACTTATTTTCCATTTTCCAAAAATGTGTTGTCATCTATGGCCCCATCATCTCCTCTAATCTCTTTATCCTTGTGGATTCTTATTCCTTTAATATAATTCTAGGCTTTTTTTAGTTGAAGCAGGAATAATAGTTGGAGTTCATTTCACTAGAAAATTCTATTACCTTTTCTATAATCATGGTTTCTTTTTTTTTTTCTTTTTAAATTTTTTTTTAATGTTTTTATTTATTTCTAGGAGAGAGAGAGAGACAGCGTGAGCAGAGGGTCAGAGAGAGAGAGGAGTCACAGACTGAAACAGGCTCCAGGCTCTGAGCTGGCAGTCAGCACAGAGCCCGGCGGCTCGAACCCACAAACCGCGAGATCATGACCCAAGCGAAAGTCGGATGCTTAACCGACTAAGCCACCCAGGCGCCCCAATCATGGTTTCTTTTTATAGTAAAAGCAAAGAATGGTATTTTTAACTTGTTACCTATGACATTCTCATTTTGTCTACCAATAGTCAAAAACCAATCAACTAATCGAATAACAAATTGATTGATTGATTCAAAAAGGAAATAAAGATGGTCACTATGACTGGTCCTTGATAAATTCATACTGGTTCCAAGTATTCATTTAATTATTTTCTAACTATTCACAACAAGCAACGCTGTTTAACCAAGTGATTCTATTAATTATCAACATTTAACACCAAGCTGGTAATTAGCAGAACCCACAATTTTCCTTCATGCAAGGTCAATCCAATTTCAATTCCTCTCTAGTTTCTCATGAATTTTTAAGGTTTATTGATAGTTACTTTCCAATCCTTTCTCCAAGACTTCTTAGCATCTTAGAAAGAAATTTATCTAGACATGGAGATTTTTATTTGTTCAAATAATTAACTCTAATAAATTACATCACCTACCTTAGGCTTAATTGTCTTGTTGCTATTTGTTCTAAATCTTTTCAGTTTGAGGACCATAGTAGGCTTTTTCTGGGGGGAGTGGAATGGGACCACCTAGTATCCAAACACTCTTCCCATGTGAGGGAATCCAAAATACGTAGGAAACAAGGCTCCACCTCCCACTATGGAAAGGGGGACAGCTCTCCTTGTTTTCTACCAAAGGTATTATCATGTGATCTACAATCAGTGAATCAGCTGCTACTATACGGAATTTTGAATGTTGATGGAGTACTGTGAAGATACAGAAGGTGGGATATCTTTGTTCTTGCAGTAGTGGAGGAGTTGAAAGAATGGATGCAGAGGAATGGGCATCCTTTGTTAGTGATGGTGACCTTATTTTGATGGTATCCGGATACCCAATCACTTTTGGTTCGTGGCTGGGTTTTGATCTTGGACTTCCTATCAACTCTATACTATAATAGTGACTTTCTTTTCTGCTTAAGTTAGCCATACTTAGTTTATGTTATCTGGACCAAGAACCTTGGCTGGTATTGAGAAACTGGTGCTGGGAGATAGTTGCTGGCAACAGAACCTTGGGGGAATGGGTGGAAGAGAGGTAGAGAGAATCTGCTACCTGGTTACTTAAGACCAAGAGCAGTAAATATCATTCCTATACAGGGATGCTATGCCCATGGCATACAATGATTGAAAAAATATTAAAAGATAAATAATGTCTCTGATCACTGTTCATTAGAAGCAACTATTTGCTCCTGCCAAACTACAGGAAGGTCAAAAAGAATGAAATCAATGTGGAATAATATCACTTCTTTTGGATGTAGTTTCCCTAAAAGAAAACAAGTTACAAGCTCAAGTCCTTAAGTTCTCAGATTGTAATACAAATTTTCTAAGACTGCCTGAAAAAGAAGCTCATTTCTTATAGCCATAGGACAGAGGTAATTCAAAGCTAAGCTCCATGAGTTGCCAAATTACAAAGTCAGCTGAATTCACAGCCTCACTAGGTCTCTAATGTCAGAGTTAAAGCATTGATTAGGAAAGTGTTGTACCACAAGCACTAGGATGGGGATATATGCAAAAATCTGAAGAACTCAGAAAACCCTGATCCCCTAAACCTCACTGAGCCTCCACCAGCCCAAACAGGACCTGCTCCTATATCTAATGAGGCTATTATTGCTTTCCATGAAGATATATCTTGCAAAGAGAAGCCAATTATCCTTTCCTACTCTACTCCCTTCACTCCTCATTATCTCCAAACATAAAACTAGAATATGCCCAAGGGGGCCAATTAGAAAGGACAACCTATAAGTTAATGATTAGCACACACTGTGACAAGTTGCACACACACACACACACACACACACACACACACACTATTTGTTAATTTATATGAATATGGGGAAAACACACATGGGAATAGATTTTGTAAGAAAGAAAAACAAAATTTTAGACTCAGGCTGAATTTTATAGACATGGATCCATTTTCTTTTTTTTTAATTTTTAATGTTTTATTTATTTCTGAGAGAGAAAGAGAGAGAGAGAGACAGCGTAAGCAGGGGAGGGTCAGAGAAAGAGGGAGACACAGAATCTGAAACAGGCTCTAGGCTCTGAGCTGGCTGTCAGCACAGAGCCAGATGCAGGGCTTGAACCCATGAACTGCGAGATCATGACCTGAGCTGAAGTCAGACGCTTAACCGACTGAGCCACCCAGGCGCCCCAACATGGATGTATTTTCTGGAAATTTGAATTTAACATACTAATTTGAGTAGCTGGAAGTGTTTCTACCTATTTTCTTGGTGGGCTTTCTAAAATCTAGCCACAGTAGAGAACAGTGCTAAATGAAGCTGAGATACAATGTAGTTTAATGTTGAGGAAGGAGTTCAAAGACATTGGAAGGTAGAAATAGCAGAGGGCATTTATCGTGCCCTCTTTCTATGTTCCCAAAGCGGTCCAGAAAATGCTCATGAAAGAAATCTTTGAGAGTGCTTTGGTGGCTACTCTAAGTAGGCCAGGAATAGCTATGATATGCTACAGCTGAAATGGACTCTCCCCTTTACTTCAATTATGGTGGACAAGGAAATGGGCCTGGCCAAGGATTCCTAATTATAGGGCTGCCAAGGATTGAACATCTTTTGGGAAGAAAAGGAGGAGGTAGTTTTTCAAAGCTAATGCAAGACTGTGAATAGACAAGCCTGGGGAGCCTGGGTTTGGCTCAGGCAGGCCAGGGTAACATCCTTGGAGACTTGGCATCTGGCTCCATTGAGCTCTTCCTCCACTGGTGCTACTTTTCAGGCCTTAGACTTCAGCATCTCACAGGTCTTTTCTGTATCCTTCCCTAGTATTCAGGTTTACAATTTCCTGGAGGTGTTCTTCCCCCTTCTCCAATTTCATTTAAACCATGTTCTGACCAGGTTGGCCAGGCCCTGGGCAAACCTGTTCCTTCTGGCTGTGGTTCAACGTAGGTCTCCTTAGCCTAGGTCTGGAAAGCCAGATCTGACCTTCAGAGGTCACCTGTCTGACCAGCTAGTCACTTCCCATGTCCTCTTCTCTCTTCTAAGACATGCTGATCAGTGGATGAAAGTGATGCCGTGGGTCTTCAAGTCCTTTAGTGTGTCCCAGTGGAAGCAAGCATCAGGCAGGCTGGAGATGGGAGGTGATGGGTGGGGAACCGGTGGCTCCTGACAGCTGGGAGCAAGACAGAGCAAAACGACTGAAGAGTGTGGGGCAAAGGGCGTGGTAACGTCTGAACGGCTTGCTAGAAGTGAGTGGACATGGATTTGAACTTCTCATAGAAAAGGAGTCTGTTCTCCAGGGACCACAGGCAACAGCAGCTAATGGAGGAACCTGACTCCTCTGGAGGGTGAACACAGGGTGAACCAAAGGCAGCAAAGTCAGCGGTGGCCAGGAGGATTTGCTGAGTACTTTTAAGCCTTGACATGTCAATAATCAATATCACAAACTTCACTCACCCTCTGGTAAAATCTGGTCTAGTGGAGGTGAAATCTGTGTGCAGCAGCCGTCTCCACCCTAGACGCTCAGGCCCTGATCTCACGGCAGCAGGCAGCTCTGTCCCCCCGTGTCCCTCCTGCAGCCCAAGGCAGCTTCTAGGAACCCGGCCAAGAGCACGTCCTACTGACCTGGCCCTTGAGCTGTTTCCTGTGTTGTGGAGAAGCATTCTTTAGCCCTGGGATACCCACCTGCTCCTATACTTGGGTATTGTTTTTATAGGCTGTTCTTTCCCTGAGGCTTCTGAGAAGTAGGTCAAGGTACCTGCTTCAAGGGAGAAGTGCCAGGGGTTCAAGTCACCAGGCCTGGAGTCAGGAATCCTGAGTTCTGTTTCAGGCTTAACAACTAATCAGCTACATGACAATCTTAGGGGCACAGTCTCCCCTCTGGGTCTCCCTGGACCCTTCTCTGGGCTTCATAATTTTTTTCTCTGAAGCGGTATCCCCTGGCGCTGTCATCTTCTTTCCTTTTCCCTCCCTCTGGAAGGCCCTTTGAAGCTGTTAGCTGCTCAAGGCTGGTGCCCAGAGCAAGAGCCGCTGTAGCTGTGTGGCTGAGGGGCTGGTGCAGCTGTGTGAGGCTGGACCATCGCAAGTCAGGCTCCTGGGGCCTGGTGGCATGCCGTGGATGCTGACACCCAGGATGTGAGCGAGACTCCTGGTTTTTATGCACCAGTTGTGGATTACCTCCCACTTTTAAGCCCCCCTTTCTCTGTACTGCGGGGAGATTCAGCCTCTGGTTCATACGGAAACTCTGCCCTCCAAATCCAGGTAATAGGGGAGTAAAATACAGATGAGACAGAGGAGCAAATGTAGGTAAAAGGAAAGGAAGGGGGCATGGCCTTTGGACCTTTAGGCGGAGCTACTTGATTTAAAATGCACTTGTTTTGGGGCGCCTGAGTGGCTCAGTGGGTTAAGAGTCCGACTTTGGCCCAGGTCATGATCTCATGGTTCACGAGTTCAAGCCCCACATCAGGCTCTCTACTGTCAGCGCGAAGCCTGCTTCAGATCCTCTATCCCCTCTCTCTCTCTCTGCCCCTCCCTCACTTGTGCTCTTTCTCTCTCTCAAAAAAAAATGTTTAAAAACAAAATAAATAAAATGCAATTGTTCTGTGTACATGAGTGTGAGCTACAGGGCATCAGAGTCTGATGGGAAGAAAATGTATCCTGGGCAGAGTGTCCTGGGCTTGAATCCCTGCTTGATAGTCTCGAGAGTCATCTCACCTTTCTGGGCTTCAGTTTCCCAGCTGTAAAATGGGAATAGCACTGTTGATCTTGCAAGGTTACTGAGAACCTTAGCTGAGATGACCTGCATAAAGCGCCTGACCCAGCACCTGGCCCATAGTGTGCACACAGTAAATGTTATTTCTTTTCCACTTTCCTTCCTGCCATACTTGCCGCCATGTTTTGAGTTTCCGCAGATGCAGAAAGGGCCTAGTTAGGATAGAAATCCCAACTCTGACTTTTCTTCCTCGCCAAAGTTCACCTAAATAGCTGATATCTGCTTGAGGTTTTTTCATGGGCACACTGTTCTGGATATTGGGACCCTTGGATTTTGCTCTTTTGTTTAAACTGGGAGCCAGGAGGCTGTGTCCCCCTGCCCCCCCCCATCCCACAACTTCCTCATATGGGAGTAACACCTGCCAGACGGTTCACTCCTGAAGACAGTGCATTTTCTACTGTGCTGCAGACACCAGTGGCTAATGAGTATCTTCTGTGTTGAACAGAATTATGGACTGGGAGTATCTCCCCATGTCTAGACCAAGCTTGACTCCAAATCCTCCCTTCCACCCTGGTCCAGGTGTGACTCTCAGCAGATCTCAAAGCCACCTGACCCATCCTAAAACCGGAGAATACGGACAGAACTTCTTTGTGAGTCATCTGGGGGTCTAGACTCAATGTGAGATCTGAGACCCCTCCCAGGTTTTGGGGGGTGGGGGGCAGTGCGTGCATGTGCTGCTAAAAGAGGTACAGAGATACAGGAGCAGAAATAAAACCTGGATACAGTGAGGGGGTCAGGGGGGGTGATGAAGACAGAGACAAACAGAAACAGAGAGCCCTGTTCCAAGAGTCCAACAACCAGGATTCTCTCTCCAGTTCTGTTTTCTGCCCTGGGTGAGGAAGGAAAGAAAGAAGATAACTGAGTGCCCACTATATACCTTCAGGTAGGTTTTATAGAAACGTCCCAACAGTCCTGCAGGAAGCCAAGGTTCAGAGAGGGTAGATGATTGGCCTGCAGACACACAGCTCAGTATCTAGCGAGAAACTCAAATTAACCGCCTCAGTTTCCTCGTCTGTAAAATGGGAGACATTACACCACGTTGAACGTGATACCTCCCTCACTTGTGGAATACTCTAGGGACAAAACGCCTCAAGTGTGGGGTAAGAGGAAAAACTAAGGAATAGAGTACTGAAAGGTCAGGTGAATGTGTGAGACGCAGAGGAGTCTGGTTGGAGAAACCTTCAGGAAGCCCTGGGCTGGGCCAGAAGAAGTCATTAGGGAGTGGGGCGTCAGCGTTCTGCCTCCGGTCTGTTCCTCACGCGGTCACAGAGGGAGAAGTCGGCCTGGGGCACAGGTGAAGGATACTGCACGCAAAGCCTATGACTTACACGTATACCGAGAGAGGTTTAAAAGTAAGCGGGCTTCCGGCAGCACCTAGGGGGTGGGGGGTGGGGTGCGCTTCCCGCGTCCCTGGCCCAGGAAGGACGCTCTTTGGGAGCAAGCCCCGGCCGGAGATTGGCTGGAAGGCCCACAGCGGAGTTCTTAATTCGGGAACGGGGCTTCGCTAAGGGAGCCAAGGGAGGAGAGCTAAGAGAGGAGAGCGATTCCTCAATGCCTCCTCCATGCGCCCCCTGGCTCCGCCTACGCATCCTGGACGAATCTGTGGGAGGGCTACACCTGCAGCTTCGGGAGCCGCTGCTGCCCCTCGGGGCCCGCGGGTTAGGGGAGATGTCTGCTGTCGTCCTGTGCATTTCGACACGAGCAGGGAATTTGGGTGGGTGACTCCCCCGAGGAATGCCGCATCCAGGAACCGCGCCGCCCTGGACCTGGGGGCGACAGGCTGCGAAAGGCGTATCTGGGGGCTCGGGGGTCTGAGGAGGCTGCAGGAGCCGCTGCAGGCGGAGAGCGGGAATTTGCCGGGGGCGGGGCGGGGCGGGGGCGGGGCGGCCCGACAGTGGCCCAGCCGAGGGGGCGGGGCGCCTCATTAGCATAGCCTCCTCCCCTCCCGGCGCGGCCCTGCCCAGCAACCCGAGCGGAGGCCGGCGGCGCGCAGCCTGGGCGGCTGAATGGGCGCTCGGCTCCCGGCCCCGGCCCTCCCGCGTCCCACCCTCGCTCCGGCTCCCGCCCCGCCCCGGCCTCCGCCGGCGGCCGCCATCCGCCGCCCCGGCTGTGAATGAAAGGCAGGCGCCGGCGGCGCTGGCTGCAGGCGACTCGGCGACGCGGCCTCCCAGGAGGCGCTCGCCCCGCGGAGATGTACGGTAAGGAGGGCTCTGCCTCCGGGCTCGAAAACTTGCAGGGCGCGGACCATTGTCCTCCTGCGGGGCCCGGCGAGGCCGGGGGGCGCGGACTCGGTGCCCGGCCGCGCTCTTTCTGTCTTTCTGTGCGCGCGCGGGTGCGCGGAGAGGACAAAGATGCTTAAGGCCCGGGACCCTGGGGTCCTCAGAAGTCCTTTGGGCCGGTTGTTTGCGGACGTGGGGCGGTGGGTGGTGGTCCGTCGAGGGCCTGGGGGCTGGGATGATCCCGAGCGGCCGCGTCCTGGGGAAAGCGGGTCTCCCTTGGAGCGGAGCTGGCAGGGAGCGTTGGTGGAGGTGGTTGTGTGACAGCATTTGCAGAATTAACAAAAGCGCGTTGTGCTGGGGAGTTTTATGCGGGAAGCCGATCTGGGATTGCGGGGAGAGCTCGCTGTCTGCCTCGCGCCCGCCTCCGAGGACGTGGGGGGCGGCGCCGGTGCAGAGGGCTGGGGCACCAGCCAGTTCTGGGAGCCTCGCGTCGCCGCCCCTGGATGGACGTGGCCGCTGTCTGCCCCTACCGCCTGCCGCCTGCGGGTCCCAGGTTCCCCAACTTCCAGATTCACCCTCCGCAGTGATGAAGGGAGGAGACGCGGCCGAGGGAGCAGCGCCGCTCTGGGTAGCTGGCCACCTCTGGCTGCCCCGACCTCTCTGCCTCCCTTTCCCAACCATCCCCTCAACTGATGTGCAACAGTTAGACAGACGCCCCCCCCCCCCCCCGGCCCCGATGCTCTGTTCTGCTTTAAAATTCGCCAGGCATTTCTCTGGTTTGGAGGCCGTGTGGGTGAAGAAAAGAAAGCGCTTTGGGTCTCACATTGCAGCTCTAATGAATGGAACTCTGGAAACCCAGACCAGTTTAGAAAGCTGCGTTGCAGAGCCTCCAGACACTCTGAGCTGCAGGGTGTGTGTGTGTGTGTGTGTGTGTGTGTGTGTGTGTGTGTGTGTGTGTGAGAGAGAGAGAGAGAGAGAGAGAGAGAGAGAGAGAGAGATGTGATCTCGATGGATGTAAGTCCATCAGCCACTAGAACTCAGGGTCTAGCAGCTATTTAGGGCCAGCCAAAGAACTGGAGCTGTGCTCACTTCCCATCCCCACCATCCCCACTGCTAGGCCAGGTACCCGCTCAGGTGGCACCAGAGGGGTGAGTGTTGTGAGAAGAGCAAGTTCCCAATTTAACCCACCACGGAAGCCCGCTCAGCTTGCCTCACTCTGCACACAGACTGCACAGACTGTGAGTCACAAAGTTTGATGGAGGCAGAGGAGGATGCTGAGCACAGTACCAAGGCTTGACAATTGGTGGGCCTCACTAGAGAGAGAGAGAGAGAGAGAGAGAGAGATTCAGCCCTTTCCTGAGTGTCCTTTCCTGCCCCGTTGATCCCACATCTGCATTTCTGAATCAGGTTGAAACATCAGGCGATCCCCTCTGCAAGAATTATTCCTCTTGGATGCACTCAAGGGAGGGGGGTTGTTGACCTGAGAGTGCGTTCTGCTGGCCATTGGGGGGGGGGGGAGGGACTCTGTAGGAAGGTAACAGGGCGGCTGTTTTATAAGCTAGGAGGTTGTGAGGTTCCCAGAAGAAAGCTCTAGTTTCTTTCTTTCTGTTTTCCCCCCTCTTTTCTGCAGACTGTGCAGCCTAAAGCTGCAGATCACTTGACAAAGCAAAAACATGTGACCCACTGCAGGGCACCTGCAGTGTTAGGACTTAGGACAGGCCCGTCAGAATGGTAAGAATAAGGGACCCTGGCTCTGCTGGTCCACCTCACTGCCTTTAGCCCAAGTCGGTTTTGATAACTGATCCCGGATGTCTGGACCTTGAGAGGTCCCACCCTGTTGTATGAAGCAGATCAAGGAAGAGTTGGTTGGTACAGAAAGGCGAACCAAGAGGCCCACATATCTGGATGTTATTTTTGGATACACCACAGATTTTCATTTCTCTGTTACGTTTTTCTTCCTCCAGATGCAAACAGAGATGGCACTTCCTCCTAAATCATTCATAGAAAGATTATAAGGAAGGGATCCTCTGTGCAGTTGCCTGCAGCAAGGGAAAATCACGGCAATGCTGGCTGGGAGATCGTTCCCGAATCTTGCTTAGTGCAAAGCCTTGTCTTAGAAGGTGTAAAAGGGAACCCACTCCCAGAGGAGAGGACTCGTTGGCCTGGATTTTAGTCTTGTCTTTGTTTTTGTGAAAAGAAAGGGTCCGTGTGATGCTTATAATCATTCTCTCTCCAGAAGTCAAGAGCGTATGAGAAAAGCAGGGGACAGGGAGGTTGGGAAGGCAGAGTCACAGACTTCTTATATTTGGTTCTTCCCATATTTTTCAAGTGATTTGTCCAAGGTGACACAGTTAGGTGGAATGGGGGGAAATAAAAACTGTTCAGTGTGCCCCCCCCACCCCCCACCATGCCTTGGGTAAATGCTCAGTGGGAAAATGCCACCAGGGATTTTATTGGCTGATGGGCCATGAGTCCCCCATGTATGGCCGAAAGTCACCTAAGCTGTAGGTAAAGTTGTCTCTTGACCATGCACCTTGATGACTTGATCCACTATGAATTTGTAAAATCCGATTCCTGTTGCCACCTCTCAGCTGCCTGGGGATCCTGAACATACCTCCCTTCCTCTTCTCCCTTCCTCACCTCACCTTGGGCGCCAACAGCTCAGTCTTCCTGTGTCTCCAGCCTCTTCCATCCCCTTCCTTCTATCTGTGGGAGAATAAGGGCCCCCTGTCTTGGCTGTAGGATATAGTTCTGTCTGAGACGGAAGGATTCCTAGAACTGGGGTCAGCCTTTCTCAATCTAAGGGCCAGTTCATGGCTATGTAACTGCAGACAAGTGGGGTCATCGCTCAGAATTACATGTCCGTGTGAAATGGCAGAACGCCATCTACCTCCCCGGTCTGGGGTGAGCCTCGAAACGGGGCAATGGATGTGACAGTGCGTCAAGAGGTTCTCCACTCACAAGACCAGGTGCTCAAGAGCCTTGCACCTCCAGGTCCTCTTGACCCTTTACCCTTCTCCCTTCCTCTCTGCCAACCCTCGAAGACGGCTGTTTGCATCACCTCCCTCCCGAGGCTGACCGCACAAATCACCTTCCCTCGCTAGCCACTCAAGCCACTTCTCCTTTCCCTTCACCAAACTCACCCCAGCTGCCTTCTCGCCGCTCACTCACCCCTAAACCCCAGCTGCTTTCTGGAAATGGCTCTCCTAAAGGACACAGGTGACCTCCCACAGCCTTGTTTATACCCATGAACACAGATTGATAAGGGATCTGGAAAAATAAAAGCGCTTTGTACTGAGGTAGAAAGATTGTGGGCAAAATCTTCTGAAAAACTGGGTTCCCCATCGTGTTTCTTTGTGTTAGAATTGTATAACTGAGTTTCCCTGTCCCTCTCTCCTGGGATTGCGGCTACGGCCGTCCTGCCCGGGAGTGTCCCACTCACCCACCGAGGGGAGACAGAGCTCTGTGAGAAATGCTGCCCTCCAGGATGAGGACCGGGGGCCGTGGAGAGCAGCTGGACAGGATGTCCCCAGAGCCACAGTCCAGACAGCCCGATCCACCCCCCCCCCATGAGAAGCTGTTCTAAGAGCTCACCTCTCACCTCTCCCTCCCCACCTCTAGGTGCTGCCTCATCCTCCGCATTTGCCTTTCTTCGTGGTTGAGGACACTGACTGTAGGGAAGTGAGCAATGGCGTACAGCGTTCTGTAAAGATGCCTTAGAGCATACACGTGTGGGCTCCGTGTGGGTGGTGTGGAGAGGCTGCAGGGCGGGGCTGAGGCCCCCAGAGGTGCAAGGCTCACTGCTGCAGGGAAGCTCCATAGCTTCTGCTGCTCGGCATGGCAGGCGACTCCACCCCCCACCCCCAACAGGCGCGCGCGCTTGCGTGCCGTGACCTCCTCCCCCAAATCTTGAGGCTCCCGCAGCCTTATCGTGTGGTGTTTGGCCCGGGACAGGAGCTGTGTGGCCTGCCTCCCCCTGTGCCCGCCCCCACTCCTCTAGTCCCCTTAGGAGGAGAGCAGGATCCCTCTTGAGACTCACGGTTCAGTGAATCCAAAAGCAGTTTTCTTTTTGAGCATACATAAAAGTAGAAAGTTAATATTACCTTATAGACAGGCTAGAAAAGAGGAGGGAAAAGACTGCCCACAATCCTAGACACTACAACTAAGCTTTAAAAAAATTATTATTATAGGGACACCTGGGTGGCTCAGTCGGTTAAGCGGCCAACTTTGGCTCTGGTCATGATCTCACAGTTTGTGAGTTAGAGCCTCGCATCGGGCTCTGTGCTGACGGCTCAGAGCCTGGAGCCTGCTTCAGATTCTGCGTCTCCTTCTCTTTCTGTCCGCACTGCTCATTCGCACTCTGTCTCTCTCTGTCTCTCAAAAATGAATAAACATTGAAAATTTTTTTTAAATTATTATTATATAAATTACTACTAGGAGTTTCTACTCACCTGCTTTTGCCCATTCCTTGCAGTTTCTTGCCTCATCCTGGCTGTGTTACCCTGGGCAGGATGGTGAAGGAGCATCCGAGAGCCCCATAGCCTGGGTCTGAACTCTGACTCTGCCCTTCAGGCAACATAGGACTTGAGCCTTCCTGATCTGTTTCCTGGCTCTACAATGATGATAACGCCCACCCATCTCACTTCAGAGATTAGTCAGGATAAGAGAGCTGCCCCCGCTTTCTCCTTCTCTTCCCTCAACTCTCTCTTCTCTCTGTTTCTTTTTTTTTTTTTTTAATATTTTTATTTATTTCTAGGAGAGAGAGAGACAGCGTGAGCAGGGGAGGGTCAGAGAGAGAGGGAGTCACAGACTGAAGCAGGCTTCAGGCTCCAAGCTGGAATTCAGCACAGAGCCCAACGCGGGGCTCGAACCCACAAACCGTGAGATCATGACCTAAGCAAAAGTCAGACGCCCAACCGACTAAGCCACCCAGGCGCCCCTCTTCTCTCTGTTTCTTAATAAAAAGTTTGCAGAGAAACAAAACTATATGTCCCATAAGCTTAATATCAGTGTTGTGAGACCTGTTCCACATATAAATAAAGGAAAATCCAATTTGAAAAGCATCTTGTTTTTCCTGGTAGTCATCCAATCCTTCTAGAAAATCTGGAAAACACAGTAAACTATAAACAAGTATAATTGCTTTTACTCTTTTGATATCTTTCCTTCATGCATTTGTTTACGTGGTTGGAATTAGATTCATTTTACATAATTTTGTATTGTATTTTTTCTACCTAACATTAGAATATAAACATCCCCATCACTCCAAGTTAATGGCCATCATTTTTTTAATGGTGGTGTACCAGCCCACTGGGTGCAAGTGTAATTCCTTATTGTACATTTAGGTTGTACACTTAGTATTATAAGCCTGGGAAGGGTACCTGGTGCCCAAAGCTTTCTCTGAATTTTGGGATATTTCTTAGGCTCTACAGATGGGTTGTTCAAGGTATATAAACATTTAAAATATTTGTTACATATTGTCAAATTGTTTTCAATATATGTCAGTTATAATCCCCCTAACAGCCATGAGAGGACCTATTTTCCTGTACTCTCAAAAGCATTAAATGTTGAGACTTTTCCCCCTAAATTTTGCCAATTTGATGGAAAAGTTGTGTCATTTTAACTTGTATTCTTTATTTCTAGTGAAGTTAAACACCTGCTGTGTTTTTTAACCATTTACATTTTGGTGAACTTTCATACAAGTGAGGGCTTGATTTATTGAGGATATTAGCCACCGGCCTGTCATTTGCTTTATGCTTTGTGTTTTGAAGGGAAATAGATATAACCTGTCAAGTATTTGCGGAGTGTCAGTTATATATGCTATTCCATAGGGCATCAAGGGGGATACAAAACATATAGAAGTCCTTTCCATCAAGAAAATTATAATTTCAGTAGGTAACCAGGTGGTAAAACATGCAAAATTGTGAATGATACAAAGGTAGATTCAGGGTTGCAAGTAGAATGGAGTTACGCCTTCGGTGTTCAGTCAGCAGAATCTCAAGGTGGAAGAGAGCACTGTGAGGTGGAGCCTTTGGGGAGGACTTCAGAGGGGGTCTGAGGGCTGGATGTCTCCAGAAGAGGGTAAGGGCATACCGGGTAGAGGCACCAATGTGAGAAAGTGCATGAAGGTGGGGAGAGAGAAAACTTATCCAGAGAGAACCAGGGGGAGGCACTAACGAGGTTAGATAGAGAATGACTTGATAAATGAGATTTTGTCAGGATAAGGGCTTTTCACTTATCCCCATGAGGATGGGAACTATTGAAGATTTTAAAAGGCCAAAAGGCTGATTTGCTCAATTGATCGTTTAGGGAAATAAAGCTGGGGGCACTGTGCAGAATGGGCAGGAAGATGAAATGAAATTGAAAGAGAACAGATAGTTGTTGCAGCCACAGGCGGTAACGAAACGGGTGAGAAAGCTTTGGACCGGTTACAATTGTGCCTTTTCAGTGGAAGATGTTTGCCCCCTAAAAAAAAAAAAAAAAAAGGCAGTAGGACTGGGGGTGGGGCTGGGGGGATAAGGGAATTGAAAGTTTTATTTTTTTAAGTTTATTTATTTATTTTGAGAGAGACAGAGACAGCAGGAGTGGAGGTAGGCAGAGAGAGAAAGAGAGAGAGAGAGAGAGAGAGAGAGAATGCCAGGCAGGCTCCGTGCTGCCAGCGCAGAGCTAAATGTGGGGCTGGAACTTATGAACCCATGAGATCACAACCTGAGCTGAAACCAAGAGTTGGACGCTTAACCAACTGAGCTCCCCAGTCGCCCTGGGAATTGAAAAATTCCCATGTTTCATAAAATGTGGGTTATATAAGCACACATAGGAAATAAAGTTTATTTTGAAATAGGTGCTAAGTCACTTAGGGCTGTAAATTTATTATAATTTAACTTGTTCTAAAGATGATTTGGAGCATATAATTATACACATACATACACACATATAGACATACCTGTCCTACAATAAATAAAAAGATCAAAGCCAAGAAAATCTAAGAATTGTACAGAAAAAAGTAAAGCCAAGTATAAAGTTATTTAAGGGAAAAAAAAAAACCACATACCAACAGGCCCTGTTGTAAATTCAGTTTTGAGTTTCCTACAGGAAATTCAGTTTTGAGCTTCCTGTAGGCCAAAATAGAGGGGAAAAGTCATTTGTAAGACTCATAGCATCTGTAGGGGTTTTTTGTTGTTGTTGTTGTTGTTCACTTGTCTAGGACAAAAACAGCTTTTTGAGACACTGAGATGTGAGAGAAAAATCCTCCCCAAATTCCTCCTAAAAGAGGAGATATTTCATAAATATTGGTCTAAATTAGATTTTTCTTTTGCAAATATAGTTCCCTTAATCTGCTCTGTACCAGTCTGGAGACCATTAAGACCTGTCCAAATGCAAGTTTATGACTCTGGTTCCTCACTTTGAAATTGCCCCTAGCTCTGTCCTGGGCTTCCTTCCTGGTTTGCCACAAGCCAAGACTCACTGAGGTTCTTGACCCACTTCACGGCCACAGATGTGAGTTCTCCTTCCACACATGACTGTGAGTCTTCTAAGGCTTTCTCCCTGGAGAAGCCGTTCTTGCCTTTCCAGCTGGAGAAGCTGTCTGGTCACTCTCATTCACGATCTTTAGTTAAACTCCCTGCACAGCTGTGTATCACCATCTAGTATTTCTCTGGTCTGTGCCCTGCTAGACTGTCAGCTCCGTGAGAGCAGGGAACTCATTTCTCTCTTTCCCTCCTGCTTCTTTAGGGCATAAGACACTACCTGGTACAGAGTAAAACACTCAGATACCTCACTGAATGAATGAATCCTAAGTTAAGCGTCATCTTTTTTATTTACCTCTTTGTAACTTCTGACCCTCTGCGTGTTTCAGCCTTAGATGTGTTTTGAATAGCAATACAATTACTATTACTCCCGTTTCCATTCATTGGGCACTACTGTGTACCAAGCAGTAGTCTAAGCACTTTTATGTATTAACTGACTTAATCTTCCCCAAACTCTATGGGTTAGGGATTATTATTTTCATTTTAGAAATGAGAACATGGAGGCATTGAGAGCTTTAGTAACCTGCCCATGGCGACACAGTCATGTGATAAGGCTGGGATTTCAACCTAGGCAGAGCGTGGACTCCCCCCCGCCCTGACACAGTGCTGTCTCCGTAATATTCTGAATGTTTCAGAGAATATGGACCTTTCCTTTGCAGAGTTCACTCTACTTCACAGCCTCACCAGTGTTCATTTGAGCCGTGCAGGGGCATGCAGAAGAACACAGGTGAATCCCTGAGGGGAATGTGGCTTCTCTTTGGTCCCAAGCCAATCAACACGGAAGCTAGGAGCTCTCACTTCTGAGTAGGATCCTCTACCTCTGGGCACCCTGCTCACCTCCTTTATCATTGTTTTGCTTTGTGGGAGAGAAAAGGCCCCAGGAAAGCGCAAGGTGTGGATAAGTAAGAAAGGAGCCAGAGGAACAGGTTGGTGAGGGTGGAAGATGGGATACAGGAGCCAGTGATGGCCTGAGAACCCAGGAGGCTAGGGCACTCATGTCAGAGAGAGGGGCAGGTAGAGGAACAAAGTGGGGCTGGCACAGCCACTGCTGAGCCACACGGTGGTGTGGTCTGGAGGAGAACAGAGACTGGACCTTCTCTAGTGGGAGTACCTTCTGCTTCTCTGACAGTTTGGCTGTGAATTAAAACTCCTGGGTCACCTGGGTGGCTCAGTCAGTTAAATATCCGACTTCGGCTCACGTCATGATCTCATAATTTGTGGGTCCAAGGTCTGCATCAGGCTCTGTGCTGACAGCTCGGAGCCTGGAGCCTGCTTCAGATTCTGTATCTGCCCCTCCCCTGCTTGTGCTCTGGGTCTCTCTGTCTCTCAAAAATGAATAAAATTTAAAAAAAACAAAACACCTCCTTCCCTGTATCTTCAGATCCAGCCAATCTGGATGCAGTAATCACTGCCTCTGAGGGGGTGGGTTAGGACTGAGCTGTGTGTGTGAGAGAGGGACAGTGGCCCCAGGCTCACATGGCCACTTTCTAGCCATAGGACCCTGGACAGTTCCCCTCTCTCTGAGCCCATTTCCTCCCATGTAAAATAAGGATAATTAGTCTGCCTGAAGAAGTGAGGATATATTTAGGGGGAGTCAAATGAGATAATGTCTAGGTGCAGGTATTTACATTATAGAACACTATAGGCCCATGAAAGGTGATATTATCCCCATCTAAGCAACTCCAGTGGATGTTTCTGGGGGCATGCCCACCACCTCTCCAGAAACAGTGACCATCCCTGTGTACGAGGATGGAAATGTCATGTTTAGACTGTGTTTGTTAAATGCCTTAGATGAAAGGGTCTGATAAAAACAGAGAGCTGCTTCCATATTGTGAGCTAGACACCTGTCTCTGAAATCTACTGGCCAAATTAGGTCCCCGAGATGCAACCATAACACTGATTATATTGAGCACTTTCCTGTCTCCTAGAGCGCCATCCATGGATTGGTGGCCTGTGACCATGTGCCTCTCATCCCTGCACCAGAAAGATGAGAAATTCTCGTAGACCACAAAGAAGATAGATACAGAACCTTTAGCCAAGTCTTACTCTATGCTAAGTTCTTGTGTGTTACTGACATTTAGCAATGTTTATTCCATGCCGTTCTATTCATTAACTCAACTCAGAACAGCACTTTAGTGGTGGAAGCCATTTTTTCTGGGGTTGAGCTGACACAGAGATTCAGAAGTCCGACAGTTTGCTCAAGCTGATGCAGCCGGTGGAAGTCATTTTTCTCCATTGTCTCCTAAGCAGGCGCTCATAGAGCTCCGTGGGAGAGCAGACCCTGCCTTTGTGCCTGGTGACAATTAATGTACCTTATACCAAACAGCAAATTTCACTGTAAGGGAAGAATTCCAAACTGAACATTTTAGTAGATTTGGCATAGTTTTGTCATAGCTTTACATCAAAATGCACCTCCTGCGGTCTGACTATAAATCTGAGAATTAGGGCTTCTCAGTTCAAATGCCAATTTTGGTGACACCCTACAGAAGGACCCGGATACATTCAGGCACCCAGGAAGCAGGAGTGCCGAGATTCTTAACCTGGCAGAGCTCTACGCTTCATCTCACGCTTACTGAGAAAGACTTTGCTCTGTATCCCAACTTTCTTTTTAGATGGATAATGCTTTAAATAACATTTATAAATTGTGTGAAAAAGAATCGCCAAATTACAAGAACATTTATAAAGATCTTGGCAGAGATCCCTTAGAAAGGAAATACCTGTAATAAAGTGATGTCTTCTCACTACTTGTACAGGATGGATGCTTCTAGGGCAGAAGCATATAGAATGCTGCTGAAAAACTCCAGAGCTTTGTAGCCTCCTACCACATCTTCACTGTTTCTTATACTTTGCTGTTATTTTTGTTATTTATTTGTCACACTGGATATCATTTAGTTCTTCCTCCACTAGATCTGTGAACCTCTTGAAGACACAACCTCTACCTTAATTATCTTCATTTTTCCTAGCATCCAGAAGAGATCTTTTGGATATAGTAAGAGCTCAAATGTTTGCATTGAACTATAAAATCATTGTATGTGTCACCCATCCATCCACTGATCCATCCATCCATCCATCCGTCCATCCAAATCGAGGAGCCTATTTCCAGGATACCAGTGATAGTGGGCAGGGGCGAGGCAAGGGAATTCAAAAAGAATCCTGAAGTGACAGCAGCAACATTTCATCATCTTACTTTGTCTTCCCCCATTGGTCATAAGAATATACCAGAATATAGCCATTTGACTTTTCCTCTAGACTTTGATGGTGTTAGTCATGAAAAACAGCCATTTGGCCTGCCCGCTGATATGGTGAAGGGCAGTTAGAGAGACATTCTCACATGTTTCCTCCTTGGTCTGTGGAGCTCAGAAAAAATACCACAGTCTTTTTCTTCAAAAAAGGAAGGTCACTTAGTGGTATAATTATGGGTAAATCTTTATTTTGATTTCCATTCTTATCTTTTGTGCATTATACTTTCACAAACCAAGGAAAATGAAAAAGCTCTTTTTAAAATTTTAAAAAAATGTTTATTCATTGTTCAGAGACAGAGCGTGAGCAGGGGAGGGGCAGAGAGAGAGACACACACACACAGAATCCAAAGCAGGCTCCAGGCTCTAAGCTGTTAGCACAGAGCTCGACATGGGGCTCAAACTCATGAACTGCAAGATCATGACCTGAGTCAAAGTCGGATGCTTAACCAACTGAGACACCCAGGCACCCCAAAAAGGCCCTTTGAGGCAAAGGCAATGAAATGTCTGTTTCTCATTGCTTGGAAGCACCTGGCCAGAATGTTCCTGAATAAAGCACTACACAGCCTTGTGCACCTTCAGTCTCAGAGCTGGAGTGTGGAGGCCCTGAGTGGAATAGCAGAGGGATGCCAACCTTGGCTGAGGGTCATATCCAGACAGCATAGAAGAGGAACAAACACCAGGCTCTTCCGATTGTTTCCATCAAACTCCAGAAAGTGCCTGGTCTTTTAGCGGCCTGGCCCAGCCCCTGGTAAATACAGTAAACACGTCTGACTGTCTTGAGAAGCTTGGCCTCAAAGCTATTCCACGGCACTGCTAGGAATGTCCTCTTCTCCCCCAGATAACACTATCAGAGAAGAACAAGGCTGAGTGTTCTGGAGAGGAGTGGGTGGTGCTGGACGTCATACAACGCTTTCCTTCTGCTTGATCAAGGACATTCATTTCTGTGCTGGGAAGGAGAGCTGCCCATCAAGGCTGATTCTGACTCTGTGAATTTGAATAAAATTCTCAGCCTCCCTTAGATTTAGTTTTGCCATCTGCAAATTGGGAGAGCTGGCCTGGACGGTCTTTAAGGGGTTCCCAGTTCTTCGGTCTACTAATGGATTGGAGGAGCTGTGTGTCCCAAGGCTGAGGAAGCAGGGGCTGAGGGTAAACCCACAGCAGGAATCTTCAAAAGATCTGGATGGCAGTATAGACACTGTGATCTCAGGTCCTCTATGTAAACTGTCTATGCGTCCATTTCCTCATTGATAAGGTGAGGATAATGATCCCTTTGTTAATCCAAACAGTGCCTGTCTTAGGGTCCTGTTGATTAGGGATGCAAGCTGATGAGTATGTTGGGGTAGGTATGGGTAAGAGCTGTGTGGCTTCCAAGTGCTGGGGGCTATGATTCTTGCTTTATATACATTCAAATTTCACACAGATCCTGTGTGGGAGATATTCCTTTCCTTTGGCCTATTTTCAGATAATAATAAGAAAGGTCAGAAAAGGGGGCGCCCAACTGGCTCAGTTGGAAGAGCATGGGACTCGTGATCTTGGTATTGTAAGTTCGAGCCCCACATTAGGTGTAGAGATTACTTTAAAATATTTTTGAAAAGTTCAGAAAATTTAAATGACTTGTTGGAGGTCAACCAGCTTATAAAGTGGCATAGCCAAGATCTATTTCATTCCAATGTTATTTTCTTCCATTCTGCCTGGATTCTTATTGAAAACACCATCATTCATTGGACTACATCAAAATTTTAAAAATTCTGTGTACCAAAGGGCTCTAAATGGCCTGCTCTGAGGTGAGCAACAGAGTACAAAGGCAGTTCGTGGAACAGGAGAAAACATTTGCGAATCATACATCTGATAAGAGATTACTATCCAGAATATATAGGAAATGCCTACAATTCAACAACAACCACAACAAACTTGTTAAAAAATGGGAAGGGATGCCTGGGTGGCTCTGTTGGTTAAGCGTCCGACTTCGGCTCAGGTCATGATCTCATGGCTCGTGAGTTCATGGGTTTGAGCCTCATGTAGGACTCTGTGCTGACAGCTCGGAGCCTGGAGTCTGCTTCGGATTCTGCGTCTCCCTCTCTCTCTACCCTTCCCCTGCTCGCACTCTGTCTCTCTCTCTCTCTCAAAAATAAACATTAAAAAAAATTTTTTTAATGGGCAAAGGACTTGAGCAGACATTTCTTCAAAGATATATAAATGGCAAGGTGCTCTAATTATTAGGGATTTGCAAATCAAAAACACAATGCCATATCACTTCCGCTCCCTTAGGATGGCTATGATCAAAACTCCAGAAAATAACGTGCTCTGGTGAGGGTGTAGGGTAATTGGAACCCCACGGGCGCTGCTGAGGGCGATGAAAATGGTGCTGCCGTTATGGAGAGCAGTATGGCGGTTCCTCAAAGAATTAAAAATAGAATTACCATATGATCCAGTAATTCCACTTCTGGATGTATACCAGAAGAAGTGAAAACAGGGCCTCAAAAAGGTATTTGTACACCCACGGTCGTAGCAACATTATTCAAAATAGCCAGGAGTGAAGGCGACCCAAGTGCTCATCCACAGATGAGATGATAAGCAAACCGGGATGTATACATGCAGTGGAATATTACTCAGCCTAGGCAAGGTTGATGACCTGGCATTAGTCACCTGATTGCTCATGGGGTGTAGACAAAAGGAGACCAGAAACTGATGTCATCATCTTCTTTGGATCACTGGAAAACTCTTCCAACTTAACTGAAGAATGTTATTAACTTTTTTTTTTTTTCAAAGAAAGAAGATCTATATGAATAAAACTGAGGGCTGGAATGGGATGGCATTTGGAGGAAGCAGCAGGGGCAGTGTGGGGGGGCGCATTCACCCTGGGTGGCGGGGTGTCCCAAGGAGCTCGCCACTGTGCCACTGAGCAGTGGGGCTGCAGTGCTGCGAGAGGTTTGGCGGGAGAGGCATACAAGACATATTCCACAGAGGGAAATAAACAGTGGATTCAGGTGTTGACCCCAACTGAGCCACAGGGGCTGGCATCTTAAGTTGCAGGTTGATTTTTGCTCGAGCCGCCTCTCACACGGGCAGCTCTAAATGGCAGCAACAAGCTTTATTTATTTACAGAAAAGCTCATACTCCATGAGGGAACCAGCCTATAATCAATGCCTGGGGCTGAGCCCTGAAAGCAAACGGCTGGAATACTAACAGCGGTTATTTCTAGTGTCATAAGATCGTGGATGATTCTCGAATCTTCTTTAAAAAGAACATTTTTGCATTTTTTACATTTTGTGTAGTCAGTGTGTATTTTAATCACAGAACATAAATATAACCAAAAGTATTTTTTCAGGGCGCCTGGGTGGCTCAGTCGGTTAAGTGTCCAACTTCGACTCAGGTCATCATCTCACCGTCCATGAGGTGGAGCCTGGCGTTGGGCTCTGTGCTGACAACTCCGAGCCTGGAGCCTGCTTAGGATTCTGTGTCTCCCTCTCTCTCTGACCCTCTCCTGCTCGCACTCTGTCTCTCTCTCTCAAAAAACAAACAAATAAACAAACATAAAAAATGTATTTTTTTTTTTATCATGAAAGCCCTGTGGGTAGTTATCTAGAATCTTCTAAGTATGTTTTAGAAATGATTATGTGAGAATGCCTGCAAAAACAAATCTATGATGATAGAAATTAGAAATCAGTGGTGGGGTAAGGGGCTTGACTGGAAAGGGGACCACTTTAGGGGGATCTGAAATGTTTGATCTCTTGTTTGCGTGGTGGTTATCCAAGTGTATAAACAGTTGTCAAAACTCAAGGCAGTGAACTCTTAAGATGTGAGCGTCTCTTGCATGTTAATTATATTGCAATAAGACCGTAGAAAGCCCAGGAAGAGAAAACACGCATGCAAACAATAGCAGGTCTGTTTTGTGTCGCTGGCAGTCGGGTGTGCCAGGAGACGGCAAGGACCTGTGCCAGCCGGCACCAGGGATCTCACCCACAGCCCAAGATGGTCCCCAGCAGCCCCGTCAAAGCGGTCATTGAGAGCTGCTGGCCAGGGGCGTGTGCTACTAGACAGAGTACATGCTGAGCAGAGGCTGGAGGATGCCGCTCCGGGAAGTCGAGCCCCTTGTGACAGCCGGGGAGCTGATGGTGCTGGAAGGCCACGGGCAGGGAGCCCGCAAAGCAGGGCCATCTGGTGTAAGGCCTCTTGAGCACTGCTCCCGGCATTGCCTGCTCTCTGGGACATTAAATGACAAAATAAAGCCTGGCTTTACCAGGCCTGCAGCACTGTCCCTGCACTGACATAGGCACGGCTGGTGGCTGGGCAGGGCCAGGCGTGTGTACAGGATTGATTTTTCCATTTCCTCCCTGGGGCTTCTGTGACCTCACAGCCCACAGTGATGGCTTTCGCCTGAGAATGCTAAGCCTTTAATGGCCTAATTATTCACCTGTTCTTAATAATTCTTAATAATGTGCTGGCTTGTGCCATTTCTGCACAAAGACCTATATCTTCCTGGCTAAAAAAAAAAAAATTCTTTTTTTTTCTAATGACACATTGAAAAGGATAAACTTCGGTGTCTCCTTTGCAGGTCAAGGTCAGCTGTGAACAGTCAAACAGGCCTGGGTTTGAATTCCAGCTATGTCACATAACAGATCAATGACTTTGGATAAGTCCCTTCATGACTCTAAGCCTCAATTTTCCTCATCTATAACATGGAGACAATAGACCCTACCTCAATATGGTTGGGATGATTACATAAAATAATGCATTCAAACCTCTTAATGGCTCCTGACACATAATGGGAGCTTACATGTTAGCTGATGTTAGTATTAACAGGAGGGATCGTAATAGGTATTTTATGCTGAACATTCTTTTTAGTGACAAGATTGCAATAACGGGGCCCAAGGATGTGCTTCTGAGGAGTCATTCCGCACTCCTCTTCGAGAGCTTTCTAAGGAGCTGCTTCTTTCTCTCTGGGTTTCTGCTTTCAGAGATGCACAGCACTCTGCTTCGCTGCCTTCTTAGCCCACCTGCTTTTTGCTTCTTGCGAAGGGCAGAACCTTCTGGGGGGACTTTCTTCCTCATGCATGTATGTCCCAAACACCCATGCGCACTAGAACCACTTCATTACAAATGGGTCTTGGCTGTGCATGGCCTGCTGCTTACTTGGCATTTTTAGTATGACTCAACCTAGGACTTGTTTTGCATTTTTGCAGAATTCTGGTGCTTGCTCCTGATTCTGTTTTGCATTTCAAAAATGTTGCTTCTGAAATTTTCCCTCTGGCTCCGAGACCACCCTGGTCCTCGCTTTATTTTTTTTAGCAGCTCTGGGCATGGTGCCCGTTTTGTGTTCTGGCACCAACAGCTCAGGCTGTGACAGACTCTCTGCTGATGTATTTGGACTTTTAAAAGATTGATCTTGGATTCATAGCCTTTGAGAGTCTGCATCTTAAATCTGCTAATTCTTCTATATATTTAGAGCACTCACACTTGCTCTCAATCAGTTTGGCTCCATAACAATGAAGCTTCCTCTGGTTTCTATATTTGATACTGTGTGTTCATTTGAAAGCTGGAGGTGAGTAACCCTGCTTTTTATAGGCTGCCTGGTGACCGCAGTGGGAAGCTGGACATATTATAGGAGTGGGGAAGGAAGAGGTGTGTGTCATAAATCCTAAATCCTAATTTCTAGTTCTTAGCTCCAACCTTAAACCAAATTGCCAGGGAAATTTCTAGTACTGTATTGTTTTCATGTAATGGATTCTACTATGTCTCAAGCTTGCTGAAGGCCAGGCTTATTTACCAGAAGGCTTCTTACCCCCCCATAGTTCACATATTCTTTAAAAAAAAGAATCAAGGGGTGCCTGGGTGCCTCAGTCAGTTAAGCATCAGACTTCAGCTCCAATCATGTTTCGCAGTTTGTGAGTTCGAGCCCTGGGCTCTGTGCTGACAGCTCAGAGCCTGGAGCCTGCTTCAGATTCTTTGTCTCCCTCTCTCTCTGCCCCTCCCTTGCTCCCTCTCTCTCAAACATAAACATTAAAAAAAAATTTCTTTTTAAGAATCAAATGATCAGTGTGCTGAGTAGTAGGTACTCAGATGAATACATTTCAGATGAATGAATTCCCGCAGTGAGCTCAGAGCTCTGCACAGACAGCTATACACATAACCATTAACTTTTCCCCCTTTGTTCTCATTCATGAAGATTCCCTGGGCTTAAAACGGCCACAAAATACTTCCTTCCACAAGTGTAACCAGTGTAACCTGTACACTTCTTACACTGATAAACAATGCTTATAAAGTAATAGTAAGTAAATTATAAAATAGCAACAATGTTCTGTTAACAGTAATTCTATCATCAAAACTACAAACTATGTCTGGGGTCCTGAGGCCACTTTCAAAGCACCAGTTGCGAGGGCCACCTCAGATGTTCCCCCCTCCCCCGCAGGGGCCTGCACTGCTGATACTGGAGAAGGCCTGTGGTTCCTCAAGTACTCACAAGTACTCACACAGCATCTGGCGTGGGCAGAGGGGGAAGGCTTGGAGGGGGACATGGGGCAGGGGGTGGGGTGAGCTGCCAAAGCAACATGTCCGCCATGATGGATGCAGACAGACCAAGCATTACTTTTGCTATTGGTAAGTAAATGACCCATGTAATACTCTAGATGCTTCTAAATTAGAAGTAATGGGAGCTGGCAATATACCTTACACCTCCCCGCCCCTGCCTTCACGTGGCCGTCCACTTATCCATTGTATTTGAGCTTCCACTGTCACCACTCTATGGAAAACCTGTCAGGAAAGCCTCCAACAGAGGTCTGACTGCTGAGCCCCAGGCCTTTGCTGCCCTCTCAGCTCTCAGGTTTTCCTTTCTTGACCATTTGTACTTCTTGAAACTTTCTTCTCCCCCAAACTGGTGTGCCAGTTGCCCCCGGGGTGCCCATCTCCATCTGATGGCAGGTATCCTTGCCTGTCCCTGTGCAGATGCTGTGAGGCTCTGTTCTTGCTTGTCTCCAAGTGCCCCCCTTCAGCTGTCAACTCCCCTTGGGTGACTCCCACTGGGGAAAAGGAGGGAGAGAAGTCAAGGGGAGCCCACATTTTGGCCCACCTCATCTCTGGCCCTCCACACCAACCCCACATGTCATCACTCACTCTGGGGCAGGTGAGCCCCCAAGCAGAAACCCTTCCTTACTCCTGATTCCCTTTTAACCTACTCACCACTCCACTGCCAGCGAGAGACTGAATTTGCACACCTGCCCAGTGTGACCCCCCCACGCCTGTCACACCTCCACATGGGCACTGCTAGTTCACGGCTTCCTGTCCTCTGCCAGGGAAGCCTCATTCCGTGGCCTCTGGGAGGGGCAGACCGCGCTCCATCCCCATATGCACTGGAAATAGGCTCCTTACACATTCGACAGCACAATAAAAAGTGGTCCAGGGGTGCTTGGCTGGCTCAGATCATGGAGCATGTGACTCTGGATCTTGGGGTCGTGAGTTTGAGCCACACATTGGGTGGAGAGATTACCTAAAAGATTTACTAGTAGTGATAGGTCTCCTCTTGGCCTGCCATCTGAGGGCACGTCACCACCCGGCCCCTCCCTCTGGCTCCAGCCGCGCGAACACTGCCCTAGACAGACTGGCCGTCCCTCTCCCGCAGTGCTCCCTTGGACTTGGCTCCTCCGAGCTTTTGCTGATTCTGTTCCCCCTGCCTGGAATGTCCTCGCTTCTCTTGTTTGTCAGTATACTATCTGTGCCTCGTTTCTACTGGGCAGCATCTAAGCTGAAACGACACCTCCACCCTTGGAAGTCTCAGCACGCCGGCTCTCCGACCCCAGTGACACTTGGACTTCCTTTTTGTTTTGGCTGTTTGCGCACATGCTTTCACTCCAAGCGGACGGCCCCCCGTGCATTCCGTTTCTTTTTGCCTTCTACCACGTGTAATGGACTCAATACGTTTGTGTGTCATGCATGGGTGTGTGCCTGTGTGAGTGAATGAAGTGACTTCTGTGTCTTTAGCACCAACTTCGTGTCAAAATTCTAGCAAGAACTGAGCTGAGCAAATGCAGAAAACAGCCCATGTGTGTGTGTGTGTGTATCTAAACTCTTAGATTCCAAATATTTGAACAGAAAATTATTCCTACCAGATCTGAAGAGAAAATGGAAAAAACATGAACATTATGTATATTTCTGTATTATCCATGCATCATACATTTTTGTATTATTATCACAAACATTTTTATTGGAAGAGGAAACTGAAATCAAAACTAAAGCTCTAAATCAGAGCTGGCCAGGACGACTTCCTGCGAGCATGTAAATGGTTTATATCTGTGTTGTTCGATATGGTAGCCACTGGCCACGTGTGGCTATTGACCACATAAAATGTACCTATTGTGCCTGAGGAGCTGAGCTTTAAATTTTATTTAATTTAAGTAACCACAAGTGAGGCGCCTGGGTGGCTCAGTCGGTTAAGTGTCCGACTTCAACTCAGGTCATTATCTCACAGTCTGTGGGTTCGAGCCTTGCGTAGGGCTCTATGCTGACAGCTCAGAGCCTGGAGCCTGCTTCAGATTCTGTGTCTCCATCTCTCTCTCTGCCCCTCCCCTGCTCACGCTCTCTCTCTGTCTCTCAAAATAAAGACATTAAAAAAATTAAGTAACCACAAGTGGCTACTGGCGTCCATAGTGGCTATTTTGTCCCCTCATCCCAAGACCCCAAGCCCCAGCCCCCACGCTGGAGGTAACTGCTGCTCACCTCGCGCTACATATCCTTACCGGCCTTTTTTCACACATTCACAGCCTGTTCTATGCACCTGTTTTCGCACATGCCAGGTGTGTTCAGCCTGTGTGGGTTTCACGCAAACGGTCTGATGTCATACGTGTTCTGCAGCCTCCTTTGTAACTGACAGTATATTTGGAGAGTTTCTGGAGAGCGCACATAGCCCGGCTTTATGAATTTCCGCCACTGCATAGTGGCCGATGCCCGGAGGTTCACGGGTTTATGGAGCCAGCTCCCTACTGATGAACATTTAGGCTGTTTCCAAACAAAGTCCCCAGCCCACTCTGATCTGCGCATGAGAGCAAGTGCAGAGACTGAGAATGGAATTCTGAACCAAGAAGGGGCAAACATCCTTCTTCCCCATGTGGTTCTCCCGGGCCACACGTGCAGGGTCAGGGCCGGCAGACGGTGCCTCGGAGCCATTACCACTAGTATTATTTTGTAGGAATACAAGCCATTATTATTATTATTTTGTAGGAAGCTGGCCGACGTGCAATACTGTGATCTTTGTTCTCACTGCTCGTACTGAGAAGCTGAAACCTAGATTTTATCTATCAGGCTGTGATGAGCTCCAAAAATACTGAGACATTAATAACAATTTGAAGATGACACAGACAGCATTCAGCAATATAAGCAAGCTGAGTTCCATGCAGAATTTGAGAAAACCCTGGAATGTTCAGGGCCTCCTCTTTGAGTTAGATTTCTAAATGGGGCATAGGAGGCCCAGGCCATGGGAATAGCCAAGAGTCCACATGAATTAGAGTGAGGAGAGAGGCCATCGCCTGTTCTAGTGGCCACAGGGTATCTTATCTTGTGCTTTTTTTGTTTTGTTTTGTTTTTTCCTCATTTTGAAGCATGCTAAAATAAAAAATTGTTAAAGATTCCATACTAGGTTTTTTTTCCCACCGGTTACCATGGGTTACTGGTGATTTTAAAGTTTAACCCCGGAGGAGGAGGAGCATGGTGAACAGCAGGTAGCATTCTATAAATTAGAAGCGCCCCTCCGCAGCCAGGAGAGGGAATGGGCCGTCCTCCAGCCAAGAACGGGGAAAGGAATGAGAGCAGCGGCTTGGAGGGAAAAGAGCCTGCTAGTCAGACTCACAGACCAGGAACTGGGGGAAAGAATGCAAATGTCTGGCGTTCGTGGCCATGAAAACAAAGGAGAAAATTCACTGTGGTTTGACACCCCCCAACAGGTCACACTGCTTCCTGACCATCTCCTGTCCTAATTTAATCATAATTTCCATAGTCCGGGCCACACCGGGGACACACTTTAGTATTTACCTTTCTCACGAAACACCCATCCTAAAATGTTTCTGTGTTGTCACCTAGTCTTCCAAAGTATGCCAGTGAGGTTTGCACTTAAATTACTTATTCGAATACATTGCAGCCTGCTGGCTGGGTTTCACTCCGAGTTCCTTTGTTTACAAACATCGTGGTGAGCGGTTTCCCGTGCCTGTGATCAGCAGACATCTGGAAAATCGGAGTTCCAGTGCTGGAAGGCTTCTCTCCATTGTTTTCCCTCCAGATTTGTGTCTGCTTTTAGTGCATTGATTTTACCAGATCGTTTTCAGACTCTGGCCTCAATTCACCTTCTGTTTCATGGCTGGTCCCAAACGTTGCACGTCACTCTGATGCGGTGCTCCTGAAACTGTCATGCCACAGTGGTGGCTGCTTTTCTCATCCCGTTTCCAGGACCAGTGTGGCTAGTGAAGCGCTGTTGGGCAGTGGGCGGGGGGGTCCCCATTTTGGTCACGAGTTCCAGGTGCTGGACTTCCGTCTCCAACTCTGTGATGTCAGCATGGCCTTGGGATGTTCTGGCTAAGGGTGTGGCCCATGGGGCCCTTCCTTTCTCTTCTCATTGCCCTCGCCATGAGTCTGGCCCTATTGTCCTATGTAATGGTTACTGCTCCTTCTCTTGGTGGCCTCCCTTCTTCTGTTCTCTCTAAACTCAAATCCACCGTCCAGATGACTGTTGTTGATCTTCACCCTCTCACACCTGCTTTTCAACAAGCCCTCAGATAGCTCCTCCCCACCCACAAGATACTTTCTCAATTTCTGAAAACTGTCCTAGGGAAATAATCCAGAAAAGGAAAAAAGCTGCAATGTACATGGACTTGCTGTAACATTTTTAATACCATGAAAGTGTCAACAAGATAAATGTCAAATAATACAGAAAAGGCTCAGCAAATGATTTATGCCTCCTCACTGGGATTTTAAGCCACATTAAAAATGATGATTATGGGGGCACCTAGGTTGCTCAGTGGGTTGAGTGTCCGGCTTCGGCTCAGGTCATGATCTCACAGTTCGTGAGTTCAAGCCCTGCATTGGGCTCTATGCTGACAGCTCAGAGCCTGGAGCCTGCTTTGGATTCTGTGCTCCCTCTCTCTCTACCCTTCCCCTGCTCACACTCTGTCTCTCTCTCCTTCAAAAATAGATAAACATTTTTAAAAAAATGATGATTATGGAGGTGCCTGGGTGGCTTAGTCAGTTTAGCGTCAAACTCTCGTGTTTGGCTTAGCTCGTGATCTCACAGTTCGTGGGTTCAAGCCCCATACTGGGCTCTGCGCTGACAGTGTGGAGCCTGTTTGGGATTCTCTCTTTCCCTCTCTCTCTCTCTGCCCCTCTCTGGCTCATGCTCACTTGCACACACACTCTCTCTCTCTTAAAATAATTAAAATTGCCATAACTCGTGAAACTTCTCTTGAGAAACATCAGTCCACCCAGGCTGGCTTACCTTTTATTTATTGGTTGCGCCTTTTTCTCCAACTAGACTGTAAGAGTCCCGAAAGCCAGACCTGTGTCTTGTTAGCACCCAGGCAGCCTTGTGGGGGCCGTGCAGAGTAAGTGCTCAATGTACATGTCGACAAGCCTGTTTCTTCCTCCAGTTGTAGCCAACCTGGTGTGGGGCTGGCTGGTCGCTCAGCTGGGCAGTAAGAGAGGCTCTGGCATGACAGTGGTCTTGTGCCACCAGGAGCAAATCAGAGCCCTATATCAAGGTCCTCTGCAGGTTACCACCTCCTTTGTTATATGCCAACTTTTAAGAAACTATTTTTTTTTCACGTTTATTTATTTTTGAGAGAAAGAGAGGGAGAGGGAGATAGAGGTCCCAAGCAGGCTCTGCACTGACAGCACAGAGCCCAATGCGGGGCTCAAATTCATGAACCATGAGACCCTGGTCTGAGCCAAAGTTGGAAGCCTAATTGACTGAGCCACCCAGGCTCCCCAAAAGAACTCTTATTTTGTAAAATATATTCACAGGTAGTTGCAAAGAAATGTACAGGGAGGGCCTGTGTACCCATCACCCAGCCACCCCCAGCGGGAACATCTTGTGTAAGTGTCGTTGAGTGTCAACATCAGGAATATATATATACATATAATAATATTATTATATATTTATATTATTATACATTATTTTTTAAGTTATATATAACTTTATATGTTATATATAACTTAAAAAATAATGTATAATAATTTTATAATTAATAAACTTAATATATAATTAAGTTATATATAACTTTATATATATATATAACATATAAAGTTATATATAACTTAAAAAAATAATCCACCTTCGAAATTATCTTTTTCTACTTGGGCACATGTTCTTCAAACCCTTGCCTGACATATTCACTCACACTTCAAATCTTTACGCACACCTTGCTCCAAAGTCAGAGGGCCTCTCTTGTTCTGTTCCTCACTCTGTTCCTTGCTCCCTGTGTGATCTTGGTCAAATTAACAAACCCCTCTGAGCTTTGGTTTTCTCATCTGAAAAGTGATAATACTAACCTCGTGGAAATTTTCTTTAACTATTTCTTTATTTATTTATTTACTTATTTATTTATTTATTTTATTTTATTTCTGAGAGAGCATGAGCAGGGGAGGGTCAGAGAGAGAGGAAGATACAGCTGTGGAATTTTTTTTTAAACATAAAGTGCGTAACCTAGGCCCACGATACTAATAGGCTGGTGTGGGCTTTCTCCCCTCTTGATACGTGGAAAGCCCTCTTTTCTTCATAATTCAGTGGAATCCTTCTCTTTTAAATAGTGTTCAGATGAATCTCCCCTCGAAATTACTTTCCTATCTCTGGTTGCCTCGGCAGTCCTGCTCTGTGTTTGTGTAACATTTAATTAGTACGATCCTGATTATGTGTTCCATGTTCCTGTCGAATATATTTTCATTTCAGCTTTTGCCGATCAGCAGCATAAGGTATCTGAGGGGAGACCTCAGTGTTCTAGTTTCTACAAGCCAGCGTAGTGAATGAGAGCCCGGGATGGGTGCCATCTGTAAAATGAGGAAAACTGTGTCAACCCCACAGACTTTCCATGAAGGTGAAACAAACAAATGCCAAGTGGACACTCAGCGCAGCGCCCGGTGCAGACAGGCTCAAAACATGGTAGTTGCTGCTGCCGCTCACATGACACCTCCTCACTTGCGCTTCTCCTCGGGGCTTTGTCCTTGGGCCTCCAAGGGGTGATGTGTATCTACCCAGATTTGGATTTTTAAAAATTTTTTAATGTTTATTTTGGGTGGGAGGGCAGAGAGAGAGGGAGACACCGAATCCAAAGCAGGCTCCAGGCTCTGAGCTGTCAGCACAGGGCTCAGTGCGGAGCTCGAACTCACGAACCGTGCGATCATTCCCTGAGCTGAAGTCAGACGCTTAACCGACTGAGCCACCCAGGTGGCCCAACATCGATTTGGATTTAAATGTATAAACAAAAACAAAACAAAACAAAAATCTCTAAACAGTTGTTTCTACTTCACTCCACACTCCAAGTATAAAATAAAACCAAAGGACTGAAAGGGTCAATCTCGCTCTGCAATTCTATTTTAGGGGCACCTGTGTGAACTTCGTGAGTTTGAGCCCTGCATCTGACTCTGCACTGCTTGGGATTCTCTCTCTCCTCCCTCTCTCTCTCTCTCTCCTCCTTCTCCTCCTTCCCTGCTCTCTCCCTCTCAAAAAAAAAATTAAAAAAAGAAATTCCATTTTATTCTGTCTTGCCTTCTCCCTCCTAAGCTGGGAAAGAGATTTTAATAATGATTAGAGTGATATTGACGATGATAATACCTAAGAGTTTCTGAGCGCTTATTATAGGTTAGGAAGAGTTCTTAGAGCTTCATCTGTGTTGACTCAGCCTGTCTTCACCACAACCCTATGAGGTGGTTCTGTTATGCCCATCTTGCAGATGAGTAGCCAGAGGCACATATTGCTTGACCACCTCGCCTAAGCGTGCACAGCCGGTGAGAACCCGGAACTGGGATCAGAAGCTGGGTTGTCTGGCTCCTGAAAATAGTTGGGATACATTTTTCCCCTCTGTCAGTGGTTCCAAGAGACAAGGAATGGAAAAGCATTCTGTTTATTGTTAATAAATTTCTCACTTGAAGAGCAATCCTGAAGCCCAGGGAAGCTCACAGTAAGGAATCAGTTGCACACAGGAAATCAATTGCACACATTTCTGTTTTTTTCTTTTTCTTTTTTTTAATTCCCATCCTCAATTAAGGTGGCAATCAGATTAACCAAGATTGGCCGGAAAACAGTGAGCCTGTTGGAAACGCAGGGCCCTCCGAAAGGTCAGGCTGCTGTGTTAGACACCGTCCGGCCCAAAGTGTCCCCCCAGGGAGAATTCAGCTGCTATCTAATTCTATTTCCAATAAAATCTGTCCTGAAATTTGGGCCCTGCCTCCTTTCTCAAGCCCATTGTTGTCATCACAGCCTCTTGGCCTCTCTGCTCCTGAATCTTCCTGAGCAGCGAGAAGACAGGCCCCGGGCCCTGCAAACGCCCTCCCCACGGCACCACTAGTCTGGCAGCCACACGTCGCCATCGATCTTACCACCAATGGAACCAACCCAGGCTCTCCCCGCACCCTTCCGGCTTTCATTACCAAGGGCAATTTGCCACATCATTCAGAACAATGAACAATTAGGGACAACAGTGAGAAATGATTAAATAAGAGTCTGGTCAAAAGGTGCGGTAGTGAGTGGCTTAAAAATGAGGTTCTGAAAAATATTCAGTCAGAAGGTAGATACCATACAAAGAGAGGAAAATAGGTTTTAACACTACACAGGATGATCCCAATTTTATGCATATATTTAAAAGTATGCACCCGGGTGCCTGGGTGGCTCAGTCGGTTAAGCATCCGACTTCAGCTCGAGTCATGATTTCACCGTTCGTGAGTTTGAGCCCCACATCAGGCTCTGTGCTGACAGCTCAGAGCCTCAAGCCTGCTCTGGATTCTGTGTCTTCCTCTCTCTCTCTGCCCCTCCCTGCTCTCTCTCTGTCTCTCTCTCTGTTTCTGTCTCTGTCTCAAAAATAAATGAACATTTAAAAATAATTTAAAAAGTACAAAATAAAAATAAAAATAAAATAAAAATATAAACAAACACTAAAACAAACACACTAAATTTTAGTTGGGCGGAGCAACAAACTTAACAGGAAACTGAAAAAGAAATAAGCAAAGTGAGAATTGCTTGTGAAAAATAAGAACATACAATTGTATCTGCAAGAATTTTCATGGGGGGGAGGGAGCACCTAGGTGTCTCAGTTAAGTGTCATGATCTCAGTGTCATGATCTCGAGGTTCTTGAGTTCGAGCCCCACATCAGGCTCTCTGTTATCAGCACAGAGCCTGCTTCAGATCCTCTGTCTTTCTCTCTCTTTGCCCTTCCCCTCCTTGCGTGTACACGCAAGCACACACACTCTCTCTGTGTTTCTCTCTCTCTCTCAAAAATAAACTAAAAAAAAAAAAAAAGAATTTTCATGGAATATTATGACCCATCAAATTAAGATAGCTACATTCTCTAGCACAAATGAACTGATCTGAGAAAAGGCAGTATGAAACACCCTAATACAGAGCCACCTAATAGAACTTTCTGTGATGATAGAAATGCTCCATTCTCTCTGTGCTGTCTAATACAGAATCTATTAGCCACATGAGCACTTAAAGCAAATACACAAAAATATTAATCATCACAAATAGTGTGATTGTAAGTGATATTTCCATTCATTTTTATTTTTCCTGTTTTACACATGTATACATGTGAGTGTGTGTATTCCTTTTAAAATCAGAAACAAGGGAGCACCTGGGTGGCTTAGTCGGTTAAGCATCCGACTCCAGCTCAGGTCATGATCTCATGGTTCGTGGGTTTGAGCCCCTTGTCGGGCTCTGTGCTGACAGATCAGAGCCTGGAGCCTATTTCGGATTCTGTGCCTCCCCTCTCTCTCTGACCCTCCCCTGCTCATGCTGTCTCTCTCTCTCAGAAATAAATAAAACATTAAAAAAAATTTTTTTAAATCAGAAACAAGAATACAAAGGAAAAAGAGAAGATAGAACCTTTTTGGTTTTCTTACATTTTTTCCCCTTTGGAAAGCTGTTGATTTTTCTGTTTGTGGATTCACCTATACTTACTAGCTCTCTCCACCCCTACAGATCCAGCTCAGATCTTGCCTCTTCCAGGAAGCCTTCCTGGACTCATTAAACTCCCAGAGATTTGTTTAGGCTTATGGACTCCTCTCTTTCATTGTGACACATCATGATCTTTAAATGTGTGTGGTCTCAACTAGAGAGAAAACTCCTCGATGACAAAAACTATATATTTTAAACTTCCTCCTCTTCCCCACCGCACCCAGCAAGCACCAGTACTGTGCGACGTGCTGGGTCCGTTAGCGTCAGCAGGACACCGGCCGGGCCCTCTCTGGAGGCACTTGAGTCGGACGCCCCTTTCTCTCCGAACTTTGTTCTGTTTCCTCCAATTCATCTGGAATGGGTGTCTGTGCTATGGGCCCTGGGTGAAATTTTATTGTAAATTGCTTAAATAGAATTAGTTTGCTTTGGTAAGGGTGATCAAGTTCAGGCCTTGCCTTTACAAGGGGATTGTAAAGCTAAGAAAATAAATACGAACTATTTTGAGCAAAAAGACATTTTTCTTGGTGAATGGGCATAAGGCAGTGGATGTTTATAAAAAGGAAGCCACGGGCCGGGAGAGGAGGTGGCTTCTCTGGGTCTCACGCTGATCAAAGGCATTATGCGTCACAACAGCTTTCCTCCGGGCCTGCTGGGCTCAGGATACTGTACTGCAGTCAGAGAAAAGAGACCTGAGGAATTTACAGTTTACGTGGGGGGAAGAAAACATGAGTCACCGGGATGACTTGGGCTGAGCAAGCGGTGGTAGAAGACCATGAGATGCTACAGCAATGTGGTTGGCACCAGGGCAGGTAATGCCTAGAGCTGGATGTGATTAACAGAGGTCATTCAAGGAGGACCTAGCAGGCTCTGCCTCTCCTGGCCCTTCACCATCTCCAGCTTCTGCCTGGTCCTCGTCACCCGACATGCTCTCATCTGCAGCTGTGGGACGGTCCGTGGCCAGGTGGCTCCCCATCTCTGCTCCTCTGCAGACCTCACTCTCCTTGCAGCCAGCTTGGCCTCTGGCGGCTGGACCGGCAGCTGCGGGAGTAGAGCCCGGGCTAGAGGCCTGCCTGCTGCGGGGGACAGGGAGGGGTGGACATGTAGACGGAGCACGCCCCATGCCACCATTACGGGCCATCCCCTGTTGAATGCGAAGTGGAGGCATTATCTAACGTAGCGGTTAGCCACACGAACTGCTTGTCTGTGAAACTAAACCGAGCAACGATCAGCCTCAAACCTACACAGAGAATGACTTGAAGCACAGAGATGGGCCAAGTGGCATTTACAAGGACTGGATATCAGAGGCCACGGAGGCTTCCCAGCGGAGTGGCTGTGGCAAAAGAAAGCACGGGATGAACCTGAGAAATTGCCGAAGATACATGTCAGGGAAAGTGATGGGAGAATTAGAGGAGCCTCATGGCAGAATGTCACACGCTGTGTTACGTTGGGCAGGGCACTTAACCTCTCTGATCCTGCTTTTTTATAAAATGAGAATAATAATACGGCATACTTTATGGCATTGTGATGAGTATTATATTAAATATTTGTAAAGTGCTTGGTGTGTTGCTAAGCACAGAGAAAGGTGTAAACCCTGGTTTTTTAATGTGGGGGTTTTTTGGTTTGTTTTTCAATATTAAAGATCAGCACATGAGAAGCTGGGGCAGGGAGGGAGGGCAGGAGGGCTCCAAAGAAATGAACACCGTATCTCAGGGTGCTGTGTTAACGGGGCCCTAAATGTTGAAAAGAATGACGTGTTTAGTGTTGGAGATTTTCCGGTTGTGTCAGATTCCCAGTTGCCCTGGTGGGTGGGTCGCTCCCATCAAGGGGACAGGTCAGTGGAGGAGACAGGACCAGGCAAGCAGAACAGAGGTGAAACACGGCTGCAGAGCGTAGGAGTGGCGGGCACAGACGCTGCGGGCAGGCAGGTAGAGGTCCCCGGGCCCTAGAGGCGGCCAGCGGCGCTGAGAGCTGCCCGGCTGTGTGCCAGGGTCACAGAGCAACGCCGCTGGCCCCGCCTGAGATCCAAAAGTGGTTCTGATGAGCGATCAGTCAAGGCAGGGGGAAGGGCAGCGTGGGGCAGGGCACAAGACACCCCTGACTCCAGGCTACCCGCCCCCTCGCCCCTCGCCCCCCACCTGGAGGGAGGTGGGCTCCAGTGAGCCCAGCGTCAGGAGGCACAGCCGCGGCAAGCCCAGAAGACGGGCTGGAGCCTGCCGTCCTCCGTTTCCCCGGGGCCCCGCTAGGGAAACCGAGGTCTTCTGCTAAATGCCTTGTCCTCCCCTTGCTGACGTTGACATTCGTGATTCCTTTTCTGCCCCAGTCGCACTCTCATTTTTCATTCAGCAGATATGTACGAACATCGTCCCCCTCCCCAAAAAGGTTAGACCCCATCCAGGCTCTGGGATTCAGCAGGGACGAACGGGCAAGGTTCCTGCTCTCCAGAAACTTAGGTGCAGGGGAGACAGAGTGCGGGCACACAGAAAGGGTGTCGATTGGTAACGAGTGTTGTGAAGAGTGTTGTGAAGCAGGGGTAGAGAATTATAGGAGAGCGGTGGGCAGGGAAGTTCTCCCCGTTGGGGAGAGAGACGTTTGGGGCAGAGACCTTAGGGGGAAACGTGGGAGAGCCCAGAGGAAATAAGGAAGAATATTCCAGATGGGGGAATGTCAAGTGCAAGGGCCCCGAGGCAGGGTTGCGTGGTAGGGCACGTGCAGTTAGGGCAGAAGGAGCCATCGGGAGATGGCAGGAAGAGAGGGGTAGAGCCACCGGGGCAGGGCTGACTATTCTTAGAGTTTTCAGGTTCGAGGAAGCCACTGAAATCCTGTCACTGGACACTGTTGATCCCTACTGATGTGAGCTTTCAGTAACCGGGGCAGCTACATACTAGTGAAGTTGGTCATCTCATTGTCCCCTCTTTCTTAAAACAGGTATAAAAATATTAGGCAAGACAGATCCCAGAGACAGAGGAGGATCCTTAATACATTTATGTTTAGCGTCCTGTGGTCGGAGCTGCCAGACGTGATCCCCGGGGAGCCCGAGAGAGCCCTCAGGGAAAGGAAAGGACTCCTGTGTTAGAAATAAAATGGCTCAGGGGCGCCTGGGTGGCTTAGTCGGTTAAGCATCTGACTTTCGCTTAAGTCATGATCTCGCGGTTCGTGGGTTTGAGCCCTGCGTCGGGCTCTGTGCTGACTGCCAGCTCAGAGCCTGGAGCCTGTTTCAGAGTCTGTCACTCCCTCTCTCTCTGACTCTCCCCTGCGCTTGCTCTCTCTCTCCTAGAAATAAATAAAACATTTAAAAAAAAAGAAATAAAATGGCTCAGAACGTAAAAGGTTCTTGTACAGGCACATGGTGGTGAGTTAAACTCCACCTACTTCTATGTACTAACATTAAGAATAAGTATTATCAGTAACAGGATTAAATATAGATACATATAAATGTATCACTGAATCGCTCATAGCAATGGACTGTTTTCAAATTATGCCTTCTGTTCTTCCGGTTATTCTGGGTTATTCTGGCTGGGTTGTGGCTACTTTGAATCCACCTTCTTCTGGATGGAAGCTTTCTAGAGGCGCCTCTGGGCTCCCCTCACCCCCCGAGCTGCTTTGGCACCTAGAGGCCAGGAGTTCTGACTGAGCCTTGCCAGCTGTGTCCCTTATGAGAGAGGAAACTTTTATCTCCTGCCTTTGGCTCTGATTACTTACCCAGGAAGTGCAGAGTGCTGCTTGAGGCTTTTCGGCCCTTTTGCCAAGATTCCAAAGTATCTCTTTAGTTATGCGACTGGTCCCTTTCTAACCCGGAGCACATAGGATGGTACATAAATAGCATTAGGTTTATTTTCCTCAGTGATTCTTTCTTGTGTTTCCAACTTCGGCTCAGGTCATGATCTCACGGTTCATGGGTTCGAGCCCTGCATCGGGCTCTGTGCTGACAGCTCAGAGCCCGGAGCCTGTTTCAGATTCTGTGTCTCCCTCTCTCTCTGACCCTCCCCTGCTTGTGCTGTCTCTCTCAGAAATGAAAGAAAGAAAGAAAGTTACCTCTGGTTGCTGAAAAACAAAAAACGATTAACTTTCTCTATACTTCCTCTCTGCCCCCAAAGAGCAAGTCTATTAATTTTGCTTCTTTATCTAATTTTCCTTAAAACTGGGTATGTAAAAGGTTTAAGAAACAAAAAAACTCCAACTTAGCAGATCAGTTTATAGACACCTGTATACTGACTGGTTTCCTCATATAAACACTCTACCCCTGCCCCATGCCTCCAAGATTCTACCATTAGAGATTATTTTGTTTGGCTGCAGAGCTTTTTAAAAAGATGCGTATGCCCTCTGGAAGACTGTTTATCAGCTATTAGCATCTTGTAACGTAGATAATTGGATCACTGAAGCAGACAATTTTGATTTTCAGCAGGGTGCTAATAAGGGCATGTTTCTGGAACCAATGGGAGAGGCCTGAAGGTCCCAAATGCCTTAGTTGGAGGGCCTTAGGGAAGGTGAGAGAATGAGGAAAAGGTGAAGCGCTTTACAGAGAAGTAGCAGGAGGGAGAAATAAGAAGAAAGCAGCAGAGGGAAAGGGCAAGGCAGCCGGCTTCCTGCCCATTTGCCCTGAGCAATCGGATCCTGTCTGAAAGCACGGGTGGTCACGCCTGGGCTGACGAGCCTCAGAGCTCCGGCCTTGGTGTCTCTCACAAGCCCTTGGCCTCCTCACCAACTGCCTGCTGGACGCTCTGCCACCTGATGTCCCACTCCCCTGGCCCCAGCCACCTCTGTCTTCCCCAGTTCGGTGGAGGGTGCTGGTCTTCCGTCATTGAACCTGAAAGCCTTCGGTCCTACGGTCCTAGTAGGGTCCCCACAGGGCCCCTGGGGTTTGCTGATTCTGCCCCTCCCTCTCCCATGCGGATAGCATCCCTCACTTCAGGCATTTACCCCCGACCTGGGGCGGTCCACTCACTTATCTCTGCCTTAAATCTCTGTGTCCAGCCCTGTGTGCCACCTCCAGGTTGATCGTCACAGTCACCCACTGCTGGCAGCTCCCGGAGCGCCCTGTAACGCAGGCAAAACCTAAACTCTTCGGCCTGCTGCTCAGAGCTGTCCTCGGTCTGGCCCAGCCTGGTCTTCCGTGTCTTTCCCTCAAGGGAGCTGAAGAGCGAGCGGAGGATGTAGTGAGTGGGCCAAAGTATCCCTCAACCCCCACCCCAGCCCCCTGGGGAGGGACCGTTAATTACCGTCTTCATCCTTCAGGTGAGGAAAGTCGGCTTTCAAGTTAAGTGACCTGTTCAAGGTCAAACAGCCAAAAAGAAGGATTGCTGTGACTTCAGCCTAAGCCTGTCTGACTCCCTGAGCCCAAAGTCTTAACCACTGTGGCCTGGGGTCCCTGGTCCGGTGGCACCAGGGAGCGGCGTGGTGGCGGTGCGGGGGCTCAGCCAGAACCTGCACTTCTGTGAGTTCCCCCAGACGACTCGTGTACACTCTACAGTTGGAGATTTTAGGGAACAAAAAAAGGTGTTCCTTGACCCTCTTAGGCCTGGGTCTGAAAATTAAAGTGACAGACAGGGGCGCCTGGGTGGCTCAGTCGGTCAAGCAGCCACGTCTTGATTTCGGCTCAGGTCATGATCATGGTTTCATGAGTTCAAGCCCCATGTGGGGCTCTGCTTGGGATTCTTCTCTCTCTTCCCAGTTTCTCTCTGCCCCTCCCCCACTCGTGCTGTCTCTGTCTCGCTCAAATAAATAGATAAACTTTAAGAATAAATAAATAAAAATGAACTGACAAAGATTAGCGGGACAAAAGCATACACATTTGAAGATTCACATGGACATAGGGACCTTTACTAGAGAATGAGACCTTAATATATGACCAGAGTAGGAAGCTTTCATACCTTTTAGGCAAAAAACAAAAACAAAATACCAAGAAATGTGTGAATAATTGACAAGACAAAGGAATTGGGGCTGAAAGTCATGAAAATGGTAAATAGTGAAGAAGTAACTAGGGAGATAGCTTAATAAATTAAGGTTTTTTGCAGAGTCCTCTGATGCTTTCTCTGCCTGCAAAAGGAGATTTTCCTGCCTTTGTGCAGAAAAGGGAGAGTTTTTTTCTACATTGATTGCTTCTTACCTTCAGGTCAAAATAATTTTTATGTCAGAGAGGCATATTTTGGGGTGACCTGTGCTCTCCTTCAGGGCACACTGCTTCTGGCTCTCCCAGCTCCGTCCCTGGTATAGTAGTTAAGAACATCACGGCGTCTGGAAGTAGATATTTGGGGTTCAAATCCTGGTCTGCCACTTATCAGCTATGTCGCTCTAGGCAGGTAACCAAACCTTTTGATGCCTCAGTTTCCAATTCTGTAAAATGGGGATAAAATAGTGCCATCTATGGGTTGTTGTAAAGATTTAACGAGCTAATGCTAAAGTATTTTAGTATGGTGCCTGACACATAAGGAATAAAGCACCCACTGTGTGTTTCACCTCTGTGAATCCTACCCGACATCTTGCTTGTCCCTCCTCTTCTGAGAAGCCCTCCTCCTGACTCTCAAAGTTGTAGGTGATTTCCCCCTTTCTAGGTTCTGTGGCAAATTCTGGGGTGGCAGTCACAGAATTGTATCTCAGGGAAAATCTTTTCTCCTTATTGTATTGATGGGGAAACAGTCTCACAGATAAAATGGCAGAACCAGGACTTGAACCCAGTATTTTTTAAATCTAAAATTAGTGCTGTCTCCAATGTACTACATTTGTATACCTTTCTATCCCACCATGCCAGGCAGTGCGTGTGCTTTGGAAGAAGAATGTTAAACGTATTCATCAAGGTGATACTTGTAACTGCAAATAATGAGATATCGGTTTGAACAAAGTTCCACAGATTCCTTTGCCTTATGCCTTCCCGGAGGCTTTCATATGCTGATTTGCACCGTGAATCTGGAATAGGGAGCTTTGGCATGCACACTTTCACATTTCATATATTTACTCAGTTTCATATATTTATTTGTCCTTAGACCCTTTTCCGGCAGGATTCTCGTTAGCCTCTCACAACCAGCGCGTCTCGGAACATGGTTTGGGGAACGCAGCTCTGTTCTCCGGAGCCCCACCCCCACCCCACCCCCATCCCCAGGTCTCAGCTCAGTGAAGTCTACCTTCACTTCCGCCAGGGCGCTGCCAGCAGGCTGGGTCTGAGGCCCCCAGGGTTGGTCCCACAGGACCAGGCCAGAGGGTCCTTGGCTTCAGGCTGAGAGCCAGCCAGAGACAACAACCGGTTTTACTGAAGATGCAGAGAGCAGATAGAGATGGCCCATCCCCGAGAGTCGGAAAGAAAAGGGGCGTGAGTCTTGTCTTTCTTCGGGGTCTGGGGGTTTCTTATGGAGGACAATGGTCTGGTGCATGTGTCTTCTCAGGCATCCAGGCATCAGTGAGAACAATGATGAGGACCCAGATGTTACTCCTTGGAGCCGGTGCGGGGGTGGGGTGGGGTGAGGCGGGCCTTGGCATCGAGATGTCTAGCACCGTGTTCCGGAACACGCATGTGATGGCTTCCTCGGTCCCCGGGTCCTTCTTTGGATGTTATCTATTCTAGAGAAATCATTAACTCCTTGTATCACAAGGAGGGCATAAGCTATTTGCATTACGAGACGTGTGTGGAGTAGGGTAGGGATTTAGGTCCTGGTAAGACTAGAAGCCCTAAAAGAAGCAAAGGAAAACCCCAGCTTTTCCCTCTCATTTCCCTTCTGTTTCCCTGCCTCATTGCACGACAGCGGCCGTGCTAGTGACGGACCTTCTGAGACCCGGTCCTGCGGATTCTCTCCAGTGACCGACCCCCTTGCTTTGATCTCGGCGGCATCTGACTCTGCTCTGTCTAGGGAGCCTCTGGCGTGTCACATTCACATTGGGGTTTGCAGAGCTCGTGCTGAGGCAAGAAGGTTCTCGGGGACGCTGGCTTGGGGAGGGTGCCGGCAGTCACTGGAGGTGGAGGTCAAGTTGTGACTTGCAGATTCGTAGAGCTGCCTTGGGCAAGCGGTACCTGCTGCACACCCACAGGCTAATGAGGTTTGATCTGAAGGAACGTGACTTGGGTCTCACTTCTCAGGCCTTTGGATGTCCGCTGGCCTTGGTCACTGTTGCTGAGCAAGTAGTCAGTGGGGACGGCGTGGGGGAAAGTTCCCCTGAGACGTACCAGCTGGCAGCTACGGAAGAGTGCGGCAGTTCTGGGCCTGGGGATGCAGAGGAGAGGACCGTACTGGGGGCCTGCTCTAAGGGCTTTGCAGCCATCAGCTCGATTCGACCTCACGACAGCCTCATGCCACCAGCCCAGGACATTCACGCACAGTGTCCTTACTTGCTCAAGATCACGCGTCTGGGAAGCAGCAGGCAGTGCCGGGATTTGACCGGAAAAGCTATGCTGTTGACCACTTTGCCTCACAAGCTCTCCAGGCGTCTGAGGAGGTTGGAAAGCAAAAGCAGACTAGGAAGAAGCCCTAGGACAGAAGGCAGGATGCACCCCGGAGGCCATGGCGGCTCTGCCGATAGCAGGTACCTGCTCTCCGCTCCTGTTCTCTGGGCCTCCTTACCTTTCCCTGACTGGTGGGAAAGTGCCCTGGGGCCTTGGCTATGACTGGCTCCCAGCAGGGCCCTGCCTGGGGCTCCTCCAGGCCCCTGCGCACCCCAGGGAGAGGCCTGTGGGTCAGAGAATGAAGCAGAAGGGCAGCCTGCGGCGCATGCCTTCTAGAACACAAAAGCAGGAGACGAAACTGAGCCAGCAGCCCCAGACCGAGATACTAGTGGGCCTGGCCTCACTGCTGTAGTCAAGACCTGCAGGCCCCCTGGGCACCCCTGCACAGAGGCTTCCACCCTGAGTGCCCCAAATGGCTCGACAAGTCAGAGTTTCTAACAACCGCGAGCTTGGCCTCTGTCCCGTGCAGGCCCTGCCTCATCCATCTCTCAGAAATGTTTGAGGAGGGGACTGATGCTGGGGCCTCATCCATCTCTCAGAAATGTTTGATTAGGGGCTTTTCAGTCCTAAGTTCTCTGGGTTGCTATTTCCTCACTCCCTTAAAACACAAAGGGCCCGTGTCCCCGTGTCCCCATATCCCCGGTGAGGAAGGTGAGGGCACGTCCTGGGGGCATCTTAGGAAGAAGCCCGAGGGCTGCATGGGCAGAGGGCCGGGTGGCTGAAGGGGAGAGAGGAGGAAGGGCTTAAATCCCGGGCCTGGAGGCTCAAGACGGAGAAGGGCACCCGGGAGCTGTTCCATCGTGAGAACTGGCCCCGGGAGCCTGGATGATATCACCTCCTCCCAGGCGTGGGCAGAGAGGGGACCAGAGATGCCCGGCCAGCCCAGCGGGCGGAGCCTGGAGGGCCTGTCTCTGCCGCCTCGGACCAGCTCTGCTGTCCTGTTCCTGGGCGAGTGGGAGCAGGGCGCACAGCCACCCGTGGCCTGGGCGAGGGGAGTCGTGACTCAGTCCTCCTTCGGGGATCCCCTTGCACCCATCCCCTTGGATCCGAGTCACTCCTACGCCCGAATCTCTGCCTCTTCCTCCTGCTGGCACTGCTGCCCCACACCCCCCTCCCAATCAAACTTCCCGGAGGGCTGCTTTTCTCCGCGGCTGGAAAGCTCTTCGTGTGATTAAGGTAATTCCCACTAAAGTAAGTCATTCTTTTTTGAATGACCCATAGGCTTGATACTTCCAGAGTGCATTTGCATTTCAACTGGAGTTTGCACAAGCAGAATTAAGCATTAATTAGTAGAATGAGGGAGCAATTATTGGGGGAATGGACTTTCCCAGGCCCTTCCCTGCCCTCCCCTGCTCTCCTTCCCTCCCCCCGCCCCCCTGGGGGTGAGGGGTGCCGGGAAGGAGAGATCCTTGCAGCCAGAGGAAGGTTGAACAGCATCGGTTCCCAGACGGTTCCATTTCCTTTGACCGTTGAAAACTTTGTGTGATCCTGAAAGAGTCAACTTTTCATTTTCCCAAGGTTTGTTCGATTTGCTGATTTCCTAGCACCATCATTTCACAGCAGCAGAAGACAAAGGAAGAGGTCACGTCAGACAGTCGTCTAAACGGAATAGATTCGGCTTTCTACAGATGTACCACGTTGTTCTTAGTCTCTCGTTTTGCTGCACACTGGTGACCGCTTCCCGGGTGAGGGGCTGGCAAGCGGGACCTCCGCCTGGCTGGCCCCTGAGTCCCCGCCCCACCCGGAAGCACTGTGGTTTTCAAACACCGCCACACACCGCATTAAAGATGCATTTTCAAATGTTAATAATTAATGATAATGTTAATTTATCATAGTTTCATCTAACCTTCTGTAATGGAAATGGCCCCAGGGGACAGGACGTAGAGGAGACTGAGGAGCAGAGAATAAAAGAAGTAGGGAGTCAATGAGGGGCCCTGGGATGAACGAGCACTCCTCCAAGCTGTTTCCGCCACTGAGACAGAGATTGAGACAGAGAGAGAGACTGAGACAGAGAAAGTGTCCACGTGCGCACGGCCGCTTGCATACAGGGAGCCCGGGAAATCTGTAGGGTTGCACCTGACCTTGGGAAAGCTCCCACCCCCTCAAAATGGTTCTCCGTGGTCTGGCTTCGTGACAAGTGCTGGTGTCCTGGCATCACGCCCGCATATGCCACTGCCCTTGACCCCCAAGCAAAAGACACGAAGCAGAAAGGGCAAAGGTTTGGAATGTGTGCAAGTGAGGGGAGACCCGCTCCAGGGCCGCTGGCACTCCAGGGGAGGGACCTTTTTGTCCCCCCCCTCCCCGCGTCTGGCTCCTTACAAGCTACCTTGGCCTGGTTCCCAGACCCCCTCAGCCTGCCCAGGAGGCCCCCACTCACGGGTTTCTCTCGTTGCCATTGCAGGTGTGTGTGGCTGCTGTGGCGCTCTACGCCCCAGGTACAAGAGGCTGGTTGACAACATCTTCCCTGAGGATCCTGAGGTGGGTTTCACTTCCGCCCGACTTCACCTCCCACCAGCTCAGCCCATCCTGGGCTGCGAGGGGGAGGCGATCTCCCAGCCCCTTGCCACTGGGTCCGCTCAGACCCTGGTCAGTGGCCAGAGGCCGCGGGGGGGAGGGGGGGCCTGTCTGCAGGGAAGATCTGAATGTTTCTGAGACATCTTTCCCGCCCATGTCTCTCGGAGCAATGGTTCCTTAAACCACTAACTCCCTTGATGCTACAATTTCCCTGCCGTTTTGTGTGAGTACTTCCGTTCTCGGGTTTTGGCTCAAGAGGCCATGTTACCTCTGTGGTTCCCCCTGGTACCTGTCAGGTGGTCTGGGTGGAAGTACGCCAGGGGGGCCTGGCCTGGTGGCTTCTAAGCCACCACTCCCCCCTCAGGCTACATTATGGGTTGTGTGGTTTTGGAAATGTCAGGATCTGATATTCTTGACTTACTCTCTGGAAATCAATGAGAGCTTCTTGACAGACAGTTGAAGGGTCACATTTCCAGCATCCTCTGGAGAATAGAGGGGCTAAGCTGCCCCTCTTCCTAGTCATGTCTTGGTGCTGGATATCAGCATATTTTTATTCTGAGTTGCTCCCAGTGAAGCCTTGGTATTCACACACACACACACACACACACACACACACACGTATACACACCTATACACACGTGTGTATTTATACATTCGTGTATGTATATGTATATATATATATACACACATGCATACACATATATACACACACATGTGCACTTATACCACTATTTTCGTCTATAGTTGGCATACTTTGGGCTAAGTTGTGAGTTCCTGGAAGGCAGGAACCTTGCCTTCATCATCTCTGTATCCCTGAAACCCACATGATAGGTTTGTCACACACATAGTGGCCTTCTATGATTAAATTGATGATTATTAACATCATTGATGTCGATGATTAAATTGACGCATTATTTGCTTTGAGACTTGAACCCTTCTAGCCATGGAATGGCCACAGTGAGACATGATCGCCTAACTCTTGCAGGATGGCTTGGTGAAGACCAACATGGAGAAGCTGACCTTCTATGCCCTTTCGGCTCCAGAAAAACTGGACCGAATTGGTGCCTACCTCTCCGAGAGGCTCATCCGCGATGTGGGTCGTCATCGATACGGGTAAGACATGGGAGAAAGTGAGACAGATACTTTCAGAAATGGTAGTATATTTTTAAGGCAAAACACAGGGTCCTTTTATGGAAATGAAGGACCAGTCTATAATGTAGACAGGGCAATTGAACAGACTGAGAGAAAGGGGCCTGGGGCTGACGGATGGGCTGCATGGGTTCTCCCAACAGCAGGGTAAAATTTGATGCTGTTGCCAAGATGCGGGAGGAAGGGGATGTTGGCTTCCCAGGAGCACCTCTTTTAGTGCCCACGTACCCCGTGGGTGTCCATCCAGAAGCCCTCACTCAGTCTGGGGCCTTGAAAAGTTAGTCTAGTCCAGAATGTGCTGTTATCCTCACCCAACCAATTAACCTACTGTCTTAAAAACCATCTACATTCTAGTGAGAAGGCAAGGTTAGAGGCAATCTGTCCGTTAAAAATATACTCAAATGAAATATTTATCAATCTTCCGAGAGGGAAAGACTTGCTATGTTTAGAAGAGAAAAGAAATCTTAAATGCAAATGATCAATAGATTTAACTGTTTAAAAATTTAAGTATTTTGACGTCAACAAAGAAACCATCAAAATGTAAAAGACAAATGGCAAAAAGAAGTGTTTTGAAAGAATGGGGCGCCTGGATGGCTTAGTCGGTTAAGCGTCCGACTTTTGCTTAGGTCATGATCTCGCGGTTTGTGGGTTCGAGCCCTGCGTCGGGCTCTGTGCTGACTGCCAGCTCGGAGCCTGGAGCCTGTTTCAGTCTGCGACTCCCTCTCTCTCTGACCCTCCCCTGCTCGCGCTGTCTCTCTCTCTCCTAGAAATACATAAAACATTTAAAAAAATTAAAAAAAAAGTGTTTTGAAAGAATAAGGCAAAGGATTCAAACTCATACTATTAGCAGCATATAACAGGAGGTAGGGAAGCTGAGACGCTCAAAAATGTGAGGTAAGGGCCCCCAAAACCAACCCACAGAAGAGGAAATAGGAATAATAATATTCAGTAAATTTATAATCAAAGATGTGCCTTGAAATACTAAGATACTATCTTCACTTACAAACTGACAAAATAAACATTTCCAGTATTAACCAAGGAACGGCAACATGAGAGGCAGTTTCATACTTTTCTAGAATGAGTGTGAATTGATTGAACCTCCTTAGAAGGTAATTTTGAAATATAGGTCAGATCTTCAAGAACATTTATGCCCTTTGATCCAGTAAATTCGTTTTCTATTCATCTACCCCAATAAATCAATCTTAAGTTATAAACTAGCTTTACACAGAGAGATATTCATTAGGGTGTTTTTTACAAGCAGGAAATCATGGAAATTAAGGTCCGATAAGAGAAAAATAGTTAAGTAAATTACTATGTTTATCATTTGGTGAAATATTATCTATTCAATAAAAATGGTGTTTATAAACACATTTTCCATATAATAATGAAAATGTTATAAGTAAATGAACAATAGAATACATAACTATGTATACAGTGCTTTACAACCATGTTAAAGAATAAACAAAAACAGGGGCACCTGGGTGGCTCAGTTGGTTAAGCATCTGACTTTGACTCAGGTCATGATCTCACAGTTTGTGAGTTCGAGCCCTGCATCGGGCTCTGTGCTGACAGCTCAGAGCCTGGAGCCTGCTTTGGATTTTGTGTCTCCTTCTCTCTCTGCTCCTCCCCCACTTGTGCTCTGTCTCTTTCTTTCAAAAAAAAAAAAAGTAAAAAAATTTAAAAACAGAATAAACAAAAACAAATCTCAATGCCTATAAAATATAGTAAAAACAAATATGCCATAAATTTTTGAGCAGTGTGGCTGTGTGTCTGTGTGCGTGTGTATGTGTGTGTGCGCACACGCACTTTGTTTTGTTTTCTATCCTATTTTTGTGTGTTTCCTAAATATCCTCTATGTGTTACTTTCCAATGAAAAAAGTGATCAGAGGACCTGCCCCTCTCGCCGACCCTGGCCGCACACCACAGTTTGGAGCAAAGCTGCATGTAGGAGAACCCAAAGATGTCCCTGGGCACAGGGCAAAGGATGAGGTTGATCCATGGGGAGCCTGGGTGGCTCAGTCAGTTAAGCATCTGACTTTGGCTCAGGTCATGATCTCATGGTCTGTGGGTTCGAGCCCCGCGTCCGGCTCTGTGCTGACAGCTCAGAGCCTGGAGCCTGCTTCGGATTCTGTGTCTCCCTCTCTCTTTGCCCCTCCCCCTCCTCTCAAAAATAAATAGACATTAAAAAAAAAGGATAGAGTAGATCCAGGGCAGGGTTCACAGGTTCCTTGTGGAGCCTCTGTTCTCCACAAAGCCCATCCTGTACTTTCCTCTGCTCCTACCTCTCTCCTGTTGCAGATTCCAGATTGTGGCAGCGTTAGAAATCGTCTCCCTGCTCTGGTCCTTCCAGTCGAGGACTGCTAGCTCTGATCTCCAAATCACAGACCCGAAACTATCCTTTCCTGGCTCCTTTAGAATAAAATCCAAGCTCCTCAGCTTGACTTCCGGGGGCTTCTAAACCTGCCCCTAGCTCGCCGCTCCGCTCGCCCTGCCCCGCTCCACACCGACTGGCTGACACTCGCCCCGGCTCTCTGGGGCCACAAGCCTCTGAATGCAGCGCCCTCTCCCCTCAACCCCTGTCATGGGCCCCCACCGCTACCCACCAGCCCTACCATCTTCCAAGGCCCCTTCTTCCTGGTGGAGCCGGAGCCAAAACTGGAGTAGAAAGGTTTACGTGGTGCTGATAGGGTGTAGACATCCAACCTTTGCAGGACCCACCAGCAAATCTGAACTCACGCTATCCCGAGGATAAAAGCAAGGCCAACAACAGTACTTTTCTATCATCATTTTATAAAATAAAAGTAGGCTACATCCTCAATAAAAAGGGCACGAATACACTGTACATGCTGATTATATAAATCGCCTTGACACGTTATAAAGCACGCTCAGGTAAGAAAAAATGACTTTCTCCTAGATTGACTCTGAAGCTAATATGCTAGCAATAACATTAAACATTTAATACTAATTTTATCTGCCCTCTCTGCAGTGGTGGTTCTTTCGGTAAAAATGTAGCCCACACAAGCCACTTAGAATCATTCCACTGCCCTTAGAACTACAGTTCAAAATTGGTATCGTTCTGTTAAAAATAGGCATTGCAACATCTAAGTAAAGCCTTGAATGCCTCACTGGAAGCTTTAATCATAAACATTTGAAGAAGAAAAATCTGTTGGGGCTGATCTCCTATTCTCTCTCCTGGCCCGCCCTGTCTTTCCCTACCTAATACCACACTTATCATTATTATCTTCCTTGTCATTAGCATCTTCCTGATGGCAGCTTTGGAAGAGCAAAATCTTCGCACACAGACAGTCTGAGGGGTTGTGTCTCCCTGTCATCAGGCAGGCGTCTGTATTTACTGTTTGATTCTACAGACGTGAATCTTGGGTGTTCGACCTGGTCCTACAACCTTCCTCTTCTACCCCCATGGCTTCCCCGCTTTATCACCCACTCCAGTTGTGTGTGATAGCTGCCTTAATATGTGTCCAGCATCAGGGGTGACAACCAAATGTGGGCAGAGAGGGGATAAGGTGTGAATTCCAAGGTGCCGCTCATTGACGTGAATGATGATGGGCAGAGATGTGCAGAGCATGGAAAGTGAGGATCCCTTGTGTTTGTCTCCTTCATTGTGCGTGTCCCTTCCCGTTCAGCTCTAGTGCTAGAATGCCCCTAGACACTGGAGATCAAGGCGGGTGATAACAGTGCTTCCTGAGACTCGGGGTCAGGTGACAGTGACCACGGAGCTCTGACCACGTACAGAGTGCTGTGTTGGATTCTGTCAGGTTCCCTGGTGCCTGGAGCCCTGGAAGGTGGCAATGGCCATGCCAAAGAGATTCAGGCTACTGCCCGAGGATCTTGGCCCCGGAGCTGGTCTGGTGGGACTCCTAAGAGATGCACATTTCCCAGAGGGACCTTGAATGTGGTTGGAGGTCAGGGCTGAGCCCTCAGGCAGAGACACTGCAGAGTCCTACTGCATGAGGAGGTGCATCTTCCCTCCCTCAGCTGAGCTCAGCCCCTGCTTTTGAGTTCCTAAAACCCAGAAGTTTCTTTCCAGGGCTGGGGCTGGGCAAGCACCTTCCAGCTGTCTAGAATAAGAGGTTCTTGGTCAAGGCGACTGCTCTTTGAGTGATTCTTGGACAATGACTGGTTCTGCTAAAGCTGTCCGCTCCCTCCTGCCTGTGGTCTTCATCTCTGACCTTGCATCTGCCTTTCCTCTCGAACCACACCTGGTTCCCAGGGATAGGTACCTGCTCCTTCTTGCTTGAGCATAGAACATAGAACATAGAACATAGAACATAGAACATAGAGCATAGAACAAGCATTGAGCTTGTTCATGCAGAACCAGCTGCCCCTTCTGGAATTCAATAGGAGATACTTCTTGCCTTGTTCCCTGGATGTTTTCCTCTGATGTTATAACTCGCCTCCTGCCGTGGCCCTTGCCATAGAACTCCTGCTGTTATAACCCCCAAGTGTCCTCTCCTGGTGTCGGTTGCTGCCCCTGAACCCAATTCTATCCCCGACTCCTTGCGCTCTGCCTTCCTTACCCATTGGGAAGCCCTCCTAGTACATCCGAGACGCTTGCTTATCACCCATGGCTGTTGTGTGTACCTCGGGCTCCTGCAGCGAGGTCCTCACCAGCACCTTCCTGCCTCGTCCTGCGCCCAGTACTCAGACCAGTTCACTTTCCCAGACCTATTATTACACTGGATTCCTTCCAGGACACCAAGTCCAGATCACCCAGCCTATCTGGCCCTGGTCCTGTTGAGTAGATATCACCCTGAGAAGCCCCACATTCTATTCTCTCGGAGAGGATAGGCCCAGCCCCAGGACATACCTCAGAAGGTTATGGTAAGCCAGGACCAATGCAGAGAGCCTTTGACTAGGAGGTTCCAAGGTCCCTTTGACTTCTAATCTTATAAGATGCTTTGAAAAGTTCAAGTTCATAGTTATAATCCTTCCATCCTTAGTATGGGAACAAAGAATGGTGTATTCAAGGAACTGGGCCTTCACCTTCTTGACTTTTCAGTTTCTCTTCTACCATAATTTCCAGTTTTCATCAAAATCTCTACTCCTGGTTAGTAGCCAATTTTTTTTTAGTTTTTATTTTTTTATCCATTCATTCATTCGTTTTGCTAGCAAAGGATGGCTTTTTCCTTTTTAGGATTTTCTGGGAATTTTTTTACAGGAAAAGGAAAAGCAGCAATCTAAACTCTGGAATTTGGGAAGCCTTCTAGTTTCTTCTCCTGCCAACCCCCACTCCACCCCTTCCTTTCCCTCAGTTGAACTCTGTGAACTAATGGTGAAGCCTTTCCTACATAGGATGCCGGGATGATTCATAGGAGAAAAGAATTCTACTCTGCTTGCCCCCGTTTCCCACCCGCCATGTTTGGTTGCTTGAATGTGGCTGGGTTTGTCTGCAAGGATAGCCTATCTCTTTTGGAAGGACCCCGGCCAGGCTGCTTCGCTGACCAGCACAGCTGACCTAAAACATGCCCGGACTGTCTGCAAGAAATGGCAGCTTTCCTGGACTGTGACAATGTTAGCTAGCCCCTGAGGAGCCTGGACTGGCCAGCACCACCCCCGCCCAGCAGGAAATGGTGCCTGGTTATCCGAAGAAGCTCAAAGACCCAATGCTGGCTTTGTATTTGAAAGACATGCTGTAAATAAGAGCATGGCCTGATCCATTTGTAAACATGCCCAGAGATAACTATGTAATAGCATTTAATGATATTAAATAGTAATTTAATAAGAGTGGACTCAATTCACCTAACATTTTTAAAAAGTGGCCAGGATAATGTCAGAGAGACTGTTTTTCTTATGATTGCTCAACATACAAGTAAGCTCAAAGGTGCCTACGAAATGGTATCCAATGTCTTTAGAAAAAAAATTAGGAGACACCATGACTGCTTGCTGTTACTTTATATGTTTGGATTTGCAAAGCTGGCTCACGTGCAAGACAGTTTGGACGCACAATGTCTGAAACTGAATGACAGCCGTGAGAAGCACTGTGCACCTTGTGTCCTGGCCTCATCGCACCTCCAGAATTCACCTCTCGTCATTCTTCCTGTGCTTTCTTTTTATTTAACCATCCTTTGTTTTAAAAAGACAAATAGGGGAAAGGAAGGAAAAATAAGAATAAAAACAGAGAGCGAGGCAAACCATAAGAGACTTTTTTTCATATTTTTTAATGTTTTTTATTTATTTTCATGAGAGAGAGACAGAGACAAAGAGACAGAGTACAAACATGGAAGGGGCAGAGAGAGAGGGAGACACAGAATCTGAAGCAGGCTCCAGGCTCTGAGCTGTCAGCACAGAGCCCGACGTGCGGCTTGAACCTACAAACTGTGAGATCACATCCTGAGCCGAAGACAGATGCCCAACCAACTGCGCCACCGAGGCACCCCTTTTAGCCATGGGGCCTGACCTAGCAGCAGAAAAGGCTGGGAGGTCATCCAGATGAGCACCACAAGCCTAGTTAAAATTTTAAATAACTAGGGAAAAAGAAGGGAAAGAGATTCCAGGGAAAACTCATAACGTTCTGCCTCAGAAACCTAACTCCCTAAAGAAAACTACAAAGATTTTAACTAGAATAATTTTGGATAGATTTGCAGCAGCTTCCTCAATAGAATTTAAATGATAATCTTTTCCAATAAATGCCTATGCTGTTTTCTTTAGTATGTGAGGGTCTGTAAGAGGGGCACACACCCTTCAGGTTGTGTCTTACTTGACCATAGGCTCCTGTTGCCACTGTGAACAAATGTCGGGTTTGAACTCAGATGTGCCCTCCTAATCCTCAACAGGAATTTGACTTGTGGCATTTTTCTGGGGATTCAAGAGAAGAGCTGAAGAAGACAACCACCAAGATAATCAGGGGCTGTCCTGTGAAGACTAGTTTGGGGAGGACTGGGTATTTTGAGCATAGAGAAGATCAAGAAACAGGAGATTGCTGTATTCGGGTGATTGAAGGGCTTAGCCCTCTTTTTTAACTGCTCCCGAAAGTAGAATTATAAATAAAGGATAAAGGTATTAAGGTTTAGCTTAAAATATAAAGAAATCTTAATTTAGTTGTCAAAAAAGCCCGGGATGGGCTGACTTACCTCGTATGCCCATTCATCATTGGATGCTGAGTATTTCTGGTTTCTGGAGATATTCATGCAGGCTTTAGACTTTAGAAGAATTAAGTAGTTAGGGCCTTAGAGTTAGCAGAGAACATCATCTTCATTAGGTATAGTACGCATTACCTAAATATGGTAATATTATCAACCATATTGTGTGATGACCTTAGGCTTCTGAGGTCTTCAAACATGATACCTACAGGTTTTATATTCCCTAACCTTTGCAGCTGACTGGCCCTCAGGCCCATCTCAGACTCCATAAACGTTCTTCCGAAAGTTCTCTTCCTCCCACTAGAACCATCTCTCCCCCTCTTTGGAACCCTTGAGAGATGTCCTGCATGATTTTCTTGTAGTGTTTCTTCTTTTCCTTTTAGAGGAGATATCAGTGTGTTTATCTTGTCCACCCAACTCCAGGCATCGTAAGTTGAAGGACTTCTTCCTCCTTACATCCCTGTGCTGACTAAGACAGAGCTTTTCCCTGTGGGTGTTCAGCAAACACTTCCTGACCTTGGATCAAGTGATCCTCTGATCTCACTGGGCTTGGGTTCAGAAGTTGCCCTTCTTAGCATCGCTCCTTTCTGCTTGTATCTACTCCTGAACCGGTACACCTCATCTGTCCTCATGTTCTTCATCTGTAGAAGGAGGGGTTGGGGGAGCTGGTCTCTGGGTTCCCTTCCGGCTCTGGTCCCTTCTGACTCTTGTGTCAGACTGGAGTGGGCACTGGGCGGAATGGCTGTGCAAATGTTGGCAGCCTATGGAAGAGCCTCATTACCCAGAGGCTGTCCAGGTGGAATGGGCATGAGGCCGAGTGACGGTGTGGCTTTCCCCAGGTACGTGTGCATCGCCATGGAGGCCCTGGACCAGCTGCTCATGGCCTGCCACTGTCAGAGCATCAACCTCTTCGTGGAGAGCTTCCTTAAGATGGTGGCCAAGCTGCTGGAGTCGGAGAAGCCCAACCTGCAGATCCTTGGCACCAACTCGGTAAGGAGCTTCCCCAGGGCCCTGCAGTGGGGAGTGGGGGGCACGCTGGTGGGGCACGGAGGACGTCTGGGTCAGCATTGTTATCAGCCATTCCTGTTTGGTTTTCGACTCTAAGTACAACTCACCTCTTAGTGTCTCTCCCTCTTTGTGTGAATAAAGGGGTATTTGTGGTTTTTTAAATTTAAAGAAATATTTAAGAAATAAAATAAATTTGGGGTGCCTGGGTGGCTTAGTCGGTTGAACATCCGACTATCACTTAGGTCATGATCTCACGGTTTGTGGGTTCGAGCCCCGCATCGGGCTCTGTGCTGACTGCCAGCTCAGAGCCTGGAGCCTGTTTCAGTCTGTGACTCCCTCTCTCTCTGGCCCTCCCCTGCTCACACTGTCTCTCTCTCTCTCTCTTTCTCCTAGAAATAAATAAAAATTAAAAAAGAAATAAAATAAATTTTAAAAATAAAAATCACCATAGCCAAGCATAGGATTCAATGGATTTTAATATGTTCACAAGGTTTTGCAACTACCACTACTATCTAGTATATTTATCTTTAGATCCGCGATCGTCAAGCTTTTTTTTCATAATAGATTTTTTCCTTAAATAATTTTAAGTGGAACCCCAGTGGATATAAAAATAGATAGAAAGGGAACCATTCCTTTGAGGGCAGGGGGAGCCCTGTGCTTGGCCCCTGACTCCACAGGCCATACTTTGAAAGCTGTCCAGCCTGTGCTTCTTTCAAAGAAGCATAGGACAGAGACATCAGGCAAGTGGAAAGATCATGCAGAAGCAGGAAACAGGGCTTCTGGCTCGGTTCTGCCCTTACCTAGCTGGGTAACTTTGAATGGGTTATCTTTTATGGACCTATCTTCTCATCCAGACCATGAGCTGATTGACCTTGGTCCAAGCTCTGTGATGCTGGTCTCTGTATAAGTGGCTGCTATCATGAGAGGTTATGGTCTGGGGAGAAAAGAGCTATTAGATGCGTCAAGAACTCCCTGCTTCATATTTATCTATATGTATTTATCATATATATCTATGCTTGAATACTCTGATGGCCTTCTTCCATGTCTTGCCCTCCATCTTTCTCTTCCGCCTACTTTCAGCTGTGGGTCTACAGTCAGCCCTCATAGGCACCTGCTATCACAAAGAAAAAGCTAAAAGTTTGCCTCTTAGCATTCCCAGCCTGACTTTTCTGACTTTTTATTGCATGGATCACAACAGCTTTTCTGCTCTTCCTAAGTTGACTTAACCAGAAGAAGATAGTCTTTAAATTTTAATTTTAAAGACCCAAAGTAGCAACTATTCTCTTCTCTTTGAGCCAGCTGCCTTTGACAAATTACATATACAGTAGCTGAGGGCGAAGCCTTTTATCAAGTTACCCTGGCAACAGCTTCAGATACTGTTTCATTTGCCCTGTTTAAGATAACTATAGTCTCACAGAGAACATGTGAATGGAAAATAAACCAGTCATCAGGCATCCAGAGGGCCTCTCCCCATGGGGGACACAGAAGCAGGTGGCTGCCCACACTACCTTTCCCCGCAGCAAACCCTGGCCCAGGGTAGGTGATTTGTTAGCTGCAGCCTTGTAAATGCTTAGATTCCCATCACAGCACGTCAGCGCATCAGCAGTAGAGGAGAGTGGGCTAATGATTCCTGTCCTGCAGACTATGAAGTTTATATAAGGACAGGCAATCATGAGTGAGTTAAGTCAAATAATTGTAGTAGATTCAGAGGCAGCGTTGGCTAGTGCCGTCCCTCACTCACGTGCTCTTTCTAGCTTTCAAAGCCTGGGGACCCCCGTGAGCCTCCCCAAGAACAGCGTGCTTTTGCTCCTCACCATCTTAGAACCGCCAGTATGCTAGCACTCGATATAGTCCTAATGAGTCTAGCCTAGGACTTTCAGCTGGTTTTCACGGGGGTTTGAGGCCTCGTGGGGGCAAAGGAAGACCTAGGAGGAGGCCAGAGGGATCCTATATGGAAGTTTGCAACGTTTCATTTGGGTACAGGGTTTTGCTGCTAGGAAATTGACAGAAAGACACAGGAGGGGGAAGGAGAACATACGAGGAAAGGAGAAAAAGGGAAAAAACCCTGAGCTCATCTAAAAGCCTCATTTTGCTGGATTTCTCTGCTTGGAAACAGAAACCCAAAAAATAAGATAGCTTGTCTGCTCGCACTGCTGAAGACCTGGCTTTAGATGGTGATTCGTTTAGCCCCGTGCCATGTTCTGTCCCTAGAGTGCTCCCCTGTCCCTAGAGCTCGGCTGTGCCTCCAGCCTCCCTGTGGCCAGGCCTCCCTGACAGGTGGCCCACTGCCTTGTGGGTGAGAAGTTGAGAGAAACCTTCACCCTGAGCCAGCTCTGCCTTCCTATACCTTTTCCCTCAGAAGTGGCTTTGCTGCCTGAATCCACTCAACAGACCTCCCCCTTCTGCAGAGCATCTTTTTGGAAACCCTGGATCCTTCAAGGACCCAAATCCGGCCAATGACAGAGTCTCCTGCAGAGCTTTGGAAACCTACAGATTCCCAGGTTTCAGTCAGACTCACTGATTGGCGTCTCTGGAGGGTCCCCTGGGAATCTGCATGTTTCTGCCTCCCATCTGATGCTAGCAGTGGATTTGGGGACAGCTGATGTATTGTAGTCTTCGACCTATACAGGGTTTCTCTCTTCCTCCCTCCCTCTCTTCATCCCTGATAGATGTTCATCCAGCTTGTACTTGATCACCACAAGGATGACCTTGGTTTGAAACCTGTCACAAAATCCAAATTTGCTAATATCACTCCTGCACATTGTATGCAGTAACGTGTAATTTTTTTTAAAAAATCTACCCTAAATGAGAGTAGCTGAGTTTTGGAGGATGATAAGTGACCAAGGAAGTCTGGAGAAGATGGGGAGCCAGGGCCACTAGGCTCGCTCTACTTGTTTGGGGATTTGCATTTGTGCCTCTGCCTCATTGCCCGATGGATCTAAATGTGTGTCTCAGGGACAGTGCGGTGAGCATGTGTCCTGACCTTTTAAGATCACTCACTAACGGTGGGGCGCCTGGGTGGCTCGGTTGGTTAAGCGTCTGACTTTTGGTTTTGGCTTAGGTCATGCATGATCTCACGGTTCTTGAGTTTGAGCTACACGTCTGGCCCCCTGCTATCAGTGCAGAGGCTGCTTCAGGTCCTCTGTCCCCCTCACTCTCTGCCCCCCCAAAACAAAATAAACATTAAAAGAAAGCTTACTCATGAATGATAAACTGAAAATGTTAAATCTAGAAATGCCAAGTTCCCCTACATAACCGATCTGATGTATTAGCCTGATGTATACAAATGGTAAACTCTTATGAAGATTAATGGATTACAGTTTGCACTTTCATCCCTGCCTCACAATATATACAAAAATTAACTCAAAATAGACCAAAGACCTAAATGTAAGAGCTGAAACTATAGAACTCTTAAAAGAAATTAGAGTAGAGGATTATGTGTTCATGATTTTGGATTTGGCAATGGATTCTTAGGTACAACATAAAAAGCAGAAACAACAAAAGAAAAAATAGACAAATGGATTTCATCAAATTAAAAACTTTTGTGTGTTCAAGGACACTACCCAGGAAGTGAAAAGACAACCACAGAACGGGAGAAAATATTTATAAATCATATATCTGATGAGGGTCCAGCAACCAGAATGTATGAAAAATACTTACAACTCAGCAACAGAAAGACAACCCAATTAAAAAATGGTTAAAGGACTTGAATAGACATTTCTCTGAAGATATACAGGTGACCAAGAAGCACATTAAAAGATGCTCAACATCACAAATCATTAAGGAAATACAAGTCAAAACTACAATGAGATTCCACCTCACACTGATAGGATGGCTATTAAAAATAAACAAACCTCTAAGTGACAAGTGTTGGCAAGAACGTGTAGAAATTGAAACCCTCATATGTTGCTAGTGGAAATGTAAAGTGGTATAGACACTGTGGGAAACAGTTTAGTGGTTCTTTAGAAAGTTAAGCATATAGAATTATCATATGACTTAGCAATTCTTCCTAAGTCTATACCCCAAAGGATTGAAAACAGATACTCAGACAAATACTTGTAGACAAATGTTCACAAAAACACTATTCACAATAGCCAAAAGATGGAAACAACCCAAAAGATCACATAGTGTGCGATGTACATGAGCTGTCCAGTCTAGGTAAATGCATAGATACAGAAAGTAGAATTAGTGGCTGCCCAGGGCTGGGAAAGGGATGGGGGAGTGACTGCTTAGTGGGTACAGCATTTCCTTTGGGGATGATGAAATGCTTTTGCTGCATAACATGAATGTATTAAATACCACTGAATTGTGCGCTATAAGATGGTTAACTTTATGTTTTGTAAATTTTAACTGAATTTTATTATTATTTTTTTTTAAATTTTAAGGTATATTTTTGAGAGAGAGAGAGACAGAGTGCAAGCGCAGGAGAGGCATAGAGAGAGACACAAACACGCAGAATCTGAAGCGGGCTCCAGGCTCCGAGCTGTCAACACAGAGCCAGACGTGGGGCTTGAACCCATGAGCAGCAAGATCATGACCTGAGCCCAAGTCATTTGCCCAACCAACTGAGCCACCCAGGCGCCCCAGTTCTCTCCATCTTAAAAGTACATTTGGGGGACATATGGGTGGTTCATCTGGTTGAGCATCTGACTCTTAACTTTTTTTTAATGTTTATTTTTGAGAGAGAGAAAGACAGTACGAGCAGGGAAGGGGCAGAGAGAGGAAGACACAGAATCTGAAGCAGGCTCCAGGCTCTGAGCTGTCAGCACAGAGCTTGACACAGGGCTCAAACCTACAAACCGTGAGATCATGACCTGAGCAGAAGTCAGGAACTTAACTGACTGAGCCACCCAAACACCCTGAGCACCTGACTCTTGATTTCAGCTCAGGTCATGATCTCAAGGTTCATGTGTTCGAGCCCTGCATCGGGCTCTGTGCTGACAGTGTGGAACCTGCTTGGGATTCTCTCTCTCTGCCCCTTCCTGGCTCACGTGAGTGCATGTAGCTCTCGCTCAAAAAAAAAAAAAAATTAATAAATAAACATTAAACAAAAATTTTAAGTACATTTTTTTCTTTGCCATGAGAAATCTGTGGAAACCAGGCAAGTAATGCATTCCCCGTTCATCTCTCAGCTGATGTTCTATCTCTGAGAGGATTTCTCCCTGTTGACTGCACCTCCTTCAGGCTCCCTTGATGTCTTAGTCCCGTCACCCCAGCTCTTCCCACCTGGTTCATCCTTCTTAGTGTCTGTGGTTGGATGAATAATGAGCCCCCAAGGATAGCCATGCTCTAGACCAGTGAACGTTACCTGAAATGGCCAAAGGGATTTTGTAGGTAATGAATCAGGCTGAGAATCTTGAGATCAGGATTATCCAGGTGCATCTGATGTAATCACAAGGATGTTTATAGGCGGGAGGCAGGAGGGTCAGAGTTAGACAGAAGGTGCAATTAGGATGGAAGCAGGGGACAGAGAGAAAGGTTTAAAATGCTACTCTGCCGGCTTTGAAGATGGAGGAAGGCGGCCATGAGCCAAAGGATGTAGGTGGCTGCTGGAAGCTAAAAAAGGCCAGGAAACGCTCTCCTGGAGCCTCGAGAAGGCACACAGCCTTTCAGACCTGTTTTAGACTTCTGATCTCCAGAACCATAAGGTAATAAATTTGTATTGTTTCAGGCCACTAAATTGTGGTAATTTATGACAGCAGCAATCGGAAATGCACGTACTTCCCTGCAATGATTCGCTTCCTCCACACACCCTGCAATGTCTGCGGTCTGCACGGTTGCTGCCCCGTCTTCTCATCCTCTGTGCTCCCCCTGGACAATTCATTGACTGTTGCGGTTTTGACTGTCATCTCTAGACCAGAAACGCTCCCCTATCCAACACCAGTGCTGAAACCACTGCTGGAGGGGGCTCCTTGAAGGCGGAGCCAGTCAGAACTACATGGCCAGTGGTACAGCTTAGGTCATGGGGGGCGGGGGAACGTTGATCAGCACCAGCAAATGCTGGGGATTCCTCTAGAGCAGAGGCGGCTGGTGCTTTCCTGGGTCTGTGTTTACCCGGCTGGCACATGGGGCTGCTTGGGACCAGAGAGACCACCTCTGCATGCAGCAAGGATGGAGCTTTCCCAAGAGACCTGAAAACCGAGTCAAGGTTGCACAGAATCTTGAAAAAGAGAAGGCATGATGTGGATAGACACGAGAGGATGTCCTAGGCCTAAGGAGCCTCCACTGGCCTCAGCAGGACATGATCGATCACATCCCTGTGGGGCTGTTTCTCTGGCTTTAGTGAAAAGGGCTTCCAGAAGTTGCTATCAACACGTGCAGCTGGCAGTTGGGGCAGGGAGCATTAAGGTCAAAGCCACGTGGTGCCAATGGTCTGCTTCCCAGTGAGGATTGGTCACGGTGAAGCTGAGAAGCGGGTCCCATTCCTCCTGGTGGAGGAGCAGCCTGCAGATCTAGATCCCTGAGACAGGCGGGCTTTTCTCTGTACCCTGAGATTCTAGACCCGCAGCTCACAACGCTCATCTGCAGGAGAAGGAAAGGCTAACTTCTGCTTGGAGACACTCTGCTCGTGCAGACATGAGGCCAGCCAGCTCGGCTTCCATTTTCCACACCCGGGGAGAGCTGTTTTTACAGTGTCAATATTTGGAGATTGCTTTCCCTTTATTAACTCAGGCCCTTGGCAACCCTCAAGATTCTCATAATTGTGGCTCCCTGCTCCCTGTGCGGAGGGTTGGTGACCTGCTCCAGCAAGCACACCCTTTGTTGTGTAGAAAGAGCTGAAACTTTGATCTTGAAAGGGTGGCCCTAGTAGGGCCTGGGGCCTTTGAAGTGTCACATGCCCAGAATCGTCCCTTTGTTGCTATGGAGACCTTCCTCATCATTACTATATCTTAGAAATATAAAACCAAAAACAAACCCAGCTTTATTATTTCACAATCTTACTCATTAGGCAAGCAGTATTCTAACAAAAGCCACTTGTTAGGTATGAATTAGCAGTAATAGGGGTGAAGCAGACAGGAAGTCTTTGCTCTATCATGCAGTATGAAAAAAAGAGTGACCATCACACAGGTAAATAAATGGGCCCAGTGGGAATCCAGGGAGCGTTCATAGTGAACTGAAAATGCACTGGGAGGGAAATGAGGCTGCAACTGAGGTGGGTTGGTCATACCAAGTTGAAGAGGCGACTGCTTTCATTAGCTTGATTTTACAGATGGGGCAACTGAGGTATATAGGAAGCTTAATTGACTTGCCCTAGATAATCTTCATAAGTGGAGGAGGTGAGACTCAGAAATGCAGCCCGGGGGCACTTGGGTGGCTCAGTTGGTTAAGTGTCCTACTTGTGATTTTGGCTCAGGTCATGATCTCACAGTTCATGAGTTTGAGCCCCGCATCAGGCTCTGCACTGACAGCATGGAGCGTACTTGGGATTCTCTCTCTCTCTCTCTCTCTCTCTCAAAATAAATAAGTAAAAGTTAGAAAAAAAAAAAAACCCTGCAGACTGGCTCCAGACCCCTTCTTATAACCATGACACTAACCTGTAAGAGGGATGAAGGCATTACTCACCCTGAAACTCTCGTGTCCTAACCCATGTCTCCCAGGTCGTGGCACTGCCCAGGTGGACTTCCGCAGTGGGTGTGGTGCCTTGACCAGGTGCCTCTGAACCACAGTTACTGAAGGTTCCCGTCAGCCCCTGGAAGACTCAGGGGCAGCTCAGTGTGGCCTCTCCCCAAGGGATGCCTCAGGCCCACCCTCCCTGACCAGGTCATCAAGGCTGGTGTGTGGGGGCAGTCATACTTTCAGACTTGAGAGAGAGACACTCCTTCTATCAAGCTGTCACACCAAGGGTTCCTAGGGGTGCTCAGAAATCTTGGCACCAAAAAGTTACCTATTTTACATTACTCATAATGCAATGAACAAGGCACATACCCTCTGTGTGGGAGGTTCCGGATGGGCATTACGTGCATTCTCATCGCCAGACCTCCTAGCAGAGCAAGAGTCCTGGGAAATATGGGAATAGAGTGGTTGACAGCCTACGTCTCAAAGCTCTAGCCCCCAGGCCGCTCTGGGCCCCAGAGATAGGGCCAAGGCCGGGTCACCCAACCAACCCTTGGTTTAACCCTGAACCACCCCAGTTCAAAGGAGGTGGTCTTCAAAGGAGATGGCCATCTATCCAGCCTTGCCTGACCTCCATTACCAAGAACATTTCTTTACATTTCTCCAACATCCTGAATAAGCGGTCTCCCTCTCAGCCCGACTGGGAACATTTCCAGATCTACTGGTCCAGCTTGCTAATAAAGGGACAAAGGACATAGGGTCTGGAGATCCCTTGCCCCAGAATCTCCAGGGGAGAAGTTGGCTGAGGGATGGCTCTTCAGAATACAGACACATGGGCCCTCCTCCCCAGATAGTCTTGTTCACTATTTGGGCTGGCTCAGAAGTCTGCATTTTGGCTCCCCGGGTCATGCCAATGCACATTAAAATTTAAAAAACACAGGTGGGGATGCCTGGGTGGCTCAGTCAGTTGAGTGTCCAACATCGGCTCACGTCATGATCTCATGGTTCATGAGTTCAAGCCCCACCTTAGGCTCGCTGCTGTCAGTGCAGAGCTTGCTTCAGATCTTCTGTCTTCTTCTCTCTGCCCCTCCCCTGCTTGCACTCTCTCAAAAATAAATAAACATTAAAAAATTTTAAATAAACAAAATAAAAACCACTGGTAGAGGGCAAAGAGCCTCAGAGTATCAGAATTCCTAAGTATGGAGCTTGGAGGCCCAGCTCCACTTTGTCACAAGCTGGTTAACCTGAAATAATTCACTTGCTCCCTTAGAGCTTCGGTTTCCTCATCTTCACAATGGGAGCAATATAATCCTGCAAAACTCACTGTTTTGCCAAAAACGACATTAGATAATGCATGTTTGGGTAGACTGAAAAATGTCCCACTGAAGGACATCCATGTGCCAGTCCCTGGAACCTGGGGACATCACAGGTTTATATGGACACAGGGTCTCTGCAGGTTTGATTAAGCTAAGGATCCTGAAATGGGGAGATTATCCTAGATTAGCCCAGTGGGCCTTATATAAGTCACAAGGGTCTTACAAGAGAGAGACAGAGAGAGATTTGATACAGAGGAGAAAACAATATGAAGAAGAAGGCAGAGCTCAGAGTGATGTGGCCCCAGAAAACTAATAGGATGTGTAAGCGGCAGGTGCCATAGAAATATTTAATGTTGTTAACTAAGATTTAAATTAAAAAAAAAAAGATAGAGAACAAACTGAGGGTTGATGGAGGGGAGTGGGTGGGGAATGGGCTAGATGGGGGATGCCCACTGACAAGGGCACTTGTGATGAGCACTGGCTGTTGTATGTAAGTGATGCATCACTGAATTTTACTCTTGAAACCAATATTGCACTGTATCTTAACTGACTAGAATTTAAATAAAAAATTGGGGGAATAAAAGGAAATATTTATTGTTGTTACAAGTTGGATTGTGGGTGTTAGCTGCTTGTTTTGCATACTGTTGCCATTCACACCCTGCGGTAAAGATGGGGCGCTGGGCCTGGGGTGGCTCCACCTGGATACGAATGCCTGTCTATAAATAGCTTTTTCTAGGGCCCGTGCCTTTTGACTGTTTTGAGAACTTCCAACAGAGCAAGGTGTGAGTGACACCAGAGCAAACAAGCTTCACTACAACCATATTGGAAATTTGTTTTTCTGGTCAGGTGGGATGAGCAAACAGAACGAGTGGTGTCTTGTGTGTATTTGTACACTGCCCCAGCGGACACCCGTCCCGTGACTGGGCGGGGCTGAATCCTGGAGGACCCATAACAAGTGTATGCCTCTTAGAAATAAGATCCTTGCTAATATTAAAACTTGGATTCACAGAGTTCCCGTTTGTCCAGGAACTCAGGGAGATTTTCTTAATTATCTCTACTTTATTCACCTTCCTAAGAGATGACGGATGCTTTTGAAAGAGAAGAAAAACAATGTTGCGCCGATTTGTTCCTGGTCTTGTAGCGATGGCTGCTGGATGTCCCATTCCAGCCTCCACCTCCTGCCCCTGCGTGCTGTGCTCGCACCTTACTGCACTAAATGACCTCAGTCCCTGAATGGTGCTTTGGGGGACTTGGCCTGGGGGTGGCTGTAACTGGTTTTCTTCGCTCCACACCCCAGGCATCACATTCGAGGAGTGTTGCCTGCGTGGTCCACGCTGCCCATCTGAGCTCCCGCTCTGTGATTGCCTGGCTGGGCCTGTGTTGGTGACGTGAAAAGGACAAGGGTCACACTGCCTACTCCTGGAGCTGATGGACCAGACCATACTCGGCCGCTGTCACCAAGGCCACGGCAGCACTGTTTCCTGATCACTCCTCAGTGTCAGGCGCTGTGCTAGTCACTGCAGACCTCCCCTCGCTTAGTCCCAGTGACCACCCCATGACATAGGTCCTAGTGTCCCGACTTTACAGACGAGGAACCCGTGGCTCAGAAGTTACACAACTTGTCCACAGTCCACACAGATGAAAAGAGGCAGAGCAAGGAGATGTCTGTCCAGCGGTGGCCCCAGCAGCATAGGGGGGACCGTTGTCTAGTCAAATGGAAGAACTGTGTTGTCGAAAGCAGAATTTGAGAAGACTTAGAACTAAGTTTCGGGGAAGAAGAGTGCGGAAGAGTAAACATGGAGGGACGCCGACTGTCACAGAAGGGAAGAGTGAGGGAGGTCAACCGCTGGTGCTGTTGGCATCAATTCGGAAGAAACGGTTAGCTCAGTCTAGAGGAAGGCCACCCATGGTGGTAGAAAAGGAATCCCCACGCATGTTTTCTGTCCCGCGTTACCTCAGCAGCCATCATGGATTTTCAATGTTTTTAAGTTTATTTATTTATTTCGAGAGAGACCATGAGTGTACTGGAGGGGGAGCAGAGAGAGAGAGAATCCCAAGCAGGTTCCACACTGCAACACAGAGCCCAACGTGGGGCTTGAACCCATGAACCTTGGGATTATGACCTGAGCCGGAATCAAGAATTGAACACTTAACTGACCAAGCAGCCCAGACGCTCCTCAATTTTTAAAATATTGATTGTAGGGGGGGGCAAGATGGTGGAGAAGTAAGGAGCTCCGTACTTGCACTCGCGCCCATACATCACACAGAAAAGATCTGAAGCCATTGGAAACCATACAAAACCTGAGAGACTGGAGAAAAAGGACGCAGAATCCACTGAGAAAGCCTTCTAACGTGAGTGCGAACCGGGGAAGGTAAAATCGGGCTGGGATCGGAGCCTCCAGGGTGGGAGGCGATCCCCCTCTACCCTCTACGGGGAGTGAGAGGGGAAAAGGAGAGAGTCCGAGACAGAAAAACCTCCGCTCCGCTCGGTGCATAGAAAGACCGTACTTGCCAAATACCTGCACACCAGGTCCCCTCGCGACAACTGGTCCTGGGGGAGGCTGAGCACACAAACTGCTTCTTTGTGCCGCTCCTGGAGGTTGGGTTTTAAAGCGGCGCGGGCGCGCCTGCCGCCATTGTAGCTCCAGGGCGGCTGGGACCCCTGAAAGAGACGCGCAGACACCGGGCGTCCGCGCTCCTGGCTGGCTGGAACTCGAGAGGGAAGGCAAAGAGCTAAAAACTGGGAAATTTGCCTGTGAGTTCGTGTTTCGGGTGACGAGCCATAGAGAGACCCGGTTTTCCTCACTCCAGCGGCGGCGCGCCTGCCGCCATTGTAGCTCCAGGGCAGCTGGGACCCCTGAAGGAGACGCGCAGACACCGGGCGTCCGCGCTCCTGGCTGGCTGGAACTCGAGAGGGAAGGCAAAGAGCTAAAAACTGGGAAATTTGCCTGTGAGTTCGTGTTTCGGGTGACGAGCCATAGAGAGACCCGGTTTTCCTCACTCCAGCAGCGGCGCGCCTGCCGCCATTGTAGCTCCAGGGCAGCTGGGACCCCTGAAGGAGACGCGCAGACACCGGGCGTCCGCACTCCTGGCTGGCTGGAACTCGAGAGGGAAGGCAAAGAGCTAAAAACTGGGAAATTTGCCTGTGAGTTCGTGTTCGGGTGACGAGCCATAGAGAGACCCAGTTTTCCTCACTCCAGCGGGCTCAGGCTACGCGGACCCGGCAGGCAAGCCCCCACGCATGCGCACCAGCCCGACCCAGAGAAGGAAGCAGCGATCCTGACTCAGCCCCCAGAGCTCAGCAGGGAGCCTGGAATAGCCCGAGGGGGTTGTCTGGGAAGCTGTGACTAAGGCAACTTCAGCGGGACGTGGACTGGGATTTGGAGATTGGAACTGGCCTGGGTTGAAGAGTGCAACCAACTTCGGCTGCGTCCCCGGAACGGGGAGTTGACACGCCAAAAAAAAAAAGCGAGCTGCAGCGCGGGGTTGAAGAAGGGACTGGAGCACCGTCACTCTCCTCCCCACAATCGCCAAGGCAGAACCCCCGCCTGAGGCATCGGATCACGCCACGCCCACCCCTGCCTGAGAGGTGCCCTCCTCCCTTTTTTTTTTTCCTTTTTTTTCCTTTTCTTCTTTTTTTCCCCCTTTCTTTTCTCTTTTTTTCTTCTTCTTTCTCTTTTCTCGCTTTTTCCCCCCAAACACTGACCTGATTAACTCTGGTCGCCAGCTTGCTTAAACAATCACAACAAGTCCATTCTGTAAATGTAAATTCTACACCTACCGACTTTTTCAGGTATTTCTCTCAGGAGTAATTAGACTATATAGTTTCTCTGGATAATTCCAGCATCCTTCTCTCACCTATCCAACCATATTCTACCCTTTACCTCTTTGAAAAAGTTTCTTATCCCTTCTGCCTGTTCATTCTATTTCCAAATCTGCCTTGTCTCACCCTGCATTCTCTCTTTGTCTCTATGCTCTTCAACCAGCACTGCATACACACGGCTATTTAACTGTAGCTGGGAAATCCTGGTATATGCTTTAAACCGTTCTTTGTCCATCGGTTTTCTTCTTTTTCCCTTTTCTTTTCCCCTTTTTGACCGTTTTATGTATTTTATGCTCCCTATTCGCCCTCCCTCCTCCGTCTTTTCTATTAACTTTTTCGTTTTCCCTCTCACTTTCCATGTTAGTTGAATCAGCCTGTGCGTTTGTGTGCTCCTGCTCCCTGTGTGTTTGTCTGTCTGTTTTCTTTTCCAGGGCTACCTCAAGAAACAAGCTAGAGTACACAAGGTGAAGAGTCCCAAATATCACTACAAATAGGAAAATAAAATAACTAAGGTCCCAACAAGAGTGACCAAGGGATACCATTCAAAAAACAATCTTTGAAAGGATAGGCCCTGGAAAGTCAAAGAGTTTCTTGGATATAGCAGTGCTCATGGAAACAGAGAGCATAACATGTCTTTAAAACCAACAAGAGCTGGAAAGCTAACTAAAATGACAAAACGAAAGAGCTCTCCTCCAAAGAAACTCCAAGAAGAAATGACAGCTAAAGAACTGCTCAAAACAGATATCAGCAGCATAAGTGAACAAGATTTTAGAATAATAATGGTGAAATTAATAGCAGGGCTTGAAAAAAACATAGAGGACATCAAAGAAACTATGGCTACAGACAGAATGGAAAATAAAAATAGGCATGAAGAATTAAAAAATACGATAAATGAGATCCATAATAAATTAGAGGCCTCCAATGCACGGATTGAAGAGGCAGAAAGGAGAATAAGTGATTTAGAAGACACCATTATAGAAAAACAAGAAGCTGACAAAAAAAAGAGACAAACTGATCCAGGAACAGGAAAGAAGAATTCGAGAGCTCAGCGACACAGTCAAACGCAACAATATCCATATCATAGGAATCCCAGAAGAGGAAGAGAGAGGGAAAGGTGCTGAAGGAGTCCTGGAACAAATTATAGCAGAGAACTTCCCGACCTGGGGAAGGAAGTAAATGTGGAAATACAAGAGGCTCAGAGGACTCCCCTCAGACGTAACTTGAATCGATCTTCTGCACGACATATCATCATAAAAATGGCAAAATACAAGGACAAAGAGAGAATTTTGAAAGCAGCTAGGGAGAAAAGGGCCCTCACATACAAAGGGAAACCTATCAGAGTGGTGACAGACCTATCTGCTGAAACGTGGCAGGCCAGAAAGGAATGGCAGGAGATCTTCAATGTGATGAACAGTAAAAATATGCAGCCAAGAATCCTCTATCCAACAAGCCTGTCATTCAAAATAGAAGGAGAGATAAAAACATTTCCAAATAAACAGAAATTGAAAGAATTTGTCACCACGAAGCCAGCCCTACAAGAAATCCTGAGGGGGATGCTCTGAAGGAAAGGTTGCAAGGAACAAGATTCCAGAGACACCACCACAAACATGAACCCTACAAAAGATACAAAGACTCTAAACCCACATATTTCAATAATAACAATGAATGTAAATGGGCTGAATGCTCCAATCAAAAGACATAGGGCAGCAGAATGGATTAAAAAACAAAATCCATCTATATGCAGTCTAAAAGAAACTCATTTTAGATGGGAAGATACCTTCAGATTAAAAGTAAGGGGATGGAGAAATATATATCATGCTACAGGAAATCAAAAGAAAGCCAGAGTAGCGATACTTATATCAGACAAACTGGACTTTAAAATAAAGACAATCACAAGAGATGAAGAAGGGCACTACATAATAAATACAGGGTCCATCCATCAGGAAGAACTAACAATCATAAATGTCTACGCACCGAATATGGGAGCACGTAAATATCTAAAACAATTAATCACAAACAGAAACAAGCTTATAGATAAGAATGTGCTAATAGCAGGGGACTTTAATACTCCGCTTACAGCAATGGATAGGTCAACAGACAGAAAATCACTAAAGAAATAATGGACTTGAAAGATACATTGGACCAGATGGACCTGACGGATATATTTAGAACCTTACATCCTGAGGCCAGGGAATTTACTTTCTTCTCAAGTGCGCATGGCACATTCTCCAAGATAGATCACATACTGGGACATAAAGCAGCACTCAATAAATATAAAAGAATAGAGATCATACCATGCACACTGTCAGATCACAATGCTTTGAAACTTGAAATCCATTACAGGAAGAAGTCTGGAAAACTTCTAAAAACATGGAGGTTAAAGAACACCCTTCTAAAGAATGAATGGGTCAATCAGGCAATTAGAGATGAAATTTAAAAATATATGGAAACAAATGAAAATGAAAATACAACAATTCAAAATCTATGGGATGCGGCAAAGGCAGTGCTAAGAGGAAAGTACATTGCTCTCCAGGCCTATTTCAAGAGATTAGAAAAAGCTCAAGTCCAAAATCTAACAGCTCACCTAAAGGAACTAGAGGCAGAGCAACAAGAACGCCCTAAACCCAGTAGAAGAAGAGAAATAGTAAAAATTAGAGCAGAAATAAACAACATAGAGACCAAAGAAACAATCGAACAGATCAATGAAACCAAGAGTTGGTTTTTTGAAAAAGTAAACAAATTGACAAACCTCTAGCCAGACTTATCCAAAAGAATCAAATAGACAAAATTATGAATGAAAATGGACTTATTACAACCAACCCCTCAGAAATACAAGCAATTATCAGGGAATACTATGAAAAATTATATGCCAACAAATTGGACAACTTAGAAGAAATGGACAAATTCCTAAACACACACTCACTACCAAAATTCACACGGGAAGAAATAGAAAACCTGAACAGACCCATAATGAGTGAAGAAATTGAATCAGTGATCAAAAATCTCCCAACAAATAAGAGCCCTGGACCTGATGGCTTCCCTGGGGAATTCTACCAGACATTTAAAACAGAATTAATCCCAATTCTTCTCAAGCTATTCCAAAAAATAGAAAGCGAAGGAAAACTCCCGACTCATTTTATGAAGCCAGCATCACACTGATTCCCAAGCCAGACAGAGATCCAGCAAAAAAAGAGAACTACAGGCCAATATCCTTGATGAATACGGATGCAAAAATTCTCAACAAGATCCTTGCAAATCGAATCCAGGAGCATATCAAAAGAATCATCCACCAAGATCAAGTGGGATTCATTCCTGGGTTACAGGGCTGGTTCAACATTTGCAAAACAATCAATGTGATACATCATATCAATAAAAGAAAAGATAAAAACCATATGATCCTGTCAATAGATGCAGAAAAAGCATTTGACAAAATACAGCATCCCTTCTTAATAAAGACTCGAGAAAGTTGGGATAGAAGGAACCTACTTAAACATCATCAAAGCCATCTATGAGAAGCTTTCAGCAAACATCATCCTCAACGGGGAAAAACTCAGAGCTTTCCCCCTGAGATCAGGAACACGACAGGGATGCCCACTCTCACCACTGCTGTTTAACATAGTGCTGGAAGTCCTAGCATCAGCCATCAGACACCAAAAGGAAATCAAAGGTATCAGAATTGGCAAAGAGGAAGTCAAACTTTCACTCTTCGCAGATGACATGATACTCTACATAGAAAACCCGACAGACTCCACCAGAAGCCTACTAGAACTGATCCAACATTTCAGCCAAGTTGCAGGGTACAAAATCAACGTACAGAAATCGGTTGCATTTTTATACACCAACAATGAAGCAACAGAAAGAGAAATCAAGAAACTGATCCCATTCACAATTGCACACAAAACCATAAAATACCTCGGAATAAACCTAACCAAGGATACAAGAGATCTGTATGATGAAAACTATAGAAAACTTACAAAGGAAATTGAAGAAGACACAAAGAAATGGAAAAACATTCCATGTTCATGGATAGGAAGAATAAATATAGTTAAGATGTCATTACTACCTAAGGCAGTCTACACATTCAATGCAATTCCAATCAAAATTGCACCAGCATACTTCTCAAAACTAGAACAAACTATCCAAAAATTTGTATGGAACCACAAAAGACCCCGAATAGCCAAAGTAATCCTGAAAAATAAAACCAAAACGGGAGGGATCACTATCCCAGACTTTAGCCTCTACTACAAAGCTGTCATCATCAAGACAGTATGGCATTGGCACAAAAACAGACACATAGACCAATGGGACACAATTGAGAACTCAGAAGTGGACCCAAAAGTATACAGCCAACTAATCTTTGACAAAGCAGGAAAGAATATCCAATGGAAAAAAGACAGCCTTTTTAACAGATGGTGTTGGGAGAACTGGACAGCAACATGCAGAAGAATGAAACTAGATCATTTTCTCACACCATGCACAAAAATAAACTCAAAATGGATAAAGGGCCTGAACGTGAGACAGGAAACTATCAAAACCCTAGAAGAGAAAGCAGGAAACAACCTCCTTGACCTCCACCGCAGCAACTTCTTACTTGACACATCCCCAAAAGCAAGGGAATCAAGAGCAAAAATAAATGATTGGGACCTCATCAAGATTAAAAGCTTTGCACAGCCAGGAAACAACCCAGAAAATTAATAGGCAACCAACGGAATGGGAAAAGATAGTTGCAAATGACATATCAGATAACGGGTTGATATCCAGAATCTACAAGGAACTCACCAAACTACACGCCCGAAAAACAAACAACCCAGTGAAGAAATGGGCAGAAGATATGAACAGACACTTCTCCAAAGAGGACATCCAGATGGCCAACCAGACACATGAAACGATGCTCAGCATCGCTCCTCATCAGGGAAATACAAATCAAAACCACACTGAGATACCACCTCACGCCAGTCAGAGTGGCTAAAATGAGCCAACTCGAGAACTCTAGATGCTGGCGAGGATGTGGAGAAACGGGCACCCTCCTACACTGTTGGTGGGAATGTAAACTGGTCCAGGCCCTCTGGAAAACAGTGTGGAGGTTCCTCAGGAAACTAACAATAGAACTCCCCTATGACCCAGCAATAGCTTTGCTAGGAATTTACCCAAGGGATACAGAAATGTTGATGCATAGGAGCACATGTACCCCAGTATTCATAGCAGCACTCTCCACAATAGCTAAAACCTGGAAAGAGCCTAAGTGTCCATCAACAGATGAATGGATCAAGAAGATGTGGTTTATCTATACCATGGAATACTACATGGCAATGAGAAACAATGAAATCTGGCCATGTGTAGCAACATGGATGGACCTTGAGGGTGTTATGCTGAGCGAAATAAGTCAGGAAGAGAAAGACAAATATCATATCATATCATATCCTAAGGAGGATTAGGAGGAACTTAACAGAGGACCAAGGGGGAGAAGAAGGGCGGAAATGGTGGGGAAAAGGGAGAGAGGCAAACCATGAAAGACTCTTGAATGCTGACAAAAACTGAGGACTGGTGGATGTGGGGGGGAGGGGGGGTGGGCATGGAGGTGGGCACTTGTGGGGATGAGCACTGGGTGTTATGTGGAAACTAGTTTGACAATAAACTATTTGTAAAAAAAATAAAAAAATAAAAATAAAAGATATTAGATGAAAATATACCCAAAAGATAAGACCCTGCTTTGGGGCAAGGCCATGGGAAATAGCTCACAGGTAATTTATATTTCTTCTGTTCATTTTTACTTGTATTTTCTCAAGAGTTTATAAATCATATGTTATAGATGTATAATAGGAGAAAGCAGACAACTTTTCCAACATTTAAGCAGCAGTATTTCACTCAGGCCACTACTTTGTCTAAGTGTGAGACAGCAAATATGGTCAGCACAAGAAATGGGATTTGCCTTCCATGTGCTCCTTATTTAGGATAAGTTTCCATGCAGACCACTGCAGCAATGTAGTGTCAGTGAATAAAGTTAATGATATTAGGAGTGTCATTGGGCTAGTTATGAAGAGAAGAAGAAGGGACTCAAAGGAAACAAACATGCAATTTAGATATCACAGTATTTTATGCTATAACTTAAGCATGTAACACTTAAATTCCAGTTCAAAGTATTAAAGATTAAAAACAATAAACCAGTAGGTTTGGCCTATCATGTATCTGTCTATATCCCATATACCACTGAAGTTCATCATGGGGCTTGGGTAAGCATGATTTTGTTCATTTCAAGCATTTAGTGGGAGTCTGAAAATTTATCTCTATGCCCATACCTGAGGTCTAGAACTTGGCTCCAAATTTGCTATTAAATAATGCACAATTCCCTCTAGATGAGTGAAGAGGCTGGTAATAAGTCCTGTATTCCCGTTGCTTTAGCAGAAAGGAAAAGATAGTCAATTCTTCCGGCAGAGAAGGTAATTATAAAAAAACTAGTAGACGATGTGAGGCTTTTACTGTATCCTGCCAGATGAGTCCAAACTCCTTCCTACATTAGAAAAAGGATTGAAGCATTGGAGAACAAAGAAAGGGAGAAAAAACTAATAGAAAATAAAACATGAAATATTTAAAAATGAACCTGAGGCTCAATTTTATATTGTCTTATAATTTTATATAGTCTTATATTCTCATGGTATTCATTTCTTAACTGAAAGATCATATTAATTGGAAAGTATACAATGAATGTTTTCTTATATTTTGTTCAGCTTTCAAGATCTATCCAACAGACACCATCATTTCATGCTGGACTGGTTCTCTTTAAGTATGAGCTCCCAAAGTATAATATCAATAAAACTCATTGAGAAAAGATTTCTTGTCCTTCTATTTCCTTAAAATTCAGGAATGACTATAACATATAGGAAAGTATAATACTTTGGTGTCAAGATGATTCTGAAGATGAAGTCGAGGCAAACATTCTATTTTACTCTGTGTGGTTAAGATAGAACATCCAATGTAGAAATGTAGAGATAGGGAATGTTCTGGACTAGATGAAGAAATGTAGGTTGTGAAAGGGGTCATCATGGAATCAAGCAGAAGAAAAGTAGTGAGGAGAAAACACATAGAATTCATGAAGCCTCTTTGCTTTCAGAGAACACAAATGAAGGCCAAGAATAGAGGGGGGTGGGGGGGAGGAATACAAGAAAAACAATGATGGAAAGTAAGACCAGAGAAATCAATGCTAAACTGTGAGGTGAGTCTGATCCAGCTGAAGAGTGGCAGTAAAGATGGAGTTCTGAGGGCTCAGATTTGTGCCATGATGGCAAATTTGAATGCATTCTGGGAACCCCTGCAGAAACAGTTTAATAATGAAAAGCACTGGAATTGGTATAAACAACAGAAACTAGGGTCACATAGGGAGAAAAGATCCAGAAAGCTGCTGGAGAGGTTGGTGCATACAAACTGGAAAGACATTAATAAGACATGGAACGGGGAGGGTGGGGTGGAATTAGGGAACAAGATGGAAAACTGGGATCTTAACAAGGTCTGATCATATTTGCATATTTGGTACAAAAAATAGTAGCACCATATGCTTTGGTTTGGAGATAACTGAGGACTCCCTGCATGAACTTGGCCAAATTCCTTTACCTTGTTTACGGCTGCACAGAAGAATGAACGTAATGGTATCTTCTAGAGCAGGGCCATTGTTATCTCAGTTAGAACCGGGAAAAGCATGGAGACCACAGATGAAAGGCTCTGTAGCAACACAGCTTAGAAAATCAGGAAGAAGATGTGTGGTACCCCAGCTGCAACCACTAAACAAACCCTGTTCCCAGTGCAGAGCTGAAGTCACTGGATGAAGCTAGTACTCAGAGAAGGACTTTGGCAGATGCCAAGAGCTGCATGAATCAAAGTTGTGAAACAAAACGACCATGAGCTGCATTCAAGCCCCATTGTGGAAGAGAATCAATATTTGACAAACATTTTATAGAGGACACAAATTAGAAAAGAAAAAAAAACACTTAAAAAAATTTCACAGGAGCCAAACGGCAGGAAATAAATATGAAAGGAAATGGTCTTAAGCATCTCTGATGGCATTTCTGGCCACAAATGCCAGAAAACTCATGCTTGGTAAGTGGGAATCTAAACCTGGCTCTAAGATGGCTGTGATATTCATGATAGATTCTGGATCATCTAAATCAAATACTCCACCACAGTGAGAAGCTAACTATATCTGATGGGCAGGCCAGGCAAATCCCATGCTTATTCACTAAACAGATGCTTATTCAATAAATGTAAGTAGGTAGGTGTTCAACTGCAGGTAGGCATTCAATGATTTTGTGATGGACTGAATGTACAGCAGGAAAAAATATGTCTTGTAATTCACCAAAGAATAAAAATAACTTCCACTTTGGTAAATTATTCACATGCTTCTACTCCACGACACCTTTTATTTTTAAATCAAGGGTCAACCAACTTGTTCTGTAAAGGGCCAGAGAGTCAATAGTTTAGGATCACAGACCATACGATCTCGCCTCCTCTGCTCAACCCTTTGGTTGTCCCACAAAAACAACCACAGATAATATGTTAACAAATGGGTAGGACTGTGTCCCACTTAAACTTTATTTTCACAAACAAATGGCAGGTTCGATTTGGCTGGTTGTGTTTATCTGACCCCAGTCCTATTGTGTGAGCCTAACTATTCCCAGGACTTCACACTGTCAAGTGAATGTCAACACGGAATAGCTTTAATAGCTTTCTTCTCTTGTTCATTGCCTGCCCCACCTGCTCCAGATTAACTGTCCAGTCATTGACAGATCCCCTGTTTTAACTCTGCATAGTTAATATGATATGAACTTGTTATTTTCCTATTTATTTTCTGTTTCCTGTAGCTTCTTCCTACTTTCCAAGAAGAGCACAAATATAATGAAAGCAAAGACCTTGTCTGTGATCCTTAGCACCTGGAACACTATCAGGCATTTAGTAGAACTACTAAATAATGTTGGTTTATATGGTATACTAGGATGTTGAGGAACTTTTTTCTGTGACCTCAGATTTTTAGCTAAAGCTCTGGACAACAGGCAATTGATATGCCCACATTCTAAAGAAAAAAAAAAAAGTAGATGTAGCCTCATAGGATTTATTGCAAGGTGGATTAACCTCATCCATCTACTACCCTCAGCCTATAGAAAGAAAAGACTAGATATTGATGTGAGGTCAAGGAATCAGGAACCATAGGCTTGGGGGGAGAGTGTCTTTACTATGTTTCTGTTCTACTTTCTTCCACACCAGGTGAGAGATTCTCCAAGAGATCTATCCTTCAAGATAATGGGGGGTCTGTTTCAGATTCTGGGTCTCCCTCGCTCTTTTCTCCCCTCCCCTGCACATGCTCGCTCGCTCTCTCCCTCTCTCAAAAATAAATAAACATTAAAAAAAAAAAAAGATAACAGGGGATCTGTGAGAAACGAGGACCGAGGCATCATTCTCCAGCTAGATGATGACTGGGCTTCAGAAACTCACAGGCCTCAGCCCACACACTGTGAGAACTGTATATTTGTTAATGAAACTCAGGGACAAAGAATGACATACAGACTAATGTCTATGTCTAGCCAGAAGCATTCTAGGTGGAGGAGGTTCTTAAGCAGCCTGAAGGCAAAGCAAGAAAAGAGGGCATTTGATGTGCACTTCTGTTATTTAGAAAAACAAAATGCATGAAGCCAGGCTCAGGACATCTTAAATATACCTCATAAAGAAGTTGGTTGGAAGAGTGAACAATGAGGGAACATAGACTGGTCCTTCGCTTGATTTTCGTCCAACTTTGATTTGCTCGGCCAGGACCGAAGTGAGACAGACCACGGTAGCCAGTCAGGGAGCATATTCTCCATGTCATCAAACTGTTACAAGGAGGGATCTCTGTAAGAGAGTTGGCTACCGAATCCCCAAATATATGCCACTTTTGGAGTGCCTGCTGTCCAGATAACTAAACAAATCACCAGCCAGGTAAAACATTAGCTACTTTTTCTGTCAACTGTCTGTCCTCCTAGCCCAACAGTGATGATAGGATGGTCTGGAGGGCTGGGCAGGAAGAGAAAAGTGAAAGATCAGAAAATGTAACGGGACAGATCATACCCTTTCCCATGCATCCTTACGGGTCACAAAAGGGTGAGAAGTACAAAGTGTGATCAGACTTTAAGACTCTACTTTTAAATCACATAGGATTGGACTTCAGTACATGAAAGAGTTTGAAAATGACCAAAAGGAGACTCTTCTAATAATCAAAACAATGAGGAAACCGTGGAGTCTATAATAGAATGTCACCCACGGACATGGAAATGAGATCCAGAATATTTCAAAATAGTGCTGGTGAAAAATAAAATGAAATCAAAATAAAACGATTTTTGTTTATACAAGGGTTGAGCCCGTTAAGCAAACCCCTTTAAAGCACTTGTCTTTCCGTTCCCATTCTTACTGTCACTCAAAAGTCAAATGTATGTGTGTGCCAAGCAACGTGCTTAGCTCAAAAAATGCAGAATGAAACCTGCCTTCCGAGTATAACCTCTTTCTGCACAGCCTCAGGCAGGCGCATGGCTCCTTCACCTGTGGATTGCTACTATCTCTTCAATAATGTTAAAAACAAACTTTTCTCCCTCCCAAATCAAATATATTCTCCAATTCAGTTACAGTCTTCTATTGTCCCCAAATCACAAGGTTGAGAAATGTTATCATTTTCTTGGTGCCTCTCTCCCTTGTGCCCTACAGTCAGTCATTGTCTTTCACTTTGCAGTCTTCCATGTGTTCTTTGCTTTCAACCGTCAGTTGCTACCCTCACCCAGATGGACTGGACTGTGGTGATGAATAGGTTTTGCTCACCAACCGATGCCCATTGCTATGGAGTAATTACCCTAAACGGCTGAATACTATCAAACCTTCACCAACACTATTTGCTGCTGTTCAGATCTTAGCCTCATGTTGATAGCTCTCTATATCCCAATCAACCATTGTATTTCCTATGTAATCACCTCTCATGACTTTATGTTATGAGGGCCAAACCACCACAAAATTTGCAATTTACTTAAGAAACAACAAGTTCAGGGGTGCCTGGGTGTCTCAGTCAGTTGGGCGTCCAACTTCAGCTCAGATCATGATCTCAAGGTTTGTGAGTTCAAGCGCCGCGTCGGGCTCTGTGCTGACAGCTCAGAGCCTGGAGTTTGCTTCAGATGCTGTGTCTCCCTCTCTCTCTATTCCTTCACTATTCATGTTCTGTCTCTGTCTCTCTCAAAAATAAACATTAAAAAAAAAAAGCAAGTGCAACAACACTCTGACCCTACTTTTTCTCCCCAAAGTAGAAAAGAAATGTCTCGTGTAAAAGGTAGCATCTCTCTAACAGGAGGTAAAGAGACATCCTTATCACCAGAGATGGGGAATTCAGGGCCAAGAAATTGTACAAACAAACTTTGTTGCTTTTATTAACTTACTAACCCTAGCCCAAATTCTGTTTAGAATTCCTTACTAATTTTAACTCTCAGACATAAATTTTCTTCGTCCTGTCAATTCCTTACAGATTTATTGTTTCTTTGTCTAAAAAGTATGAAAGCTGCCTGCCTTGGTCATTTCTTTGGTCTCAGTTTTATTATTAGGCTTCCATAAGCATGTAATTAAAACTTTCCCCCTTGTTAATTGGTCTCATGTTGATTTAATTCTTAGGCCAGCTAGAAGAATCTTGAAGGATAGAAAAAAAAATTTCCTCCCCAACAATATAAACTAACCTGAGTCATCTATTTCCTTCCCCTAAATGTGCCTTTCTTTCCCACATTCTAACTTCACCCACTGCATCCCCTTCTGCCTCTGAAGAGATTTTTGAGAAAAAGGAGTTACAGCCATGAGAATGAGAGACGATATTCCAGACCTACATAATTATCATCTGGAATGAGAGTCCCATAAAGTAACATTAGATCATGCATTCGCTAGGATTCATCTAAAGTTTAGAATCATAGAAAAAGGAAGCTAAATTCTAAAAATAATTCCTCAAGAACAGTATTTCACAAGCATGCTGTGATTCTGATTTAGTGGCTCCAGTGTAGAACCTATAAATCTCTAGTTTCAGAAAATTACTAATTGATTCTGTTGATCAGAAAGGTATGGGAACCTTTGTCACCAGCCCAAAGGTGATTAGCTTGGGAGCCTAAGAGTCAGTGATCAAAGAACCCAATATAGCATACCACCACTGATATTGTCCCTAATTACTGTCATAACATGGAGAAGACCATATTATATCCCTCCCCTCCCCCCCAGGCATGTGTTACATTTCCTAAGAACCACACAGCACCTTGTAGCTTACATTGCAGCTCTCTCTCTCTCTCTCTCTCTCTCTCTCTCTCTCTCTCTCTTTTTTTAGGTAACTCACTTGTCCATGGCTCTGTTAACTACATAGCATAAGCATCTAATCCAAAGGAGTTTAGTTCATTAGCATGGCCACAAAGTCCTAATCTGAGTAAAGATCAGGCTGAAGAAAGCAGCCATTCTTCAATTCCACTCTGTCTCCCACCACAGTAACTTCTTCACATAAAATCCAAACCTAAAAGAAGGACCAGAGAGAAGATTTTAGGGTCCATGACAAAGTGAAAGGGGAAGGGCACTGAAGGGCCTAATCAGAACCAAAGTTTCATCCAACTGGGAGAATAGTCCTTGGTTATGGAATTTTCAACCTTCATCAAGTGAAGTCGGTCAACACACAGTCACGGAGTCCTGAGATGTTTGAGCAGCAGCGCCTGTGAAGAGGCGTCTCCAGAGATAACAGGTACCTCAGCAGTGTAACAACAGATCGATGATATGGGACTGAATAGCATAGTGAGCCTTCCCTATACCTCCTTATCCTCTCATCTGTTAGGTAGGACAGAAAGTTCAGAACCAGCTCAACCAAAAGCTTCTCCACTATTCTCTCCGGAGGGTGCTCTGTGTTTCAGCTGGGCTATACTGTATTAGCACTGTCATAATATTGTGGTAATTGCCGTAGCACTTGGTAATTAAAAACACAAAATCAGTTTGACAAGTTTGCTGGTGGCTGTGAACCAGGTGAGACTAATTAGGGCTTAAGAAAACCAGACTGTTCTCACTGTCCTTGGTGAGTTTGCGCCAAGAGCTATTCATCTGCTTCCCTAGAGAAACCGAGGTGTGAGTTTTACTTCTTTGGGAAAGCAAAGGCCATTCTCTAAAACAAACCTGGAAAATAAGTGGCCCGTGCTTTTGCTATTTAGCAAAGACCAAATATACCTTTCATTAGTTACCAGTTAGAATTGATTAAAATTCAATTACTTAAAAAAAAAAACCCAAGAGTGACCTAAGTAAAAGTTATTTTCTTTTATTTTAAGTTTATTTATTTTGAGAGAGCGAGCGAGCACATGAGCGTGCCACATGTGCATGAGAGCAGAAGAAGGAGAGACACAGAGGGAGAGAGAATCCCCAGCAGATTCCACTCTGTCATCACAGAGCTGACTCAGGGCTGATCTCAGAACCGTGAGATCATGACCTGAGCTAATGTCAAGAGTTGGGCGCTTAGCCGACTCAGCCATCAGGCACCCTTAAAGGTTATTTTCTTAACTGATTCAAGCCCAAAGTTAGGCAGTTCCCCCAGATGATTCCATGGCTCAGTAATGTTCAGGCTTTGAGTGAGCATCTCCGAAATGACCTCGCCTTTCCCTCATGGTCACAAGATGGCTGCAATGTTTCCAAGCAATATATCTTCATAGAGCAGTATCCAAAGTAGAAATAAAGAGAGTGGAGAGAAAAGCTGTATTTGTACCCTCTCTCTGAGGGAAGAAAATTATCCCCAAAAGACCCAAGATTCCCTTATGTCACTAGTGAGAATTAGTCACATGTCCTCCCTTAGTCAAATTACTGGCAAAGAAGAATCTGATTACTCCAAATGGCTTCAATCAATCATATTCCATATCCTGTGGCTTATAATCTTGCTGCTAGAACAAGGGCTAATTGGGTAATGGTCCCTTCCATAGGACAATGATGATATCTATACTGTTAGCAAGGCAGCGTCCTTCACCTGATATGGGTTCAAAAGGGAAAGGGATGCTACCTACACACACCATTTAGTTTTCCTTAATAGTTGTTAAGTGTTAGCCCAGGTTTCACGGTATGTGAAGTAAATAAGAGGTATGCCACTAGAATGTTGAAGTTGCCAGGAACAGTTTTTAGGATACAGCTCTATTAGGAATGGTAATAGTAGAGTGCCTGAAATTGCACTGAGAAGGAGTCACTAATGAACCTTCTCCCCCATGAGCCGCCAAACACCTTAGAGAATGTAGGGTATCAGAGTTTCAAGTGGAGAAGTCATTTTCTGGAAGATATCATCAAGGGACTACAAGATGATAGTAGTAGCCCATGCTAGCTTTGGGGCCATGCTAGCTCACTTTAACAGAGAAGAAACCCAAGAGCCACAGTATTGATAGCTGCAGAGGGTATCAGGACAGAGAGAGAGAGGAAGAACAAGTCCCAAGTCTGTATATGAAAATAAGAACAGGAGTTGGGAAGTTAGGTCCATATCCCACTCTCCTACCAGTGGTGAGGAAAATTCTGAGCTACTGTGAAATGGAAAAGAGTAAAGTGTTTCATTAAAAGATAAGTGGACAACATGGATGGACCTTGAGGGTGTTATGCTGAGTGAAATAAGTCAGGCAGAGAAGGACAAATATCATATGTTTGCACGTATAGGAGGATTAGGAGGAACTTAACGAGGACCAAGGGGGAGAAGAAGGGGGAAATGGTGGGGGTAAAGGGAGAGAGGCAAACCATGAGAGACTCTTGAATGCTGACAAAAACTGAGGACTGATGGATGTGGGGGAGGGGGGGATGGGCATGGAGGAGGACACTTGTGGGGATGAGCACTGGGTGTTATGTGGAAACTAATTTGACAATAAACTATTTGTTAAAAAAAAAAAAAAAGATAAGTGGAGGTGTGCCTGGGTGGCTCAGTGGGGTAACTATCCAACTCTTGATTTCAGCTCAGGTTATGATCTCACGGTGAGTGGGATCAAGCCCCACGTCAGATGAGTGGAAAGTATGTGATGTTGCCATAATTTCTATAGAGCAACAATTGTAATTAGAAAACTTTAGCAAATGCATTCTTCAGCAGGTACGATCAATGTTCTTATTAAGATCAGGTCCTATAAAATTAAAATTATAATGAAAATAAAATCAAGTATATACAAATTAAAATAATAAAAATATCAGGCCCCTAAAATTGTAGCTGTCTAAACCAATCGTCTCCCAGTGTGGTCCGCAGAGCAGCAACATGAATATTACCTGGGAACTTGTCAGAAATGCAGATTCTCAGGCCTCACCACAGCTTTTCTAAATCAAACTCTGGGGATGGGGCCTGGTGAACTGAGTTCTAACAGGACTCCAAATGACTTTTCCAATTCTTGCTAATCTTTGAGAGCCATTCCCAAACAGAAGTACTTTAATCTGTTTTTAATACTAGCCAGAATCAGAGAATTGAACTGACCTGTTTGGTTCTAGTTGTTGATTTATTTTTCGGTTCTCCTTTCTGGCCACATAACCCATTCCCCAGCTGATATTTCCATGCACCAAGCTGCTTTTGCAAGTGACCTACTGCTGTATTTGTGGACTGAATTGAGAGATGAACTTGTCTAAAAAGTAGTGCTTTTACATTAAAATGAGCTTACTGTTCTACTCTGAGAAATTATCAAGGTGTCAAACTTAGAAGTGGTCAATGCAAATCAGATAACACACAGATCCCTAAAAGTCACCTAAAAGTGGCTTCACTTGTGCGGCAGAAACAAATGAACTTGTCTTTCCTGCACTTTCTTGACAAGATTGTTTAAGCAACTTATGTCCAGCTATCCTGTCTCTTTAAGAATTCCTATGTGAGTTCCTGGATGTGCTATAGAAAGGGGGTTACTGTGCTTATCTCCTCTCCCCAGGAGAGCATAAACCAAGGCTATCATCAGAGCCAGATTTATGCTATTCTCCAAAAAAAGCCATAGTTAGGAAAACCTATTTTCTTCTCTCCCAATAATAATGCTAAAGATAAGGATAGTTAGCTAAAGAAAGCACTTAGGTGTTACAGAGCTTAATTTTCCCTCCTCAAAACTAGGATTTTTAAGAGCAATGAAGACTTTCTTATGCCTCAAATATAAAATGCACCGCTACATGTGTGAAAATTCCAGCATTGTTTCTCTTTGCCCTCAGCCCAACTGCTCCTTTTAACTGTTTGTTTTCTAGAGACAGCTTTTGGTGTTGATGTGGCCAAAACAGATGGTATTTACAAACAGCTCTTCAGAGAATTCTGATGCCCTGCTTTCTAGCTCTTCTTGTTTTTTCCTGCTCCTCCTTCCCTCATACACTTACCATTCTCTACCTAGTAGATAACCATCCCTGGGTGAACACATGGAATTTTTAGAAACATAGGTCCCAGTTGCAATGCAAAGAGTCCTTAGAAAAGCAATGCAACTGATAATGAATCCCAACCCAAAAATGAGATTCCAGAATCAAAGATCACATCTCTTCCAGCCTAAGCAACTTAAAGACAATGTCTCGTGTACAAAACCTTGATCTTTTGATACACCCACACTAATCTATCTTAGCTTTCCACAGTCTCAAAGTTCTAGAAGGCAGCAGATGAAAGCTCAAGGAGCTCAAGTGTGAAGGGTGGGAAGAGGAGTGGAGAGAGAACGAAGACTCAGGGGCTTCTGCTGAAAACAAGTTGACTGAATAGAAGGACCGACTGAGAGGGAAGGGAAGGGAATGGGATGCCAGGAGACAAGAAGTTATCATTGTAGCCAAAATGCAAATTGTTGAAGCTATAATGCAGTTACAGATGGATTGCCTTATAGTCTCGGACTGCTGTCATCTGCTACGGCTTCTCTTCCGGTTTTAAGAAGACTTATAGAAGCATTGAAACAGAACAGCAACCGACTACATACATCAGTTTTTTAGGATGGTGATAAAACGATTTCAAACAGATTTCTTCAGTCTTCTGTACCATAATGTTGTAAAGAAAGCAGCAATAATTATGGCCCAACTCCAAAAGCCAATAGCAACTACAAGGCTTCAGAATGAATTGTCCCAGGATGTGCTACTTTGGCGTGCAGATTATTTCAAGCTGAAAATCAACAAAGCCCAAGAGACTCAGGAAGAAATTTTAACCTTCTGTCTAACTGCCTAAAATAATTTAGATAGAGGACCTGCTCCAGGAAGAGAGTTATCACCATAGATCGCTATGACATAAAATGACCTCCGTATGATAGTCAGGGAGGGACCTCATGAAGTCTGTTTGATCAAAGTTTCAATTTACGTCCCATTTTTTTCTGAAAGGCCCAAAAAACATTTGTGTAACAAACATTTCATTTTCCTGTGAATTGCTTTCCTTTCTTTTGAAGTTCCAGACCTCTACTCATCTCTCCTTCATTCAAGATGACATATACACCCCACTCTGCCTGTCTTTGGAATCTCATGTTTATGTGTATTCTCTATATTTACATAATTAAATGTGACTTTCTCCTGTTAACCTGCTTCATGTCGATTTAATTCTTTTTTTAATGTTTATTTATTTTTGAGAGAGAGAGAGAGACAGTGTAAGCAGGGGAAAGGCAGAAAGAGAGAGGGACAGAGGATCCAAAGCAAGCTCTGCTGATGTGGGGCTCAAACCCCAAACTATGAGGTCATGACCGGAACCAAAGTCAGACACTTAACTGATTGAGCCACGCAGGCACCCCTCTAATTAATGAAGTTTTTATTCACTTTTGAGAGTCATGTCAATTTAATTCTTAAACCAACCAGAAGAATCTTGAAGGATAAAGAAAAAACTTTCCTCCCCATCACAGTATGATTTCTCATTCACCATTCTCCCGGTGGTTTCAGGCCAGTTTTGGGGAAAGATAGTTCTTCTTACAAGTTCAAGTCTCATAGCAGTTTCAAACATCAATACTACTTTCTAGAAGGGGCAATCCGGAATAGGACAGCAAAAGGATTATAACCTTAATGTAATAATTCTTAATATACTTCCCACTGGTGAATAGTCAACTATGACAGTAATCATCTAAAAAGTTCACCAAAGTGATAGGAAAGCACAGTAACAAAAATAGAACCTGGGAATGACATTAGTCTTTTAACTGGTTATTTGCTATTTTGTGAAATCAAATTCCTAAAGCAAGCAGTGTCTATATGAGAGGTTTAAGAAAAAACTTTAATAGCTTCAGATTATTAGATTCAAAGTATAGTTCTTTGAAGAAGGAAATAGACTAGGTTTATGCCAAGTGAGTATGCCAAGGTAAATAAAAAAGAAAAAGAAAAAAAGAAAAGAGCAAAAAATAAAAGAAACGCATGGAATAGAGGAGAGAAAAAAAATTTAATGTGGAAAATTTCTTCTTTCTTTCCTAAGAGAAAAAAAAAGCTATCATTTGAACACAGAGCTATCATTTGAACACATCTATGAACACAGATCTGAATTTATCTCAAAAGGTAAAAAGGCCAAGGTTAAAGAGAACTTTGAGATATTCTACATGTTACTTTGAGCCTGAAGTTCCTCTGAGCTAAACTAAGACTCTAGATGTATTATATAGCCAACATAAGACAATGAGTTGATTATGGGGTTCAGTACCTAACTAGGAGAACAGCAAATGGAGTTCAAACGAGAAATTTAGTCTTAGACCCAAATAAGCTGTGGAAGGAAGAGAAATTTCCAAGAAAAGAAAGCATATCTGAGATTCTACTCCTCATATTCATTGCTCTGCTCCCATTACAGCTAACTGTAACCTTTAACTGGGTTGTTGATATTTTTTCACCTAGAAAGCAACTTTTTTGAAGTGATTACTAAAGCCTAAACTTTGAGCACTAAGGAAACAAAGCTTCTGATAACTTTTAACTAGCTTATACTAAGATTAAATTGGAGCTGTCCAAGTTACAGATGTCACCTGTAATATGACAAATTTATTTATTGCAAAGATACACTAACTAGCTTTGAGTGTTATTTCAAAGCTTAGAATTAGTGGTCCTAAGTATATCAAATTAGACTTTCCTTAAACTACTCGATAACAGTATTCATTCTAGGGGCACCTGGGTGGCTCAGTTGGTTGAGCGTCCAACGTTAGCTCAGGTCATGATCTTGTAGTTCATGAGTTTGAGCCTCATGTCAGGCTCTGTGCTGACAGCTCAGAGTCTGGAGACTTCCTTGGATTCTGTGTCTCTGTCTCTGCCCCTCTCCCGCTCCTACCCTGTCTCTCTCTCCCTGTCTCTCCCTGTCTCTCTCTCCCTCTCTTAAACATAAATAAAAATTTTTAATAAAAAATAAAAATTAAAAAAATTTCAATAAAAAATAGTATTTATTCTAGACTAGAATCTCTCAACCTTGGATGCATGTTAGAGTCACCGTGGAAGTTTCCGAATTATTGATATCTGGATTCTACACTCTGAAGTTCATGATCTAGTTGTTCCGGGTTAGTGTCTGGATAATTACAGTTGTAAGAGCTTCCTAGGTGACCTGCCATGCAGATCTAGGATTTTTAATTAGGAAAAGATATGGTTTAAAAGCCATGGACATTGATGGAAAACCAACTTCACCAGCTTTCTTAGTTATTATTAATAGCTATGAATTTTACACTTAAAAAAAGGCCTATCTCTTTTATAAAAATTGTAATGTAAAATGTTTAGTACCTTTACATAGATGTCAAACATCTAATGATGGTTAATATAAATTATGGTCATAAATTATAACTTTATTCTTTCCCTACCTGTTCTAACACCTGAGAAACTTGTTTTATACAGCCTCAAAGCGCTACTGCTCTCTTCTTAACAACCCTCTGTGCTTTTATTGAATTTGCCTCTATTGTGACATAGTAGTTTATACCTAAAGTTGTCTAGTGCCATTGGTATTCAAATGCTCCAATAGCTATACTCATACATTGCTTGATCTATTGAAAGAGAAAATCTTGTTTAAAGAATCTGGCTCATTTGATGCTTCAGTAGCCTTCAAATGGCATGTAATATAGATATATAGTTGAAACTTAGATTGGGCTCAGATATTTAGGATGTTAATGGTAGATAACCATAGAGAAGCAAGAAAAGTGACTCACCACGTTGTGAATGACACCAAAAGACCTAAAAGCAACAATTTTGAACTGAAGATTATCTGCCTTGAGCTTTGGTGATATGAAGGTAGAAGCAGCATCTGACTGAATATCCACCAGCCAACTAGATGTTTAAAAATCACCAGTTCATGGATTACTTTGTAGTTGGGAACTGACAAGGGAGCTTCAAGTAATTTACCTACTGAAATCAATAAAGACATGTCAAAGAGTCAGTTCTAGGTTTCAAATTAGTGCACCTACATGTGAATCAATAAAGAGCCTTCAAACAACGTGACTCCCAATGTGGGTATCTGCTTGAACAGAAATAATATCTTGGAGTTGGAAGCGAGTATAAATCCTCTCAGAATCCCAAGAATCTGCATTCGTAAAGAATAGCCTCTCGTTTATTCATGCCTCCATCTACCAGTCTTCAGCTTCATGGAAACTTCAGTCTCTACTGAGACAACACAATAGAACTAAATGGAATCCAGCTGCGTCGGATGGTTTCGTGCTCACCTCGCCACCTCTCCCCCTTCCCGGATGAGACATTAAGAGTAAACCAATTGAGGGCGGTGAAGTGGGGAATCAAGGTAGGGCAGGAGCAGCTATGAGACACCTGACCTGAGAGAGGAACATTTCACTGGCATGACAGTTAGATTGGTTCTCATGATACTAGACTTGTTAGCACACAATGGAATGTAGTGTAGAATTATGGCATGCCTCAGTGTATCAGAACCCATCTAGAAGCAATCAGACAAATATTTGTCACTTTAGTGGGATGACTTCTTGGAAGGAGAGCTAGTATGTTGTGTGTGTGTGTGTGTGTATATATATATATATGTATATATATATATATATATATATATATATATATATATATATATATATATGGCAGGCATTTTCCACTATCTCTTAAACTGAAGAAGCTTTGCATATAGCCAGCTGGTATCTATATGTTAACACCATATGAAACACATTCCACACTGGTTTCTCCAGAGGCTCATAAAAAAGAACTGTGCATAAATCCAAGGTTAAGGATATAAATTAGACAAATCTAGGTTTTAGTCCTAACACTGCTAGTCATTAGCCTTATGGTCTCAAATTACTCAAACGCCCTAAACCTCAATTTCTCCCCCTATAACATGATGAAAAATAGGATTTGCCTCAAAGGGAAGAGGAAAGGTAATTGTTAGCACATTGCATCCCACTCAATTCTATGGGCAATTTGTCCTCATGATTATATTATGAAGTGTATAGAAACTACTACTTCTCATAGCTTGATCTATTTGGATGAGATAACTAACTCTTTTTCAAGAGCAGAAAACATAAAAGGAAGCATCTTTAATGTTATTCTCACCACTCTCCACCACAGAATTAAAATCCTAGGAGCTGGACATTCCCCAGATCACCTGAAATGATGCTGACATAGGCAGAACAAGAGTTCAGGCCTTCTGCTTTGGGTAAAACATTGCCATCATAGGTCAAAACAACATGACTTGCGTTTTCACACAAATATGGCTTGTTATGCTTGGCAAACAAATACAGTCTCAATTCTCAAGTAAACTCTGTGGGCTCCCGCATAGCAAAAGAGGGTCCCTAAACTTTATGAAGTCACTTTTACAATAGCACAAGCTCCCTCACCTCAAAGCACACCAAGAACGAGAGTGTAGATGCGTGTCAGCCATGTATTTCACACGATCTTTTGCACAAAGGGAAAGCAGTTGATTTGGTAGGCATTGAGATCAAGGTGGTTAGGTAGTTTGACCAACCTCTCAAAATGACTCTTAGAAGCAACTGGTAGACATCACGTCTTTTAAACGAAAGTACTTTATGTACGTCTTTACCCCTCCTGTTAGCTTCTTAGTCAAACGAAGGCATCTTAACAAATAACCAGTGCAGAATCTTACCTGAATTGTACTGCCATGTTCATGAAGCCCACCTTCAGAGACAGCAACATTGTTTACTGAGTTTTAATAGTTGTATCAGCAGCTGGCTGGGCCGAGACTCAAATGGGATGAGTTCACAAGCTCTCCTTTTCTAAACAACTCTCTCTAGCTACCACACTCTGCTCTTCCTGACACCGCTTTTTAAAATAGGCAATCACAAGGAGGAAGCCCTAGGAAGAGGAGTCTCCTGAGAAGCCCGAGAAAGAGAAGAAACAGGAGAAGACCCTTATGTGGTCCTCGTATTCCTAATTTGGAACTGGGTGGGAACAGAACGCCAAATAGGAAAACCCCAAAGAGCAAAAGACCCTAAACGATTCACTGCCAATCAGGCTAAGAGAAATGCCACCAGGTGTTGCTGGCCCATCTCACCTGCTCGCTACAACTAGCTACCCAATAATCTAGAGGATGTGACCTTTATATCCACTCCGAATCAACCAGCAGGCCCTGAAGTTAGGTTGGAAATAATGGATCTAAGAATGACCGCCTACATCTGGAATTCAGCCAGCCTCTATGATTTAAAAAAGAGTCACAAAGAAGAAGGAATCAAGTGCTGAAAATTTTTCAATTTTCCTTAAGAAGGCACAAGTTGTATTCCTTTTGGGAAAGTTGATGAGGCCTTGAAGAGGGTAACAACCTACAAAGATTCAAGGTATACTTTCCCGTAATCAACAGCTGCCTTAAGTTGGTGAATTATTTCATTAAATGGAGTTTTAAATCAAAGACATATGAGTTTAATTAGAAACTATTCTTATCCTACTGAAGTTAACAGACAGCTGTGCTGATTTTTTTCCAGGATTTTCACAAATTGAGAGTGGAGGAACTTTGAAAGGAGTTGGCTCAATGGGTTAAGTGTCCAACTTCGGTTCAGCTCATGAGCCCCACGTCGGACTCTGCCTGGAGTCTGCTTGCATTTCTGTGTCTCCTTCTCTCTGCCCCTCCCCTGCTTGTGCTCTGTCTCTGTCTCTTTGTCTCTCTCTCAAAAATAACTAAACATTAAAAAAATTTTAATAAGTAAATATCTTATAACTTAAAAAAAAGAGAAAAGAACATTGAGCTATGTTAAGGGAAACACAGTTAGTTACCATTCAATCAGCCACTGATTGTTTTCCACACCAGCCACAAGCCCTGACTGGATATACGGGTCTAGTAGAATAAAGCATGGGCCCTGGCGGGTCATAAAAATTGCCCCAACAAGCAGAACCAGGTGATACCCCTTTCATGTTTTGCTCACACTATTTTTTGTACTTCATTTATTTATCCCTTTAGGCACTTTTTCCCTGCTTCTCAATATTTTAATTTTCTTACCCCTGAATTTATAATCCTACAACTTTCAAATATCAATATGAATAAGGTACATTTTACAAAGTTGTTTAAGATACAGAAGGTCCCCACTCCTGCCCCCCACTTTGTTCAACAGGTCTGGGTGGAACTCCGGGATATCTAATTTAGTAAATCCCCCAGGTGATTTGATGCAACTGAGATGCTTTCTGGTCCCTGTGTTTCTGTTCTTTGTGTTCTCTACCCTCTGTCATCACTATCCATCTGTATACCTCCATCCATCTATGTCCTGCTTTTCTAATCCCCTTGCTTCAGGGACTATCCGATTAACTAGGAATCTTTGATCAAAAAAAAAAAAAAAAAACCTCTGGGGCATATACATATACAGAAAGGAAAGTAAAACCCATGTAGCAGTAGCATTCCCTGTAAGGATATTTGCATTTTTACTTAGGAGGGTCAGATCCACACCACTCCAGATCCTGGGGAAGCCACCTAACTCTGGAGACTCCCTAGAATTTTCTCTTGGGAGTCTTTATGGTCTTAGAAATTTAAAACAGAGGTGACTATACCAGCCAGAATAAATCTTTCATTACAAAACTAGAAGGGGCCTTTGAGCAAATTTAGAGCTCAGGGGTAGAAAAAGCAAAACACAGAGCGAGGAATAGAATTGATAGAATCATGACAAATTCATTAATTAGTGGTTAGGGACATTTCTGAGGATAAAATCTGGGTGGCTGATCTCATTCCATGAGTGGTGTGTGTTGGGGGAGGGGAAGGAGGCCTGGATGGTAGAAACTGAAGAACATTGCTGATGATCCTTGAACGAATTTGGCTTTCCTGGGGTTAAGGCCAATTTGCCTTCTGTCTTCTCCACTCCCAACCACCACATAGACCCGCAGAGATCCACACTGGCTATCGAAGAATGGGAAAAGGCAAACAAAGGAGTCTGAAGAGCATCTTGCCTATAAAATCAATTTGGTATGGTTTTTGTCTGAAAAAGGCTGTATTCTACCCAACAACATAACATACAAAATCTGAGGGCCAGGGAAGGGATGAGGGTACTCAAAAATCACCCCATGTGTTCAGGATCAGAATCATATAGAAGCCTCCACCCAGTTTCAAATGCTTTGCTAATTGAGTGTTGCTATATCTCTTATCTAGCATGACAATGGTCACTCTTGAGTATTTCCGAGAGACATGAGTCTAATATTTTAAATATATTCAGGAGGCTTTCTTCTAATAAAAAAATACTTTATAAGAATAAAGACATTTTAAAAATAATAATAAAACTGTATGCATTAATTATGAGATCACATTTTGATTTCTGCTCTCCTGGCTCTTCAAATAGCACTTTTGAAAGCAGTCCCCTAGCTCTAATCTCTTTCCCTACAGGGTGATTTTCTTGTAAAAAGGATGTGTACTGTCATATGCACCATGCCAAATATAAGCAGTACATTTGACTTTGTACTTTGTCTTGTATATCTGTGGTATATGGGTAAGTCTCTGAGTGTGTGTGCGTGTGCATGTGTGTGTGTGTGTGTGTGAAAAGGACAGAGAGAGACTGAGCCAGCCTTGATTTGAGTGTCTTTTTATACTTTTTTATTTTTTATTTTATTTTTGATTTTTGTTTATGTCTGAGAGAGAAAGAGAGAGAGTGCAAGCAGGGATAAAGGAGCAGAGAGAGAGGGAGACATAGAATCTGAAGCTGGCTCCAGGCTCTGAGTTGTTAGCACAGAGCCAGTCGCGGAGCTAGAATTCATGGACCTCGAGATCACAACCTGAGCCGAAGTCAGATGCTCAACTGACTGAGCCATGATTTGAGAGTCTTTGTAAGGCTGAGACTCTTTAAGAGGGGAAACAACCATTATTGATAGCATTATAATTAATAAAATATATGAAAACAATCTCAGAACCAAGGATGTTTGGGTGGAACACTTTCCCTTACTCTCAGTTTCCTCCAGCAAAATATGTTCCATACCCCACCCTTGGTCTCTTTATTTCCTCCTTAGGGAACTGGAGAGACTTACCAGATTGCCCAACCTGAGAATGAAAGCAGACCAAGCTTGGCCCTCCTCACTTGGAACGGTCTGTCTTGAGAGTTCTCACCACTCCCACATGGTAGAAGTCTTCCTGGAGATTGGCAGGGAATTCTGTTGAATTCTAGAGTCTAGTATTAGCAGATCTCAAGACTTATTTTTTATCTGGTCCATTTTTTGTTTCCAGTTACACTGGACGTTTCAGAGATATACTTCATATGGAATACAGAAAGCCTCCCGAAAGCCTGTGGGAGAGGAGGGCATGTTGACATACAACTCCTAGCCCATCCAAGTGGGACAGGAAGTCTGATACTTGGTTTAGTGGCAGCTGTGTTAAGCCTTACTCCAAGCTTATTCCTAGGCCGCCTGGCTTAACAACTGCTGCACATTTCTTTTAACTCTGGTAAGTCTCTCCAGATTATATATATATTTTTTTGTTTGTTTAAGTGACGAGCACTGGGTGTTATATGTACATGTTGAATCACTAAATTGTACCCCTGAAACTAGTATTACACTATCTGTTAACTGTAATTTAAATAAAAACTCAAAGAAAGAAAGAAGTTTAGTTACATACAATACTCTATTAGTTTCATGGGTCCAGAGATTTTACCTTTATATACATTAAGAAATGATTAGTATGTCTAGTTACCATCCGCCACTATACAAAGTTATAACAATATTATTGACTATATTTCTATGTTGTACTTTGGGACATACACATTTAACAAGTTTCACAGGTTATGCTCTTTATTTAAAAGTTTGAGAACTATTACAATGGAAATACCTCTTTTATTCCATAATACGCCACAACCCTGTCCTCATGTAAGAGCACTTGAGATCTCTCAAGGAAGTTTCAAAAGCCTTCCTCATAAACATGTATGTCTTCCAGTAAATACGTCTTCGTTAGTTATTTAGATAAATAAGCAAATAATTATAAATTATATATAAACATATAGAAATTAATAAATATATAAATACATTAGTAACTTATATTTAATTTATAATATTATATAGATGAATTAGTAATATAAATAGATACGTTTTAAAATAAATAAACAAATTTCCATTTTCCATCCCAGTACTGTTTCTTAGTTGGATATCCATGTATAATCTAATAAGGGTCTGTGAAACCCCTAAAATGTATTAAATTTTGCATGCATGTGAATATGTGTATTTTCCTAGAAAAAGTGTAGATTTCAATAGTTCCTTGGGGTTCTACAATCCAAATTATTCTTGGAGTCGCAAAATTAGAAGATAATGTCTATCCAGAAAGACTGATTTGTTCTCAACAACTCTTTTGGTTGCCAAAACATGACAAGGTACAAGGCTTCACGGTGAAACTTTTGTTAAAGGGCCTTACGTGTCTACATGTTATTCTCTGTAATTAAACATCCCTTGACTAATTTGTATTAAACATGCCTGCCTTCTAAACTCCCCATGCTATGTGCCTTATACAAAGAGACAGCAGAAGAACAGGAAAGTTTGAACTCCATTTGCAATGTCAGTTAGCTCTGGGGAGCAGAGGTGTCATGGCTTTTCTGAGGAATAAATTAACTCTAACATTTTCTCTGATGAGAGTCACAGATTCATCTGATACCAGGTGCAGAAAGAAACCTTTGAAACTCTAGATGGATTAAGAATAAGGGAGGACCCCAGGGCTCAAAGCAGATGCTGTAAGTAATCATAGAGACAGAAATTTTAATCAGTTCTTCTGTTTTTTGGAGACAATTCTGTTTCCTGGATCAATAGGAAGCCATTGGGTTCTTGAATCACACAGGTGTGGCAATATACTGTCCTACCCTTTTGACCTGGGGAAATTTGGAGCCCAGCATCTACATCTTTTCTATCATTTAAAGTCATCTAGAAAAAACTACTTGTTTGTTTTAAAAATAATAATCCTATTAACATATAATTTTTTAGGCTTTGGATTTAAACAGGGGTTTTAAAGGGAGTTTTTAGGGGGGTGGGGAAGATTACATTACTTCTTCCAAATCTTCAATATGATACAGATATTTAATACATGAAGTTGATGAGTATTATATGCCAACACATGTAACACAGTTTCTATGTAGTGCCTATTTGGTGTTCCTTCCCTTCCCCTTACCAAGCTGAGTGGAAGACTAATCATTTTTAAAGATCTGAATTTCATTCCGGTAGTGTGGTAGGCAGTTTCTAAGATGGCCCTCAATGATCCCCAACTCCTAGTATCTATGACCTTGAGTAATCCCCACCCTTAAGTATGGGCTGAAGGGAGGGACTTCCTTTTGAATGACAGAATATGGTAAAAGTGATAGGATGTCATTCTAAGATTAGGTAACAAACAACTGTGCCTTCCATCTCTCTCTCTCTCTCTCTCTCTCTCTCTCTCTCTCTCTCTCTCTCTCTCTCTCCCTCTCCCTCTCCCTCTCCCTCTCCCTCTCCCTTTCCCTCTCTCCATCTTTCCCTGCACTGGAGGAAGCAAACTGCCATATTGTTAGTAACTCTACAGACATGCCCACATGTCAAGGAATGGATCATCTATGGCTGATAATCGGGAATGCTCTGAGGCCTGCCAACAGCCATGTTAGGAAGCTTGGACACAGAATTCACCCTAACTGAGTGTGGAAGTAACTGTTGCCCCAGCTAATACTTGTTGACTAGAGTGTTAAGAGAGACTAGTAGCTACAGGACTCAGCTCAACTGCACCATCGCCCTTGGTCAACACGAACTGTAAGGTACAATTGTTTGCTGCTTTAAAATACTTAGGTTTGGGGCATTTCGTTATGTAGCAGTAGTTAACTAAACTAAATAGAAAGAAAGCATCATTCACTGTCATGAGGGAGGAAAAGTTGTTTCTCTGGACAGTAGTGACCCATTCAAACTGATTGTACAAACCTGTGGATTTTACAACAAAAAATGATTACAGAGGCATTGAAGTTGAAAGGATGAGATGGACATACAAAATCAGCAAGGCAGCTTTTTCAGACATCACTTGTGTTACTACCCCAGCTTCTAGTATGTAAATGATGATAGTTTAATATTTGTTAAACTGTTAATATGTACCTGAGTCTATGTAAAGTGCTTTATATAGATCATTCCACTGAATCCTCACACTCAGTCCAAGTGTTACTATGGACATTTTACAGATGAGAAAACTAAGATGAATATAGGTTAAATATCTTTCCCAGTCTGCACAGCTAGGATCTGAATCCAGATCCTCTTGAAACTAAGCTCGTATTTTGAAGCACAGCACTCTTAAGTGACCTAATAAGTGCTGGCGTCAAGTGCATACATGGCTTTCTTTGCCAAGTCCATTCAATGATAATAGGAAAAATCATTTTCCAAAGTGCAGAAAATCCTAATTAACTCTATTAAACTAACCTGTGATTGCTTCACTGCATTCATAAAAATACACAGACTATCAGAAAGAAATGTATTCCATTCACGTGTAACAACTTTGTGTATGGTAGCAGTAGTTACACACCACCACGAGACTTTATAATTACATAAACTGACATGTAGGACATATATGACAATGACATTTAAATATTTTGCTTTGCACTTTTCCTCCTCTTGCTTAGAAGAGCATTTTTGACCAGAATCATAGAATTATAATAGAAAGAGAAGTGGTCTTTTCAACCAGTCCAACAATTTCATTTGACAAGTAAGAAAATGGAGGACTTTATTTGCTGATAGTCACATAACTCGTTAATGGTAATAAAAATTAGAACCAGATCTACTGAATCATAGTTCAATTAACAATCCAGTGTTGTGTATGCTCCAGTAAATTCTCCAGTACTGAAAATTCATCAGTTTCATTTATTTTCCCAATCAAAAAGTGGAATCATATTAACCAAGAATGAATTATTAAGCTCTCTTTGGAGGCCAATATAAAATTTATATTGAAATACCAACAACAAAGCTAACAGCTAATTCTTCAAGAGAAATAATAGAATTTTGATCATTTTGGAAAGTTATCTTTTAAGGTGCTTGAAGAAGATACTTCCCAACCTAGAATTCTACACTCAGTAAAAAATCCTTCAAAAATGAAGATTAAGATTAAATTCCTATTTTCAGGAAGCTAATTTATCACTAGCAGGAGTTTTCAGGCAAGAAAGAAATACAGTTCTAAGCAGAAGCACAATCAGGTAAGAAGGAATAAAGATGGAAAAGGCTAAGTAAACTGGTAAAAAAAAAATGAGTCTTGACTACATAGATAATCATAATAATGATTTCAAGGGCCTAAAGCATATTTTGCATTAAAAAGCATGACAGCAGTTGTACAAAGAAAGGAGATATTAAGTGTCCTAAAGCTTTTCACATTTTTTTCTGGTAGTTGGTAATAAATGTATTCAAGGTGGATTTAATAAGTCAAAAATACACATATGTAATCCCTAGACTAACTGTTAAAAGAATGATAACACAATGTATAATCATGTGCTAAAGAGAAGAGAAAAATGAAAATTTTCAAAAGTTTGAATATTCCAATACTTATTAAGAATTTAATTTTTTTGGTATTTATTTATTTATTTTGAGAGAGAGAGAGAGAGAGAGAGCAAGTGGGGGAGGGGCAGAGGAGAGAGGAACAGAGAATTCCAAATAGGCTCAATGCTGTCAGCACAGAGACCAATGCCAGGCTCAAACTCATGAACTGTGAGATCATGACCTGAGCCAAAAACAAGTTGGACACTTAACCAAGTGAGCCACCCAAGTGTCTCTAATTTGTTTTTGTTTTTGTTTTTTAAGAATTTTTTGGTAAGGTTTATTTATTTTGAGAGAGTGTACAAGTGGGGACGGGCAGAGAGAGAAGAAGAGAGAGAATCCAAAGCAGGCTCCATGCTGCCAGTGCAGAGCCCCATGTAAGGCTCAAACCCATCAACCATGAGATCATGACCTGAGCCAAAATCAAGATTTGGACACTTAACCAACTAAGCCACCCAGCTGCCACCCTAATTTGTTTTTTAAAAGCCTTTTCATAATTAAATAAGCCCAGATGGTTTCACTGATGAATTCTTTAAAAACAGTTAAGGAATTACTAATGTCAAGAAGGCAAGTTTGTTTTAACATTTAGGACTCAATCAACATAATTAACCATATTAATAAAACTAAGAAAAATTATCTAATCATCTCAAATGTGCAGAAAAACATATTCATTAAAATTCAATGAGTACTGATGATACTTTTGCTGACTATGAATAGGAAGCTATCTTTAAAAGCAGCTTAGGGGTGTCTGGGTGGCTCAGTTGGTTAAGCATCCAACTTCAGCTCAGGTCATGATCTCACAGTTTGCAAGTTCAAGCCCTGCATCAGGCTCTGTGCTGACAGCTCAGAGGCTGGAGCCTGCTTCGGATTCTCTGTCTCCCTCTCTCTCTGCCTCACCTCTGTTCATGCTGTGTCTTTCTCTCCCTCAAAAATAAATAAAACATTACAAATTTTTAAAAATAAAGTAAAAGCAACTTACAAGACAGATAATACTTAATGTTGAAATTTTGATTGTTTAGTCTTTTAGATCCAAAGTGAAATAAGGATGCTCCATTATCACTACTTCCATTTAACCTTTTGCTGGATGTCTTAGATAGTGCAATAAGGCAAGAAAAAGAAATAAAAGTAAATAGACTGGAAAGAAAGAAATAAAAATGTGATTATTTGCAGACAACATGATTTTGTACATAGAAAATCCCCAGTAACCTGTAAGTTATTAGAATTAATAAATGAATTTAGCAAAGTTACTGGATCACACAAACACGAGACCACTATTAAAAAGTTTCTATACGGGGCACCAGGGTGGTTCAGTCGGTTAAGCATCTGACTTCAGCTCAGGTCATGATCTCACGGTTCATGGGTTCGAGCCCCGCACTGAGCTCAGAGCCTGGATCCTGTTTCGGATTCTGTGTCTCCCTCTCTCTCTGACCCTACCCTGCTCACGCTGTCTCTCTCTCTCATAAATAAATAAAACAGGGGCGCCTGGGTGGCTTAGTCGGTTAAGCGTCCGACTTTCGCTTAGGTCATGATCTCGCGGTTCGTGGGTTCGAGCCCGCGTCGGGCTCTGTGCTGACTGCCAGGTCGGAGCCTGGAGCCTGTTTCAGTCTGTGACTCCCTCTCTCTCTGGCCCTCCCCTGCTCACGCTGTCTCTCTCTCTCTCTCCTAGAAATAAATAAAACATAAAAAAAGAAATAAAACATTAAAAAATATTAAAAAAATAAAAATGAATCAATAAGAAATTGATTGGCAAAAGACATGAGCAAGTACTTCTCAAATGAAGATATACAATTGGTCACTAAGCATGTGAAAAGATGCTTAATGTCAGTCAGAGAAATGCTAATTGAACCATACTCACTGGAATGGCTAAAATGAAAAGTGATCCTGAGATTATCAAATATTGGCAAATATATGAAGCAATTTAAACTCATTCACTGCTAGTGTATATGGATAAAACCACTTTAGAAATAATTTGACAGTACCTACAAAAGGTTGGCATGTTCATACTCCATGCATATTAGTTTTTTACTGCCACAAACTTAGCAGCTCAAAACAGCACACATCTATTATTTTACATTTTTAAGGTGGGGAGTCTGAGAACACCTTGGTTACATTTTCAGTTCTGGGTCTCACAAGGTTGCAATCAAAGGAATCATTTGGACTGTATTCTCATCTGGAAGTTCAACTGGGGAAGAATCCACTTCAAAGAGCATTCAGGTTGTTGGAAGAATTTGTTTGTTTGCAACCTTATGACTAAGGACCCCAGGTTTTGCTGGGGACAAAGGGGTGGGGAAAGGGGGGAATGTTGGCTAGAGGCTAGCTTTAAGTCTTGGAGGCCACCCGTAGTTCCTTGCTAAAGGGTGTTTTCTTAACATTGTTGTTCATTTCATCAAGCCAAAAACAGAACCTCTTGCTCTACTCTGCTCATCCATACCATGGCATAATCACAGGAGTGACATGTCACCTTTACCACATAATGTAACTTAATCAATGGAGTGACATCTCATGACTTTTACCATATGATATTGGTTAGAAGCAAGCTATAAGTCCTATCCTCATTGTGGGAGTGCTGGAGATAACATGAAGACATAGATACCAGAAGGCAGAAATGACTGAGGGTAACCTTACAGTCCATCTGCCACACTGTGTCCAAACAATTTGACTACTGGACTTGTGATCCAGTAGTCAAACATTCAACATCCAATATTCACAACATCCAAACATCCAACATTCACAACAGCATTATTTTAAATGTCAAAAACTATAAATGACCCAAATGTCCATCAACAGTACAATGTATACATTTATGTATACATAAATCATGGTATATTCTAATAATAGAAACTACATACGAATAAAAGAAATAAACCATTGTTTCACTCAAATATAGGGCTAAGTCTCTTAGACAAAATGATGAGCAAAAGTACTTGTGGTATAATTTCATGGATGTACAACTCAAAAAGTGGCAAAATTTGTTCTAGAAATAAAATCAGTGCTGTTTTTAGGGAGAATGACTGGTAATGGCTATACAAGAGGCTTGGGGGGGGTAAAATAAATATTTATATCTTGGTCTGAGTGTTGGTTACATGGATGTGTACACCTTGCAAAAATGTATCAAGCTGTACACCATATATATATATATTTTTATATATATTTTTATTATTTTATATATATTTATATATATATATATATACACTCCATATAAAACTTCTCCAAATCTCTGAGTTATTTTAATTCCCTACACAAAAACATCCACTATTTCTGATACTTCATCACTTTAAGACTTTCCCTTCTTAAATTTTTCCAAGAAAAAATAAGAGTAGAATTTGTGAATGGCCAATATTAAGGTTTGAAACAAAAGGAAGAGGCAACTGGCCACCAGCTTCTCTTCCGTGTGGCACTTGCTTCCTTGTTTCAGGCATCAGGTTTTCTCTCGCTTCATAATCATGATTCTCTGCTTCCAGAGATCTCAGGATCCAACGGTTAGAGTCTCCTACTTGGCTGTTCAGCAAAGTGACCATTCAACCAAAAGCACTGTGGCTAGGCTTTGGGAAGGGCAATATCATCATCAAAGGATAACAAAAAAAAAATCTCCCCTTAGAGGTTTATGGATGAATGGAAAGAACCCCCAAGTGTTATGAAACATGAACTAAATACTATAAGAGATCGAGGAAGGAAACACTTTCTATAGAGAATACAGGACTGTCTCCTCAAAGGAAGTGTTATGCAAACTGGTATTCCAAGCTGAGTGGGAGATTCTCTGAAAGACATGGTCCCACAGCAGCTAACCTTTAAGTGTATACTACTTGCTGGGCACCTTTCCAAATGTGCACCCTCTCTCTCTCTCTCTCCATATATATATATATAATGTGTGTGTGTATAATTAATGTACTTAATTTCCTATCATTTTAAGAGGTAGACACTATGTTGGCAACTGTTACAGATGAGGAAATCAACAAAGAAGTAAAAATAACTTGCGCAAGGACACAAGCTGGAAGTGGATACGTAGAAGTTTGAAAAGGAACTCTGCAAGTCTGTGCTTTCAACAGCAATAATGACAGCACTGCCTTCTGGAAGAGTCTGGCCTCCTTTGAAGAGCAAGCATCAGAGCATGGCTCAATGGCGAGGGAAGAGGCTGGCATGGTAGCAGGGATGATAGCATCATTCCACAAATGACGTTTGGACCTGATTAAGTGGGAGCCATTAAACACTTTAAGGCATGAGTTTAATATGATTTTTATTTAGAAGGATTACTTTAGGGTCGCCTGTGTGGCTCGGTTGAGCATCTGACTTTGGATCAAGTAATGATCTTGCACTTCATGAATTTGAGCCTCGCACTGGGATTCCTTCTCTCACCACAGAGCCCGCTTTGGATCTTCCATCTCCCTCTCTGTGTCCCTCCCGTGCCTGAGCTTCTCTCTCTCTAAAATAATAAATAAAACATTTTTTAAATTTTTAATTATTTTTGAGAGAGAGAGACTGCGAGCAGAGGAGGGGCAGAGAGGGAGAGGGAGACATGGATATTAAGCAGTCTCCAGGCTCTGAGCTGTCAGCACAGAGCCCAGCGTGGGGCTCAAACTCACAAATGGTGAGATCATGAGCCAAAGTCTGATGCTACTGAGCCACGCAGGTGCCCCAATAAAACATTTTTAAAAATTAAAAAAAAAAACGAAAGATTTCTTTAGTAACAATTGGGGTGGAAGGTAGTGGCACAAGATGGGAACCTAAAGTAATAATCTGGGCCAGAAATAAATTAAGACCTCTTGCAAGAAAGCAATGAGAATAGGGATGAAGAAGAACGTTCAGAAGTGGTTCACAAAGTGCGGGCAGCTTTACCCAGAACCTGTTAGAAATAGGTATTTTCAAGCCTGATTTTAGACAAATGAATCAGAAGCCTTAGCAATAAGGCCCAGAAATGTGAGTTTCACTCGGATCATTCTGATTCCCACCACAGGTTCAGGACCACAGGCCTAGATGATTAGTTTTTAATCGAGAGTCCACGACAGATTCATTGGAAAGGTTTTCAAGACTCATTACCCCTCCACCCACCCATTCTAATTTAGTAGATCTGGTGAGGTATGATTTCTTGGAAGCTTCGTGGGGAATGCTGAGACAGCCCTGGAACAAGAATGGAATCATCTGGTTCTGGACTCTTCCACAAGCAAAGATACACCCGCCTTTCACAGAGTAGTCTCTGCTTCCGAAAACTGAGAGCATCTCGCTGATGTTTCCACCTGAGACTCTCTAAGTCCAAACCTTTACCTGGGGTTGGGCTTTTGTGTCTGCCCATGTTCACAGGGACCACCCCCTCCTCTGATTCATATGCTGTATGACCTTCTGAAGTCGGTAGTCCATCCAGCAAATAAAAACAGGAAGAGTGGCACATCCTCTAAACGTTTATGTCTGAAATGTGTCAGATAATGGTTTCAGAGTGAATGATTCAGTCTCTAATAATAACACTGTATTAGCCAGTGAATCCAATTTAATCTGAATTCATGGGAATCTTCAAACAGTTTTATACTTGTCGGTACTGAAATTTAACAAGCAAACAAACCAGCCACAGAAGCGAAGCAGGCAGCTGTAGAAAGCTTAGCTCCAGAGTGGCCTCATTTCATACCTGTCTCCCTCCATCACCGGTTCATCTTTCAGTGCCTCCTTAGGCCAAGTGAGTCTATTTCTTCTGGGCATACACCACTGCCTGCTCTGGAAACATGGGACCCATGCAGACATTCCCTTTGTTTGTTGAAAGTTTCAGAGCCCATACTAACTCTGGGGCAGATTCTTCTGCCTCAGAGGCTCCCCAGAAGTTTGGCATAAAGTCCAAACTCCTCAAGGGCTTATAACAGGGTGACCATGTAATTTAATCTCCAATTCAAATGATTTGAGAATGAACAGAGGGTGCTAATAATAATTAGAGAGGGAGAGGAGTGCTGGGGTGGTTCTGTCCGTTAGATGACTGACTCTTGGTTTCGGCACAGGTCATGATCTCACCATTCATGGGATCAAGCCCCACATTGGGCTCTGTGCTGACAGCGTGGAGCGTGTGTGGATTCTCTCTCTCTCCCTCTCCACCCCTTCCCTGCTCAAGTACATGTATGCTCTCTATCTCTCTCAAAATAAATACATATTTTTTTAATTTTGAAAAATTTTTTTAAACTTAGAGTGGGACAGGATCCCATCAACAGGGATATGCATCAGCCTCGGCATGTAACAGTTGGGGATCCAGCCCCTAAGAACACAGCCAGCACTTCCTTAATGTCCCTTGTGACAGACACAACTGTATATTCTTTCTAGTCAGTATTCTGCCGTGTTTTATCACCATTATTTCACATATGAGGAAACAAAGATATCCAATATTTTGCAGAACCTCTTGCAAACAGAAAGAGGTGAATCAGAAGTCAGAAACTGATCTCTTTGGTGTCTGTATCTAACTTTTCCTCTGATGGGTGTTTTCCTGAATACCTAATAACTTTCCAAAATAGAATAAAAGAGGATTATTCCAATTCCCATGTATACCAAAGCCTGTTTTCCAAAAGTGTCTATATAGCTCTCTTTCTGAGACACAAATCGCTTATAACATAACTCAAAGAAAATTAAATAGAAGTATATAGATTAAAAAAATATATATATATGAGTTCCCTTCTGCCGCTACTCCCTGCTAACCCAGTCATCTTCTCAGAGGTAAATGCTGTTGGCAAAATCCCATTTATACATCTGAAAGATTTTTTTATTTTTTTTAATGTTTTTTTAAAAATTTATTTCTAGGGAGAGAGAGAGAGAGAGAGAGAGAGAGAGAGGGACAGCGTGAGCAGGGGAGGGCCAGAGAGAGAGGGAATGACAGACTCTGGAACAGGCTCCAGGCTCTGAGCTGGCAGTCAGCACAGAGCCCGACGCGGGGCTCGAACCCACGAACCGCGAGATCATGACCTAAGCGAAAGTCGGATGCTTAACCAATTAAGCCACCCGGGTGTCTCTATACATCTGAAAGATTTTAAAATGAAAACAAATGTGGGCTTCTCTTCTGTCCCACTTATGTGAGATGTACTATAAGACCGTTCTTAACCCTCCATTAAGAAGCCTGGACAATTTAAAGCCAAAGATACAAAGTGCTTCTGCCTATAAATCTGCTGACATTCAAAAAAAAGTTCTCATTCATTCTTCAATTAAAAACTAAAGGACACTTACTAATAAATTTATGAGAGTGGAAGGAACAATATACATTTCATGCTTAGTAAATTTTGTTCCTGAGATTGGCAGCTTCAAAGAGTTCAAACTATAACCATCAAAGACTTCACCTGTTATGTGGAAGTTAAAGTGCTTTTTTTTTTGACTCCTAGATGTGGGTGACCATGAAGAGCCCCAACTCTTCCATGAATAACCTGGGTCATTGCACTATTACTCACCTATCTGAACGTCAGCTTTCTAAGTAAAAAATCAAAGAGTCTAAAACCTTGTATATCTACATGACACTAAGGCACTGGTGACCCAGACTGGGGTGGGGGAGCTCCTCTTTCCTGCAGGGGTGCATCCAACAACCATTACCACACTCTTTCCCTCTTTTATCTACCAACCAGGCCGTTTTCTCTAAGGCAGAAAAAAAAACAAACTTCCAAACCTGCTGCAGAATTACTGAACTCTGGAGAGTATCTCAGCACTCCCTTTACCCACCCACCAACTACTGGATGCTCCCACAGAGATTCACATCGAGAAGAAGAGAAATACAGTTTAAAAAATGGGCACATCCTTTCCACTCCTGAAGTGTCCTTCTTGTCTTCTTAGAGATCAAAAGAACATAACCCTTGGGCACTCTTCGCCTGTTTATTCATTAAGAAGATGCTTATGTGATTGGTAAGTCTCGGAAGAATAAATGATATGTTTACTAGTCAACTCCGGCTGCTATAATAAAATACCATAGACTGGGTGACTTAAACAACAGACGTCCATTACTCACAATTCTAGAGGATGGAAAGTTCAAGATTAAGGCGACAGCCTATTTTGTTCCTGGAAAGAGCTCTCTCCCTGACTGGCAGATGTCTACCTTCTCACTACGTTTTTACATAGAAACAAACCCTTTTATGTCTCCCCTTAAAAAAGGGTCCTCTTACCCACCTGCTATGATCTTATCTTTACTTCCCAAGGGCCCCATCTCCACATAGTACTTCATTAAGGGTTAGGGAGTCAACATAGGGACTTGGGGAAGGGGAACACAGCTCACTCCATTGCAGTGTGCTCAGCTCAATCCTTTTCCTGATCTTGGGAGTGGGCCTGCCCACCAAAATTATGAGTCTTCTTATATTCCTTCACGCTGTAAGCCTCACTGAGCCAAGGCTGATAAGTTGCCTGATTCTCGAGTCTGGTATTAACAATTCCATTTGATTCATACACCTAAAGCCAGGCCCTTCATCCTGGTCTTTATCTACAATACAGGTGATATTCCGGGGCCCATTTCACTTTGTGTGGTCCTATTAGCTACCACGACCAATTCCCCCTTCCCTGTGACACATGTAAGATTGTGAATGTCTTCAATCATATGCTCCACCTGAGTGTTTAGGTTCTTTGAGGGTATTTCTCCCTCCCTGTGAGCACACATTCGTGTGTGTGTGTGTGTGTGTGTGTGTGTGTGTGTGTGTATGTGTGTTGGAGAAGAAAACTGGCAGTAGTGGTTCATCCATGAGTGCATCCATAACTATACTTGGTTTATGTTCTGCACACACACTACGAGCCCTCATGGGCAGTGATCTGACAGTGTAGCACGAGCCTGCCTTCCTGTAACACATCCTCCACAACATATGCCTCTCGAGAACTGAGAGACTATGTGCATGACTCACCAATATCCAGGGGTAAGGTCACTGGTAGAAAAATTGAGTAAATAAGGCACACATCCTTCCCAGAAAGACACAGCCGCCAAGAGGAATCCAAAGGGTCAATCATTTCAGTAAGGATGCATTCAGGCAAAAGTCACAGAAAAACCTTGACTCAACAGATTAATACATTAGGGAACATTCTTATTGCAAATAATAAGATAGAGAGGACAGCTCCCAGATTGATTTGTTCAAGCAGTTTATTTAAATATCGGGATCTCTTTTTACTTTAAACTCAACAGTGTGTCCCTTACTCACGGTAGCCTCTCTCGTGGTCACTAAGTTGTTACCACTGCCCCAAGCATCTCATCCATCCAGAGGTGACCAGATGCAGTAGAAAGAGGGACACATCTCTTCTTGTGTATCCTTTTTTGAAAACAAATCTTTCACCCAAAGGCCTTAGTCAACTTCTTACATTTAAGGATCCCAGGACTTCCTCATGTTCCCCTCCCTAAACCTACCAGTGGCAAAAGGTAATGGAAATATTATGATTCACTTAAGCAAATCAGATTCTATACCTGAGTTACAGTGGAAAATCAGGACTCAACCAGCAAGGAAGGAGAACATATTTATTGGGCTGGTAACCAGTAGGTCTGTTACATTTCCCAGCCAGAACTGATGGATAATGTAAGAATATGTTAATCTCAACAGAATGTGGGCTCAGTTCTAATACCTCTCCTCCACCCCCACTGCCCTCATGTGTGCCTGGGGACTTCAAGGTAGATTGGAGACAAGGACTAAAAAACATCTGGGATGTTATCAACTGCATCAGCATATTGAGATAGGAAGGCAGCGATCGCATTTAATTAAATTATGTAAATCCTTTCCCAAATGGCTGGCGCTCTTGTTTCCTTTCATAAATGGATAAAATGAACAAATAAATTATAGGACTACTCAGATTCCTTTCCTTGGGAGCTGTCACATGGTCCTTGCTAACGAACACAGAGGGGCAGATATAGAGCAGTGACTTTAATAGAATTTCAGGAAGACAGTAGCCCGGCCAGCCCAGACTGAGGTTTAAATTAGATGTGCTTCTACCAACACAAGAGAAAATCATTTAGCTGCTCTGACAGCTCCTTTGCTGCAACCATTTATGTAGAGTATACACAATTATTCAAGAAATGTTGCCGGTGATGTTATTCATATTAATTAGATAAGAGCCGTCTGAGAATGCTAAAATATATCCCATTTTCAGCTAATAATTAAAGACTATTGCATAATAATCAAGCTCGTGAAACATTTCCTTAAACATTTCAATTTCCATTGACCATATTAATTACATTTAAGTAATAATAAAAATATCTGATGTTCCTGCCTTTTTTTCAGCTATGATGTGAAAAGCCAACTTGCAGATAGCCTAAACAGATCAAAGTGACAGGTTTCTAGCTAATGCTCCTGGTATATGGAAGGTAGAGTGATATGACATAAAAGTAAGATTTCAGGAGAGAAGACTGACTTTAGATTTCATCTCTGCTACTTAACTCTTTCTTACACAGGTCAATCAATTACTTCCAAAGTGCACATTTATGAAGTGGGAATAATCTATTGTATAGGTTGCTTGTATTAAACACTCAGTGCAGTGCCTGGCATGTAAAAGGTACTCGGGGATAATAGATATTAGTATTTATAAGGGATATGAAACCATTTACATATACTTGTGCTATTAGGCTAAGTAATCTAAACCTAGAAATACAAGTAGCATCAACGTTATTTTTTCAACCATGTAAACTAAATTTTCTAAACTGGTAAGAATTCAGACCACACATTCAAAAGATCAAACTTGGACTCTCCTATGGTGGTTAATTTTGTATGTCAACTTGGCTAGACCACTGTGCCTAGATATGTGCTCAAACACTATCCTGGATGTTTCCTTAAGGATGTTTTTAGATGAGACTAACATTTGAATCAGTGGGCTTTCAGTAAAGCAGATTCTCCCCCTACAGTCCCCCACCAAAATGTAGGTGGGCCTCACCTCATCAGTTGAAGGCCTGAATAGACCAAAAGACTGAGCTCCCTTGAGCAAGAGGGAATGAATTCCACCAATGCATAACCTTCAGACTTGAACTGCAGCATCAGCTCATCTTTAGTCTTCAGCATGCCACTCACCCTGCAGATTTTGAACTTGTCAGCCTCCATAATCACTGGAGCCAATTCCTTAAAATCAATTTCTTCTACATATAAGAACATCTTATTGGTTCTCCTTCTCCAGAACCCTTACTAATATACCTCCTAAGGCAAACACCTACCTCCACCAGCCCCCCACCCCCCACAGAAACCAAAAAGCCTATCATGTGTTAGACCAGGACAGCAATTGCCTATCATATATCAGACCATGATAGCAGTTGACAATGTGATGTTAGCATCATGGTCCTCCCTACCATATTTGCTAGGCTCTGCTCCCACCACGCATGCCCCTTGACATTGGATAAAAGGCAAAGTAAATTCTGTGTACCTTCCTTGAGAACCAGAGCCATAATCTACTACTCTTGTTAGTCTCCTTAAAAAGGAAAGTTAGTCTTTGCAATACCAAAAGTTTAAAGCTCTATTTACTAATTTCTCCAAAACATGTATTTACATTAATAATATCCACTCATTTTATCTCCATTTCAGAATTCACTAAAGTTTCCTTGTCCAAATGTATTGTCTAACCTCTCAGGTTCTCCATTGTCTCCTGCCCTTTATCTCTCTCTCTCTCTCTCTCTCTGTCTTCTGGTACACTGCCAGGTGTTACCTCTATTTAGTTTTCTTTTTTCCCTAAGGAAGAGAGCAACTCGCTAGAGGAATGTATCTATAATTTCTAATGGCAAAATTGGGTCCACTTTTGAGCTAATTTATGGGAATGTGCCTGCCCCTTAAAGATAGGAATACTCTTTTGGAAGTGGTCTATGGCAGGTCAGGATAAAGTTTATAAAGCTAAAATGGGTTATTTCATTAAAAAGGACAGGGGAGGAGGGAAATGGGATTTTTTTTCTTTTTTCTCTGGGGAAGAATTCTAGGGAACTTCATGATTATCCAGTCCCAGAAGTTTATCTCTTTGAACTCAGTTTATGTTCATAGAAACCAAATTCATGGTCAAACTGCATATCCTGTACAGAGTGATTGTGATGAATACAGTTTAGATGAACACAAATGTCTACAAGTGAGTCAACAGTCAGCTGTACTGGGAACTGTTCCCATAAGCTTATGTGATAAACAGGTCACCTGGATACTAACAAGGTCTTAGGACCTTGTATTTACCCCTGAATCCTCCACAGGCTCAGCTCTCAATGAAATCATGGATTATTTGGGAATAACACATTTGTGCTCCACTTTACCAGCAAGGATGAACAGAGACACTCATACGAGACTTTAGAAACCCTGTTTTGGAATATCTACAGACAAAAACTACTCAAGGTGTGGATTTGGGGAACCATCTCTCTGAATATCTGAAATGTATCACATGTTTAGGCATAGCTTTGGAGGTTATCAAAACTGTATTAACCTTTTGAATATAACGTGAGTACTCCTATCTCCAGATTTTGGGGGGGAAATATTTGCAGCGGGCAAAATTTTAACAATGTTCCCCCAAGATTCTGTCTCCTGGTTATTCAGACATTGCCTAGGTCGGGCTGTGATGAGGATTGCAGATATAATCGAAGTTATGGATTAAATTAGGGAGGGTAGCCTGTCTTGTCCAGGGGAGCCGAATCTAATTACGTGACTCATTGAAAGCGGAGTTTCTCCATCTAATGACAGAGAAGAGCTGGGGCAGAAGAGATGAGTCAGGTCTCTGACTCATCTAACTCTTCTTACTCAGGAAGACTCAGAGGGAGCCACAGTGGACCCTCCTGCTGCAAATGACCCCCGGCCAAGGGCCAGCAAGGCAACCGGGACCTCGCTCCTACAGCCACACAGAACTCAGTTCTGCCAACAGACTGAACGACTCTGGAACCACATCTTCTCCCAAAGCCTCTGATCAAAGCCTAGAGCATCCAGAGCCTTTGATTTCAGTCCTGTGAGCTCTTGGAGCCCCTGGATTCCTGACATACAGAACTGTGAGATAATAAATCCGTGTGGTTTCAAGCTGCTAAATTTGTATCTTCCCCTTCCTTGAATAATTCTCTCCCCTCTAGAGGAGCAAATGAGGTTTCCAGAGGATCCACAAGATAGAGACACTCTTTGCCTTGCAAATGCATCCTATAAATTTAAATTAGCCAAGAACAAATTATTCAAATTAGTATTTTTCCCTAAAATCAGATTGGTAAAAAACACACACACACACATTTATATTGAGAAGGCATGCTCCAAATTCTCACTCTGCAATTTACTACTTTCTAAGACTTTGGACACAACTGTAATCCCTCATAACATAGTTACCATATGGGCAAATGAGGCAGAATATACTTACATCATAGTGTCATCGTAAGAACTAAAAATGTTTTTTTAAAAATCTGTCACCTGGGTGGTTTGGTCCATTAAATATCCAACTCTTGATTCTGGCTCAGATCATGCATTATCTCACGGTTCATTCTCCCTCCCTCTCTCTCTCTGCTCCTCCCCCACTCACATGCACGTGTGTGCTCTCTCTCTCTCTCCCAAAATAAGTAAATAAACATTAAAATAATGCACTCCTTGGGGCAACTGGTTAGCTCACTTAACTAAGCATCTGACTCCTGATTTAGGCTCAGGTCATGATCTCACTGTGGGTTCAAGACCCACATCAGGCTCTGTGGTAACAGTGCAGAGCCCGCTTGGGTTTCTCTCTCTCTCTCTCTCTCTCTCTCTCTCTTTCCTCTTCCCCTGCTCACATACTCTCTCTCAAAATAAATAAACTTAAAAATTTTTTTAATGTATCCCTTATTTATGAAAGATTTTTAAATGGCTTTTAAAGATACAGAAGAATAAGAGTCTATTACCAAAATTAATCATTTTGTTATTACAGAAGCGATCTATATTTATTACAAAATGAAAAATGAGAAAAACTAGGTGAGACAGATCTTTTTTAAAAAGAAAAGAAAGGAAAAAGATAAAAACATAATTGGACATTTTAGAATAATTCCTCTCATTATTTTGGTTAGATATCCTTCCAGACATTCAACTTTTATATCATATAATGCATGCATAATAAACTACGGGCATTAAAGAATGGCAGGGAAACTCATTCGTGGCTTTTCTTTATTTTCATCACTATAAAAAGATCAGAAAGAATGAGAATGGCTTCACTTTTTCATTCCCAGGGAAATCAGAAATTGAGTCTCACAGACTCAATCTGCCAACCTGCGACTTCTCTTCCAATCCCCTGAGGAGAGAAGTTTCACTTCACTGGGAAGAGAGGGTCCCCTCGGTCCCTTGGGATGGGCGTCCTCTTGGACAGTAGAGAACAAGGCAGAGCACCTAAGGCCACAGTGATCTCTCAGGAGACTTACACCAGCCCCTGCAAAGGTCTTCTGTTATTATAAATCCCTGGTAACAATGTCAGATTACCTGCCACCTAACTATACAGAGGAGTGAAATTTGAAAATGTGGCATTTCTTATAGCCAAAATGTGGAGGAAAAATATCTTACTCATATAATAGTTTTACAAAAATTCCATAACCTGCTGTCTCCTTGGATAACAGCCTTTCTTCAGCTCAGTACATGTAGAGCTGCAAAGTCATTTTAATAGCTACATACTCTTTTGGATAGATGGCCCAGAATCTTTATTCATACCCTAGTTGGAGACATTTCAGTTAAAACCAAATTTTCATCGCTGCAAACAGTTGCGCTGTCAAGCTCCATCGTCTTTCACATCATGAAAGGGGACATCAAGGTGACCTGTGTTTTACAAGGACCAAAGCCAGGAAACTGAGAGGCACACCTGATGGAAGTCACAACTAACCTTCTCACATGCACGGAAGAAGGGAAGGTCTCCATGTTAGGTCTGCCACAAACATCGGGTCTCATACAGCTTTGTCCTATCTTGTTATCTGTTACTTATTTTTCAGAGCTGTTTAGTTCAGTTTCCTCAAAGAGAAGTCACATCTTGAAAGCAAGGCAACAAATGTATTGCTTTTCATTGTCTCAGACTTTCTCCAGTGTTCAGCAAAGAGGAAGTGTATAAAATGTATAGAATGATTACTGCAGTCATACAGGTTCCCCCTGCTTTCCAGAAGTAGTGTGCTTCCATGAAAGCTTTTGTAAACTAAAATGGCACAGCAAAGAAGGAGTTACCATTAATGTATATGGAAAAAAACTCTGAATGTTCCTAAATTCAAAAAATCACCTCTCTCAAGCTTTTCAGATACCTTAGGCTACATCTTGTTAGCAGCTGCACAAGACAAACTGAGAGAAAGCACAGACTCTCACAGACACAGTTCAAGGCTCTGGTGGCTTAATGCTGAGATGCTGAGTGTAGTTTCTGCAGAAGGAGCTGGGTGGGACCACTCTCACTGCTCAGGGTACGTGCTGCCTCTGTAAGGGCTAACTGAAGCTACCTTTGCTTTTTTGCCTTTTCTCCTAAAAGAGAAAGCCCTCTGGGGTGCCTGAGTGGCTCAACCCATTGACCGTCCAACTCTTGACTTCGACTCAAGTCATGATCCTGGAGTCGTAAGATCAAGCCCTGCATTAAGCTATGTGCTGAGTGTGGAGGATTCTTAGGATTCTTGGGATTCTCTCTCTCTCTCTCTCTCGATCTCTCTCTGCCTCTCTCTCTCTCTCTCTCTCTCTCTCTCTCTCAAATAAAGAAAAAGAAAATCCTCATCGGATTTCTTTTAGTTAGTGAAAACAGTTGGTAATGTAGGTCCTTCATAAAAGCAGAATGGCATAATGCAAACATTCATAAAGCAAGGGATTCCTGTACTTGTTTTGTTGGCTAAACACACCTTAAGGTGAAAGGATCATTTCGTTTTTTCTTAAATGAGAATGTGACTTCCCTTTAAAATTATATTATGACTTGGCTGTTCCAAATCCACAAACCTGTGATGGTTCAGTGCTCTTTCTAATATCTAAGATATGATTCTGTGACATTCACTTGCCCAATTGCTGTTTATCAAGGCAGGTGGACTATAAATGCACCTCCTAGCACCAACAAAGATGCCTGCTCTTGCCACAGAGCCTGTATGTATAGTTTTTGTGATTCTTCCCCTTTGTGGTTCAATAAACACATGTGCTATAACTCGATAGGCTCATGTTTTACTCTATTTTATTACTCAAACATTTTCTTTTCATGTTATCTGTTCCCAGTGGTTGATTTCCCTTAAATACATTAATTTATGTCTCCAAGCAGAAAATTTAAATACATTTAAATAAGTCTAAACATTGAGCAAGGCTTATTTTGAGGAGGGAAACCCCATGGATTGAATCTGGGTGGCAGTGTGTTGATAGAGTGCCAAGACAAATCAGTGAAATATCTCATCACATTGTTCGCTGGTTAGACGTTCTCCCTTTCTCCCCTGACTGGGATGCTTTTTCATTCAAGTGGCTTGTTAGCTAGAAAACTTCAGATGGATAGACTGTTGATCCCGTTGCCTGGCTTCTGGCCTCCTTTCTCCCCAAACTCCATAGGTGAGCAGCCACAGTGAGTTCTCAAGATTGGACAGTCATCAATTATCTCTGGGTAGTCAGGAATAAGCCCTGAGTGCAGATTCTAACTCTATCATCAATAAAACACATCATTTTGGGGCACCTGGGTGACTCAGTCAGTTAAGCGCCTGACTTTGGCTCAGGTCATGGTCTCACAGTTTGTGAGTTCAAGCCCCACATCAGGCTCTGTGCTGACAGCTCAGAGCCTGGAACCTGCTTTAGATTCTGTGTCTCCCTCTCTCTCTGACTCTTGCCTGCTCACACTCTGTCTCTCTGTCTCTCAAAAATAAACATTAAAAAAATAAATAATAAAATGCATCATGTAAAAACACGGTCTAGCTAAAATGTCTTAAAAGCTCCATATACCTAGGAGAAGAGGGAAGTAGCCAGGAGAAAATCAATAGTCACAGAGGGTTAGCCCTGCCAGCACAGTACCGTGAAGTGATACCATGGCTCCCCAACAAAATGACTGTCTTAACTTCACCTATCTGTGTCCCTTCAGTGGGGTCTCAGACGTTCACCTTCACACAAATTCTTCAAGGGGTGTAGAAGTCAGGAAAAATCACTGTGTTCTCTCTCTCCCTCTCAACATGTTACAGGTGTGTTTTCTATTTTCTAACTGAAGAGAGCTTTTTTAGAGTACTTAAGCATATCACGTATTGTGTTATTTTCCATGAATTATTCATTAATTCTCACAGGAATTCTCTGAAATATGTATTACCATCTAGGTTTTGAGGATGCGTAAGCTGGGATGTAAAAAATAATAGTAAGTAACCTGTCTAAATTCAGATGGTAAGTGGTGAACTTCTGGCTTCATTTTTTTTCTGACTTGAAAGCCCTCTTATTTGTTATCAATATTTTGCCGTGAAGTGATGTTATTTTAACTTCTTTCCTGATTTAAGGAAGTCTTTGAGAACCTAGTGAGTAAATACTGGAAGAACATACGTTACACAACAACAGAGTAGAACTAGACCTCGAAACGCCAAACTTGTAACAATGATGAAAAATGGAATACAACTGGAGTACCTGGGTGGCTCAGTGGGTTAAGCATCTGACTTCTATTCAGGTCATGATCTCACGATTCGTGGGCTCAAGCCCCACGTCAGGCTCTATACTGACAGCTAGGAGCCTAGAGCCTGCTTCGGGTTCTGTGTCTCCCTCTCTCTCTGCCCCTCCCCCGCTCACACTCTGTCTCTTAAGAATAAATTTTTTTGGGGGGCGCCTGGGTGCCTCAGTCGGTTAAGCGTCCAACTTCGGCTCAGGTCATGATCTCACGGTTCATGGGTTCGAGCCCTGCGTCGGGCTCTGTGTTGACAGCTCAGAGCCTGGAGCCTGTCTTCGAATTCTGTGACTCCCTCTCTCTCTGACCCTCCCCTGCTCATGCTGTCTCTATCTCTCTCTCAAAAATAAATAAAACATTTAAAAATTAAAAAAAAAATAAAAGAATAAATTTTTTTAATGTAAAAAAATTTTTTGTAAATAAAATACACTTAAAAAAAGATTTATCGTGTTTCAAGAAATGAAAATGGCAATCATAAATATGAGCTGGTAACAAACCATAAACATTTCCCTGTTTATTTTCTAGTCTACAGTAGTTTTATTCCTACCTCTCTTTGAATCCCTAACTCACCACAGAAAACTAGGTTCTCCTTACAGCATCAATTTTTTTTAAATCACAATCTTCAAACATATACAAAAATAGAGACAATGATATAACAATAATATAACAAATCTCCATTACCCATCAATAATGTACAGCAGCGGTCTACTTGTAGAAAGTCTTATTTGATAACATACCCCTCACTTTTCCTACTGAATTTTGAAGTAAATTCCAGACATCATTTTATTTAATCCATAAACATTTTTGTACTTATCTTTAAAAGACAATCGTTAAAAATATACTACAATACCCTTCTCACCTTTAAAAAAGACTCCTGTTTTCCTCAGTTATCTCATAATGTTACATTTTGTGATTTGTTTTCATCAGGATTCAAATGAGAGCCATACACTGTGATTGTTTCTATGTCCCTTAAATTTGTTTTAATCAACAGTTCTTTCCTTCATCTTTTTTTCTCCTTTCTTGAAATCTATCTGTTGAAGCAACGAGGCATTTATCTTCTCTAGTTAATTACAATTTGAATGTTATCGATTGGCTCTCTGTGGTGTCATTTAACTAAACATTCCTCTATTTCTTATATGTTGTACATTGGTACTTAGATCTAAAGCCTTGATTCAAAGTTTTTTTGTCTTCGTTTTGTTTTTTTGGCATAATCTTTTATGGTAGTGTCGCATACTTCTATCAAGAGACATGTAATGTCTATTTGTCTCTCTTTTTTTATTTTAACAGCTCATAATTGCTGCCTAGATCCATTATTTCAGTCTTCATTGCAAAAATAGCAGTATTCAATTCTGTCATTCTTTCTTCATTCATTGGCTCAAATGCATTTACAAAGAGAACTTTCTCTTACCAACATTTGATTACCTTGAAGCATGATACATAAAGGAAAGACAGGATAAAAGCTTGATACTATTCTTTTTTTAAAGTTTAATATTTATTTTGAGAGAGAAAGGCAGAAAGAGAGGGGAGAGAGAGAATCCCAGCTCCGCACCATCAGTGCAAAGCCCAATGTGGTGCTTGAACTCACAGAACGGTGAGATAATGACCTGAGCCGAAACCAAGAGTCGGATGCTCAATCAACTGGGCCACCCAGGAGCTCCAGAGCTTCATGCTACTCTTTTACCAAATTTCAAAGCAATGCATTCGATCCACAGCATTTTCCAAATATGCCAAATAACACCATTAAATTTTTTTTAAATATTTATTTTTGAGAGAGAGAGAGACATAGCGTGAGCAGGGGAGGGACTGAGAGAGGGAGACACAGAATCCGAAGCAGATGCCAGGCTCTAAACTGTCAGCACAGAGCCCAGTGCAGGGCTGGAACTAACCAGCCATGAGATCATGACCTGAGCCAAAGTTGGACACTTAACCGACTGAGCCACCCAAGCGCCCAACACCATTATTTTTTAAATTAATATTATGATTAACTCATAGATTTAAGCATATATCATGTATTTTTTCTTATGGATTATCAAATTGGCCTATTTTGGCCTGCAGAAGCTTTTTCATATTGACTACTGAGTTTTTTTGACACGTTCAAATAATCTTTAAAATCTTTTCTGTGATTCAGTAAAAGAAAAGAAAGACATGATTTTTCATTGTTTTTTTGTTTGCTTTTACTTCTTAACAGAAAGTTTTCTTGCTTTGAGCCATACCAACTGAGGCTCATACATGTGAGTGTAGCCATGCGGATGGCTGTTCATTGGCATGTCACTCCTTCCAAGCAAAAAGAAAGAAGAAATATTCAGTCAACCTACAGGAACAGAAGAAAATGATAAGTAATTATTGTTTTAAGACAATTTTGTGGGGTTTTTAATTAAACAATATATAATCTTTAATATATTATATTCACAAAACTCTGCATAGTTTGAAAAAGAATTTGTTAGGGGCACCTGGGCGCCTCAGTCAGTTAAGCATCCAACTCTTGGTTTTGGCTCAGGTCATGATCTCACTATTCATGAGTTCAAGCCCCATGTTGGGCTTTATGCTGATGGCATGGAATCTGCTTGGTATTCTCTCTCCCTCTCTCTCTGCCTCTCCTCAGTGCTCACTCTGTCTCTCTCTATCCAATCTCTCTCTCTGAAAATTAATAAATAAATGTAAAACATTTTTGCTGGTATCTGAATATCATTTCATAGTAATATGTAGAGATAACTTAAAGAGATATTCGACACTCTTTTATAAAGCTGCACAGTATTCTGCTGTATGGACATATCACACTAGACAACCAGTCCCCTAGTCATGGTGTTTGGTCTATTTCATTCTTTTGCTGTTACAGTAATGCTTCATTGAGAGACCAAGTGCATGTGTCTTTTATATTTTTTCAACAAGATTATTTGATAAAAAAATAAAATGAAACCTGTAGAAATTTTTAAAAAGCAACAATTACAATGGAGAGTCAGTGTACAAGTTTAAAAAAGGTAAACATTTATGAAGATAGAACTAGTAAATTGGGATATAAATCTGTAAAATTATAGATTATGAAATTATGAAATGCAATGAGGAGCCAAAGAAATGCAAAATATGAAAGAAAGGATTAAAAAAGGACAAAGACCATTAAAAGTTTATTGGGATGACATTTACATAAGGAGACAGTAAGAGTCTGCCAAAAAGTAATACCTGAAGAGTTTATAGCCAAGAATATTCAAAATACATGAAAGAAATGAATCATCAGAGTCGGTACACAAGTACCATATAATTTTATTTAAAAATTTATTCTAACCTTTATTCATTTTTGAGACACAGAGCGTGATCTGGGAGGGTCAGAGAGAGAGAGGGAGACACAGAATCTGAGGCAGGCTCCAGGCTCTGAGCTGTCAGCACAGAGCCTGATGTGGGGCTCAAACCCATGAACTATGAGATGATAATCTGAGCCAAAGTCAGACGATTAATCCACTGAGCACTCAGGTGCCCTATCACATGGTTTAACTAAAAGTAGTCTTTGTTAGATCCATGGTAGTAAAATTGCAGACACCAAAGGCAGAGATCTAAAAGGATACTGGAAGAAAAAATAGTAAAGACCAACAGAAGAGGTACATTTATCCTGAGAGCTGCTTTCCCAATAGTAACAATGGAAACTAGAAACAAAGTGAAATAACATATATTCAAAGAATTGACAGAAAGTAACTGCCAACCTAAAATTGGATACACAGAAAAAGCAGTCTTTCCCAAATAAAGGCAAAGTAAAAATAGTTTCAGCTGTAAAAATAAATGATCCTGAGGAATTTTACCACCAATAGACTCTCATCAAAGGAAAGCCTAAATGATGTACTTTGGGAAGAAAGAAAATGATCCCAGGGGGGGAAAAAAAAAAGATCTACTATAAAGGGGACAATGATCAACAAAAAATAATTGTAAACATGTAGATAAATGTGTCAACATAGACATGTATGAAAGTAATTACAATGTATAATTTGAAAGATTATCACCATTAAAATCATATTAAAACACTAGATAATACAATGATATTTGAAAAATGGGTTATTTGAGTGAGAGCCTTCTAAGGTACTTGTTTTGATAGAAAGAAGGGTAAAGATACTGATCATTTTAAAAATTAACTCAAGAGTAACTCAAGAGTAACTATTAGCAATTAAGTTACTAGTTCAAGAGTAACTATTAGTAACCTAAAAATACAGTATATGACTTCCAAATAAGAATAAAAGAAAAATGAAAACTACAATCATTTAATCCCAAATTAAATGAGAAAGAGAAAAATGAAACAAGGTGTACTGCAAGTAGAACGCACAAGAAGATGATATGGACACCATAAAATTAATAATCCAAATAACAAATAAGTTCATTCATTAAAAAACATTTTCAAAAATTTTTAATTTCTGGTCTATATTGCTTACAAAGATGTACACATATCATAAAATAGAAAGGATAGAAATTATATAACAGGCAAACACTAATCAAAATGAAACCACTATTGCTTTCAGTTAAATAAAACCTAAGGCAAACGTCTTTAATAAAGTGAAGAATCCAATTTACCAAAGAGATATGTCAATTTGAAATCTGAAGGCACCAAATAATATAGCTTAAAAAACAATAAAGTACAAGTTGAATGAAGCATAGGAGGAAATTGATAAATCTACCACCATGGTGGCTGAATTTCAGTTATTAGATCAATCAAATAAAAACGAGATCATATAAGACAGAGAAAATCTGAAACACACAAGCTTGATCAATGGATATGTATAGAACCACATATTCAACACTGCAGAATGGATTCTTCAGTATAAAAGGATACTTATGGAAATTACCTATAAATTAAGCCATGAAACAAATCAAACACACACACACACACACACACACACACACACACACACAGAGAGAGAGAGAGAGAGAGAGAGAGAGAGAGAGAGAATACAGAACATGTTTTCTAAGTATAATGCAAGTGATTTTAAATATAACAGGAAAAAAACCCTCCAGGATGCTTAAACTTAAAAAAATTCAAGGAAGAAATCATAATGGAAATTATAAAATACTTACAAATGAATAATAATAACAGGGCTGCATATTAAAAATGCATTAATGTAGTTAAAGTTGTTCTCAAAGGAAAAATTTGGTCTTGAAAATTTTAAAAACTTGAAAAATAGTGAGCTATGCATCCAATTTGAAAAGTTAAAATAACAGAATGAAATCCAAATACAGTGGAAGGTAAAGGGGTTGTTAAAATCTAAATGTGTCCCTTCCAAAATTTTCATATGTAGAAATTATAACTATCAAAAGGGATGGTATTAGTAAGGGAGACCTTTGAGATGTGATTGGGTCATGAGGGGGAGACCCTCATGAATGGGATTACTGCCTGTATAAAAGAGGTTGCAGAGAGATCCCCTTCCCTCCCATGATAAGAGGACATAGAAAGAAGGTACCAGTTGTGCACCAAGAAGGCTTTCATCAAAAGGCTACCATGCTGGTGCCTTGACCTTGGACTTTGAGCCTCTCCCTAATGGTGAGAAATGAATTCCTATTGTTTATTAGCAACCCAGTCTGTTATAGCAGCCCAAACAGATTAAGACAGGGATTCTTATTTCTTTATTTTTATTTTGTTTATTATAGTTTATTGTCAAGTTGGTTTCCATATAACACCCAGTGCTCATCCCAACAAGTGCCCTCCTCCATGCCCATCACCCATTTTCCCCTCTCCCCCACCTCCATCAACCCTCAGTTTGTTCTCAGTATTTAAGAGTCTCATATGGTTTGCCTCCCTCCCTCTCCTTAGCTATTTTTTCTCCTTCCCCTCCCCTATGGTCCTCTGTTGAGTTTCTTCTGTTCCACATATGAGTGAAAACATATGGTATCTGTCCTTCTCTGCCTGACTTATTTCACTTAGCATAACACCCTCAAGTTCGATCCACGTTGCTACAAACGGCCAGATTTCATTCTTTCTCATTGCCATGTAGTATTCCATTGTATAGATAAACCACATCTCCTTGATCCATTCGTCATTTGATGGACATTTAGGCTGTTTCCATGATTTGGCTATTGTTGAAAGTGCTGCTGTGAACATTCAGGTACATGTGCCCTTATGCATCACCACTCCTGTAAGGGATTTTTTTAAGCAGCAATTTGGGGCACCTGGTTAGCTAGGTAGGTTAAGTGCCCAACTTCAGCTCAGGTCATGATCTCGCGGTCACGACTTCAAGCCCCCCACATCGGGCTCTGTGCTAACAGCTCAGAACCTGGAGCCTACTTTGGATTCTGTGTCTCCCTTTCTCTCTGCCCCTCCCCCACTTGTGCTCTGTCTCTCTCAGAAATGAACATTAACAAATTTAACAAATAAAAAAGCAGCAATTGAAATAAACAAAAATAACAAAGATACAAACTGCCAAATCAGACTAACGGAGACCCTCAGACAGTTTAGTGTTGTATACATGGCACACAATGAAGGTAATAAAAAAGTATAATTTGCTGATATTTAAAATAGGAGATAAAAGTAAATTCACAAAAGCCGAGCTTACATGTTTCAATGAGTTTGAAGCCTAATGAAAGAGGGACTAATATTTGTCTCCTTACCTGTAAATCTGGAATTGTGGTAATTTAGACAAGAACCATTGAAAGGTGTGCCCTGGATGGGAATCACATTACTGTGGAAACATAAGATACCCAGGGGAAACCATGAAGACAAAGGGTCACCAGGAGAGCAGTAGGGCTCCAGGGGGGTGAGGGGTGGAAGCCCCTGAAGGGTGCATGCTAAATACATACTTTTTGCAATCTCTGGAGAGTGTATAGTCATGGAACCATGTTACACAGTACACAGATTCCTGTCCGGTGACCTGACAAGCTTATAGATGAAGAATGCACATCTTTTTTTATGTTTTATTTATTTTGAGAGCGAGAGACAGAGAGAGAGAGTGTGTGTGTGTGAGCAGGGGAGGGGCTGAGAAAGAGAGAGAGAGAGAGAGAGAGAGAATCCCAAGCAGGCTCCACACTGTCTTTGTAGAGCCCAATGTAGGGCTTGAACTCACGAACCATGAGATCATGACCGAAGTAGAAGTCAAACGCTTCATTGACTGAACCATCCAGGCACCACAGAGCTATAACTTTTCACCAGTTAACCATTTTCTCATTATTCAACCTCCCTGTCTGTCTTCTATGTTTTCATATTGCAAATCTCTAGGAAAAAAGTTTTCAAGTTGTTCCCCACAGATGAGCTAGTTGGCAAAACAGATCTCTAAGTAGGTGAAACTTTCTAATCTGATCACAGAAAATGTAGAATGTAGTTTACTGTCAAGATGAGTTAAAGCTTTCAGTCACTAAAAGCAGAAGGCATGAAGAGATACTAAAAATCTTCTGTACCGAACATTGTGTTTTTATTAACGAGTTCAATGAAATCAGCCCAAAAAACCACAGGAGAGACTTTTTTTCTTAATTCAGCTTTATTGACTTCTTTGGATTCAAAACACTAATATTTATGCAGTAGAAATTTCCCACTGCTTCTTAAAAACTAGTTTATTTTGTTTTGTAGGAAAGATTAGACCATGAAAATAATGTGGTGAATAAGCATTTTGCACACATTTTCATGGAGTGTTTCTTCCTTCTTTACAGTTAACATATTCACCCAGTAGAGCCCCTGCCTTGGGCTTACTGTCGATGAGGAAACTGGAAAGATTCTCATGCTCAGAAAAAGCAGATATATCCCATTCTAAACCAAAGGTAGGGATTGAAAGAAAATGGAATAATTCTCTCAGTGAACAAGAGAAAAAGGAAAGAGAGTGAGAGATTGAGATTGTTCCTGGGAAGAGATTTGAACAAACAGTTCGCAGAAGATGTATGAATGGCAAAAACACAAAACAAAGATACCCCAAAAGGTGCTCACGATCCCTAGTCACCAGGAGAATGCTAACACAAAGCACAATGAGTTACTACCGCGTCTCCATGGCATGGCTGAAAGGGAGACCAAACGTAGGTAAGAATGTGGAGTAACTAGGTCTCTCATATGCTGCTGGGAAGAACATAAAATAGTGAAGTCACTTGCAAGATGCTTTGGCAGTTTCTTATGAAATTAAACATATGACATGGGAATTCCTTTCTCGGGTTTGTACCCAAGAGAAATGAAAACACACATCCATAGAAAGACTTGTACAACAATGTTTATAGCAACTTTATTCATCATAGCTTAGAACTGGGAACAACTCAAATGGCCACGAGCAGGTGAATGAATAAACAATGGAATGTTATTCCTCACTTTAAAAAAGAGGGAGGAATTGCTGGTACAGGGAACATCATGGATATATCTCAAAAACGTTCTAGAAGTCGGATACAAAAGAGTACCTACTGCATGATTCTATCCCAAGAAAACGATCGAAAATGCACACACTAACCTATCGAAACATGAAGGAGACCAGTGGTTGGCCGAGGGGTAGTAAGCGTTAAGAAAGCACTGGGAAACTTCTGCAGTGATGAAAATATTCTGCACAGGGATTGGAGTAATGGCTACATAAATGTTTATATTTGTCAATACTCATCAAAGTATATACTTGAAATGGGTGAATTGTATTGAATGCGAATTATACCTCAAAAAAAGAAGAAAAAAAGTTTCAAACACAATTACAACAAGTGTGCATCTACATCTATAGATGCACTAATAGCTATAGACTTTCAGATGAGGTAGAAAGAAAGGGAGGGGAGGGCACCAGCCCTTTGGCTGTGAATCAGATGGACAGAGCACGGGGTTTTACCCTTAGTTGTTCTGACCAACTATTTTATCCATGACTTAGGTTCTTTCCACTCTAATATTTTATGATTCTGTGTTCTGTGTTAATGTATTGAAATTTATTTATCACAACTACAAAGCTTACAGCCAGAAAGGCTCACCAGCTAATACTTCAGATGACAGAAGCAGGATTCAAAATCATTTTGATGGCCAGGAATGCTGCACTAAAATCAACAAGAAGAAATTGGAAAGGACAAACCTCTTAAAGTGAGGCTTAAAATTTTAATTCTGCAAACACAGTTTTGAAATAATTTGGCTTCTTTTATGAAAAAAAAGCATATATTTTTCAAAGGAGAAAAATCCTTTGTGGTAGATTAGAGTGGGGTCTATGATTTCATGTATATAAAATTCTAGAAACTGCAAAGTAACCTAGAGTAACATCAAGTAGATTGGTGGTTGCCGTGGGTCAAAGGTAGAGAGGCTACTGACTGAAAATAAGTATCAGGGAATATTGAGGGTAGTGAATACTTACACATATGTAATTTATTGCTAAGAGAACAAGTCAAATTGTGAAATAATTACCAAAAACTAGACTACATGCAGAAAAGTCAACATCCAGAACTTTGCAATCATAGCCTCATTGAGTTCCATATCAGCCAGACCACACTGAAAACATTATGTTCAGTTATGAATAGCAGGTTATAAGGATGCTACCTAAAAAAAAAGAGACAAATATGATGAGAGATTCTATAAAACATGTCATTGATTAGAAGACTGAGGTGAAGAGAGTCAGCAATTTAGCAACACTCAAAGCATTGTAACATGCAAGAAAAAAAGGAACAGAAAGCATACTGCTTTGAAAATTAGGATCTCTGTAAGTTACAAAGAGGTAGGAACACCTTAAAATAAGAAAGGAGTTGGATACAGAAGCTAGTTCATGATGGTCTGAACTCTCTCTCTCTCTTTTTTTAAACTACCCTACAATCCAGTAATCACACTCCTGGGTATTTACCCAAAGACTACAAAGACACTAATTCAAAAGGATACATGCACCCCTATGTTTATATCAGCATTATTTGCAATAGACAAATTATGGAAGCAGTACAGGTGTCTACTGACTGATGAATGGATAAAGAAGATGTGGTATATATGCACGCGTACACACACACACACACACACACACACACACACACAGAATAGTACTCAGCCATAAAATAAAAAAGAATGAAATCTTGCATTGCAATGACATAGATGGAGCTAAAGAGTATAATGCTAAGTGTAATACATCAGTCAGGGAAAGACAAGTACCATATGATTTCATTCATATGTAGGATTTAAGAAACAAAACAAAAGATCAAAGGGAGAGACAGAGAGAAACCATGGAATAGACTCTTAACTATAGAGAACAAACTGATGGCTAACAGAAGGTAGATGGGTGGGTAGGGGGGTAACATAGGTGATAGGGATGAAGAAGAGCACTTGTGAGGAGCACTAAATGTTGTATGGAAGTGTTGAATCACTACATTGTACACCTGAAATGAATGTGACACTGTACGGGAACTACACTGGAAGGGAAGGGAAGGGAAGGGAAGGGAAGGGAAGGGAAGGGAAGGGAAGGGAAGGGAAGAGAAGGACTATCTTTTGATATACCATGTAACCTGTCATTGCAAGTAATTGCGCAAAGCATGTGTGATCAAATTACAGATATCACAACAGGAATCCTACCTCCGGGGGAAATGTGGGAATGATGTCACTGGTTAGGAAATGAGGAAGTGGAATTCATCCCAGACTTACTGGTAGAAAATCTGTAGAGGTAAAGAAAAAGGGCAGGGTGACGTGAGGGAAACTTGAGGGGGAAAGATGACATATGCAATGACGTAGTGATGTGAAAGTTTAAAAAAAAAAAGAGTCATATATGTGTGGCATGCCATAATTCACCAACCTTCTCAAAAGGCAGCATTCTAGTCCAGGACTAGCCCTCACATTGGTTTGGGTGACTAAGAAAGCTTTTATACGAGGATGGACAATTTAATGCTTCTTGACTATACTGAGCCAAGAGCTGTGAGACGGTGCTTTCAAATATATTTTAGAGTCAAATGTCTTGGTTCCTTGTTCCCACCATTAATAAAGGGAGGTAAATCAAGGAAAGGCAGCCACAGGATTTGCCCATGTGGTTAAGAGGGAAAACAGCTCTGTGAAGAAAAAAGAAGTAAAGTGAGCAGAGTGCCGAGGAGGTTAGCAAGACTATAAAGATCAAGCAAATTTATTGTCAAACCCAAATCCTAACTCGAGTTGGATACATTTAATGCTCCCCTCTAATTTTCTAAGGGAAAACTGAGAGGAGGTAACTGCCAAGTTAATAAAGAATTTGTGGAAAAATAGAATAACATGAACAATTACAGCAACAGCTGTAAGAGGAAAAGAAATGACCTTCTGAGAAGGACTGATCTTTTGAGTTGATCCAATGAATAGAACCCAGACATGTGCCACGCTCCAAACTGATGCTCTCAGAGAAAGGCATGTCTAAGGTTCCTTTCATCTCTCTGTTTGTGTTTCTCTGTGTTTGTTAAGAGAATGTATTCTTTGCTTCACTGAATACGATAGTTAGGTGAAAATTAAATGTTGACTCGGTCTGATTAAAACATAAATCTGAATGCAGCCCTGAATAAGAATGCAGCATCTGAATGAGAGAGAAAATCAGAGAGTGAGAAGAAAGATTCACTAAACACTTTATATTCAGAGATTTGGCTTCCAACTATTCTTATTGGGTTGAAAGTCGTAAAGTCATTGGCATGAGAGTTTTACTTTAACTGCAAGTTACATCCTATGCATTTATAATTCCAGAAGCATCAGGGCGCCTGGGTGGCTCAGTCAGTGGGTTGAGGGTCTGACTCTTGAGTTCAGCTCAAGTCATGATCCCAGGGTCATGGGATCAAGCCCCAGATCAAACTCTGTGCTGAGCGTGGAACCTGCTTAAGATTCTCTCTCTCTCTCTCTCTCTCTCTCTCTCTCTCTCTCCCCTTCTCCCCTGCTCATGCTCTATCTCTCTGTAAAATAATAAGTAAATAATAAAATTCCAGAAGCTGGATCTACATACTAAAGCCAAAAGAAATTAAACCCTTAGAGCCTAAATCAAGAGATCAAAAACTCCAAGCTCCTCCTGTTCTCTTTTATACAGAGGAAATTGTGAAGGTTGTAGTTACACAGCTGTATGTTCAAATGGCTAATTAATGTATAAAAACATGTAAAACTTGAGCGTTAGTCAAATAAATGCATATTTAAAAAAATTTTTAATGTTTTATTTATTTCTAGGAGAGAGAGAGACAGCATGAGCAGGGGAGGGTCAGAGAGAGAGGGAGTCACAGACTGAAACAGGCTCCAGGCTCTGAGCTGGCAGTCAGCACAGAGTCCGACGCGGGGCTCGAACCCACGAACTGCGAGATCCTGACCTAAGCGAAAGTCGGACGCTTAACAGACTAAGCCACCCAGGCGCTCCAAATAAATGTACATTAAATACAATATTCATCGGTGCTGGGGAATGGCAACATGGGGACACTGTAGAATAAAGTTTGCTACTTTCCTAAATACAACCTAATGTATTGTACATAGGTTTCGATCCAGTTTCACTTCTAGAATAACGTGATAACGAAATTAGGAAAGAGTTCGGAAAAGAAATACAAAAACGTCTGAGGAAGCATTGATGGCTCTAACAGTGCAGGCAAGTTCGATGCCTACTGTGAGGAAATTGGATTAAATAAAGTATCATTTATTTATAAAGTGAAATACTAGAAACCTGTTTAAAAAGGTGAGTTTATCATTAGGTATTCATTTGCACTAATAGGCCATTTTATAGTATTACATGAAAATGAGGTTGAAATATACTTGCAAAATGCCATGCTATACTGTATGTTTCATACCTTTCAATTTGGGTAAACAAGCTGTGTCAAACTGTGTTTTTAACTCTTAGTTTTGTCTGGCTAGAATTATATAGTTTTCACTTTCTAGACTATACTATAAAGATAGGCTTTCGTTAATGAATTAGGAGCTTGCATTATTTTGTAATCAGCAAAATTAATGAAACAATTCAATGTGGTAGACTCCAGTATTCCAAGTCAAGTTGTAGCCATGTAAGAAGGTGTCTAAAGCAGCATGGAGGTGAAGTTTGTCAGAGCTGAGACATAATTGGATAATCACATGCATGATAATGGCAAGAGCTTCAGTGGAAACAATAGAGTGAATTATATTATGACTTTAACAAACAATCCAGAAAGTGATGAATGGTAAGAGAGGCCATAGGGCAGAAGTGAGGTGGCATGAATCTCAAGTGACTGAGGTTTCTGGCATGAGGTCTGAAAAGTGATTGCCAGGAAGACACAATAGGGAGCTGGGAGAAAATCCACACCACTAAATCCTACTGCTCGGTGGTCTGGTGGCCGCCAAGGTCAGGGCTACCGGGGAGGCCCTGCTCTCTGGGGAGAAGGGCCCAGTAGGGATGTTTCCATTCAAATCGATATTTGTTGAGCCTTTAGCACATACTGGTTACTGCACCAGTTTTTGAATAATAATTTAATGTTCACAGAAAGCACTAGGAAAAAGGTCTGGGTGAGATGAAGAAATAAGGAGAGAAGCAGCAGATGGTATAATGAGGATAAACATTCATAGTTAAGATGTCTTATCTGGATCCCTTTTTCTGGATAGTGACAAAAGAAGATGGTGATCATAAGGCTCCTATCACAAAGGCTGCCCTGTAGGACTCAGGCACAAGTGCAATGATGAATAACAGGTTTGAAAATGCCAAAGCACTGAATATACACAGATGGAAATGTCAAGACATAAATATATCCTAAATGCCAGAAGGCCAGATTATGTATCTGGCCTTATCATTCTCTAGAGTCTTGCTACTCCAAGTGTGGTCCATGGACCATCAGCACTGGCACCCCCTAGGAACTTGCTAGAAATACAAAATCTTCAACCCCATTCCTACTCTACTGAATTAGAATTTGCATTTTAACAAGTTCCCTAGGTGATTTGTAACCATGTTAAAGTTTGCAAGTTACTTCTCTAAAACATAGACAGCCACGACAGGTGGAATTCAACCATGACAGGTGGGATTAGAGGTGGAGTTACAGTCTGGATGCTAGCAGTAACACATAAGCCTGTATCTGATTGTGTCTATGCAGCAGTCTGTTGAGCTACTTATTAGTGGGAGTTTTTAGGGCTAGAGAAACTCATTTCCTCTGTATCTCTTTAGAAAAACAGGGCAGTGGCCGTAAATGAGGACCCCAGAAAAAAAGAACTGCAAGGCTGTGACTGTACACTCCAGGGTGCATTTGTGCCTGAGTGCTGAAAGGTTGTTGAGAGAGTTGTGAGGACTTACGTCCTATTTAAGAGGGATCTGCTTTATAGAGAATCAGTAATGTTTACTCAGACCATAGGCATAGGTTGAATGTGGCAGGCTGGGCTGGGCTGCAGCCAGGACCTTTCGGGACCAGCAGATCTAGAGCCATAGGATTAGTGAACGTTTCTAACCAGGGATTAGGGAACCAGGAAGGGAGGGTTCTTGAACTGCCCTGTGGTGGACATTGGGAGTCTGGCAATAAAAGTCTACCCATTAGGACTCAGGCCAAGACACAATTTATTAACCCTACTAGTAAGTCCAAACTGAGCCTGGGCAATGAGATGTGTGGATATTGGGAAAGGGGCTATTCAAACTCACCTCAGTTTCCAAGACATCCACAAAAGTTTGTCAAAGAGTCAACCTCAGTCTGCAGGAATCTGCCCTGGGCTCAGTGCAGGTGACAGGGAGCTGACACCTTCCCTTCAGGAGCTAACAGATAATAAACTCCTTGTCACGTGCAGTAGTTGATATTCCCACAGCTTTGAGAGAGAAGCAGGGCTCTAACCATTCCAGAGCAAGCTCCCCATTCTTTGTACCATCTACTAAGACATGCCCTTCTCAGATAAATGTTTGGGAGAATCTACCTTTGGGGACAGTGAGCGTTCCAAGCTGTGAGGAAATACATAGCCTCTTTATCTCCTTTTAGAAAAATTCCCCCAGAGTGGGCTGTGCGGACAGTCACCCCATTTCTCTCGGTGACCTTGCCTGTACCTCTTCCTCCACCCTCCTTAACCTGCCCACCTCTACCTCCCCACCAGATTGGAAATAAAATCAGTTTGGAGATTCCTACCCTGGATACGAATGTGGAAAATTTGGAACAAAGCCTAGCATTGGGTGGTTTTTAATGAGGGACCTGGGTGGGAGATGCAGTTCAACTAGCAAGGTTATGGATTTTCACTATACCATTTATCTCTTTTTGGGCTCCTCCCCTCCAAGAGACGTGTCTATATATGTGTGGCTATATTACTTTAAATTGATTTCTTGAGGGGCGCCTGGGTGGCTCAGTCAGTTGAGCGTCTGACTTAGGCTCAGGTCATGATTTCACATTTCTGGGCTCGAGCCCCGCATCGGGCTCTGTGCTGACTGCCAGCTCAGAGTCTGGAGCCTGTTTCGGATTCTGTATCTCCCTCTCTCCCTCTGACCCTCCCCTGCTCACGCTGTCTGTCTCTCTCAGAAATAAATAAAACATTAAAAATTTTTTTAAAAATACATTGATTTCTTGAAGATACTGCTGAACAACCTCATTTGAGAGAACTTCATCTTTCTCAAGTCAATATTTATTATAAAAAGTACAACTTGAAATTAAAAGAATACAAAAGAAAAATATCCTTAGATTATCAGTGTTTCATTATATACTCCAAAGGGGAACAGTAACTTGACTATTCTCTATCAGTTGGTTGTCCGTTTGGGAAAAAATTGTCCTTGTGCAGCAAGCAAAATGGCTCCGCAGGGGCACGTTTGCTGGAGAGTTCTGAGTGCCTGAAGCCCTGAGCTGGGGACGTGAATGGGACAGCCTTTTGGAGACCTTTTCATTCTGTTACACTTCCTTGGCACCCACCTGGATTTCATCCTTCAAAAAAGACAGACATCTTAATGTTGTCTAAAATTCCCAGAATCCTTGGACGAGCAAGGTAAAAATCATCCTGTGTGTTAAATGTCAAACAGGGGGCCAAGCAGCATCAGGATGATACAAAGTAATGGAATCTGCATGGGATTTTTTCCCAAATCTTCCACACTCTGAATCTTAATTATTCTTGTCCTTTCTTTGAATTCATGACAACCGATGGAAGGACAACTAAATTATGCCAGAATGAAAGGTACAGAGTGACAGGCAGCCGAGTTGGAGTGTATCCATTTTCTTAACTGAAATAATCACAGGTCCTTGCAACATCAATTGGATTGAAATATGGAAGATTTGATTTGTTCCTTGAGGTTACTAAAATAGCTAAACCATGACAGATTTGAGAGAATTATTCCTGCCATTGGAAAAACAGACTCAGATAAACTGGGCAGTGATCTGCTTCATTATTCGGCCATTGTTTATCATGATAGTGGAAATAAAAATTAATGACAGGACAGTTGATTTAGGTGCCCTATATAAACAAAGCCTGGATGCATCTGCCATGGAGATGTGTTATCTTTACAACTTTTATAAATAATGGATCAATTCGCTGGCAAAAGTCTCTACCGGCCAACCACTTCACCAGCTTACAAACCATCCCACTAAAGGACAGAGAGAGAGAGAGAGAGAGGTTTTTTTTCCCCAAGCAATGTTGACATGCATATACGTAAGTAAACAATAACTAAATAAATAAATGTATGTTTTCATTTTGCAAGGCCCCACTGAAAAATATAAAAGGTGGATTATGCTTTTAGGATAGAAAGAATTGGCAAGTGTCTAGCCACTGAAGTTTTTTTTCCCACTTGATTTTTAATGCGTTTTATATCTATCTAGCATTCTGAGCTGTATCCATAAATTAGACTCGCAACAATCTAACTATAACGCGATGTCCACCCACCAATGAACCAATTGATAATTGTGACTTGCAATCATTCTTTTCATGTCTCCATCCTGAAAAACATGTGTAGTGGGAAGAACCAATTGTTAGCCCCCCAACGAGGGACAAAATCAGGATGTGCTGCCTAATGTAAACATATATAATGATATAAAACTCATATTAAATCTATTTTATGGGTTATATGATTTTAATTATTTAAGTGTTAATTCTTCAAGTGTCAAGCACTTACATTTCACAATTTTATTATAAAAATTATCAGTAGTATAAAAGAACATGAAGATACAAATAGGGAAAGTCAGAGTCATTAAGAGGCGTTTAAAGATTCAACTAGACAGTCATATGTATACCCTTTTTTGCCTCTTCTTTTTCCTGCTGAAAAAAGATTCAACTAGACAGTCATATTTATACCCTTTTATACCTCTTATTTTTTCTGCTGAAAAAGTATTAGTAAAACCAATTGCACTTGTATAAATAAGACTATAGATTTTTTAGCGCTTTAAACACATTAAATTGCGTCTTCTTCAATTTCCTTCATAAGTTTTCTATAGTTTTCATCATACAGATCTCTTGTATCCTTGGTTAGGTTTATTCAGAGGTATTTTATGGTTTTTTGTGCAATTGTGAATGGGAGCAGTTTCTTGATTTCTCTTTCTGTTGCTTCATTGTTGGTGTATAAAAATGCAACCGATGAATGGATCAAGAAGATGTGGTTTATCTATACCATGGAATACTACATGGCAATGAGAAACAAGGAAATCTGGCCATGTGTAGCAACATGGATGGACCTTGAGGGTGTTATGCTGAGCGAAATAAGTCAGGCAGAGAAGGACAAATATCATATGTTTGCACGTATAGGAGGATTAGGAGGAACTTGACGGAGGAACAAGGGGAGAAGAAGGGGGAAATGGTGGGGGAAAGGGAGAGAGGCAAACCATGAGAGACTCTTGAATGCTGACAAAAACTGAGGACTGATGGATATGGGGGGAGGGGGGAATGGGCATGGAGGAGGACACTTGTGGGGATGAGCACTGAGTGCTATGTGGAAACTAATTTGACAATAAACTATTTGTAAAAAAAAAAAAAAAACACATTAAGTTGCTAATATTTTAAATATGCCTAGAAGCAAACATCTATACAATGGCATGTCTTAAGCAAAGAAATAAAAAAAAAACAGCTAGAAAGTTTTAAAACTCATGTAGATCTAGCCTTTAAGTGTCAGTGGTCAAGGAGGTGGAAAGAAGGGTAAATGGCTGCCAACATCTAAAAAGGCAGTGGAAATCTTGCAAGCCAATTCATACCCCAAATAAGAAAACTGCATGATTTGCTGACAGATAATAGGTCAATTGATTGATAGGTCAATCGGTCAATTCATTGATAGATAGACGTGAACAAGAATCAACATAAGGCACTTCACAACCCATTCAAGATTAATCTGATACTGCCTGACATCATTATAACATTGTCCTCTGGCACCCATTTTTGTGCAGCTCTAAGACAAGGATCCAGTATAGATTCTTGGAATCTGTTAAGATTTTAAGACTGAACTGATATAAGGTACAAACATGTAAATAGGGCCAGCGTTTCCCCAAAAGTGCAATGCGTGCTCTTGGACGTTCCCCAAATGACTTACGTAGCATATAGATGTTAAATAATATAACGCCACACCGCCAAAGGTAGCTCCTCTCTGATCATCATGATTAAGTCAAGGAGAAAATCTCACTAGAGCGCTATTGTGTCATCCAAAACTCATACCATAAGTGGACTACTTTCAGTAACAAACAAAAAGCAAAACAAAACAACAGCAGAACTACATGGAGACTTGTGTCTAACACACATCTGGACACACTTCTTTTTTTTAAAGCCAGTTTTTAAAATATTTATTTATTTTTGACAGAGAGAAAGAGAGGGCAACCAAGGCTCTAATAGCAGATAGCCCAATGTAGGGCTCAAACTCCGGAACTGCAAGATCATGATCTGAATCAAAGTCTGATGCTTAACTGACTGATCCACCAAAGTGCCTCATATTTTTTAATGTTTATTTATTTACTTTTGAGAGAGAGAGAGGCACAGAGAGAGGGAGAGAGAGAATCCCAAGCAGGCTCCGCACTGTCAGCCCAGAGCCTGGTTTGGGGCTGGAACTCGCAGAACTTTGAGATCATGACCTGAGCCAAAATCGAGTTGGATGCTTAACCCACTGAGCCACCCAAGTGCCCCTGGACACACTTCTACTTCTTCCTGGGTGACAAGCCACAAACTGAGGTTTAGGTCTTGGTATCTCTCCAATGGTTCTCCAGAAATGTGTGTCTTTTGGACATAAAATAAACCACCTCTAAGGGGCTTCCACTGACACACCTTTGGAATCGCCTGATGTGAGGAATGTTCTTCACTTTCAGGACCTCATACTTCTGTGGTCAGGCTTCTTTTCACACTAGAAACACCTTAGTTCTGGTGTGTCATCACCGCTGATGGGGAAAGTAAATTCTAGGGACATTTCAGTTCTGTGGGCTTTCTTTCCTTTCAGACCTCTACCTTCAGCCAGACTGATGTCGCACAAGGCAGATACCCAGCCTACCATTAGGTAGGAGTCTTCTCATTTCTGTCACCTACAAACTGGTCTGCATGTCAAACCATGGATGTGACAATGACATATTACCTAACCAGAGAGAATGGTATCCTCTGCACCTTAGGCTTATTTATAATTTATAATTAAAATGAAACATAATAATATTCTATTAATTAAGTAAAAGGGGCTAATAAATATTTTTCAAAGGGCAAATGACAAAGATAACTATAGGTGAAGGTGAAGTTTGTACACCTGCCCAGTCACCCTCCTGAAATGCATCAGTGTTTCCTGGCTCCCCGGCCCCTGAGAAACCACAGCCCACTGGACCCATGCACCTCAGTGAGTCTGTCTGCACTGCTGCATGTGCCTGATGGGAAGGAATCCAAGAGTCCAGCCCAGGCTGCCCCTCTTCCTGGGGGACGTCTCCAGCTTCCTTCACCCTCCACTGCCTTCTCCCAGAAGCCTCCCTCCCCTGCCTTCTGAAACTCTAGGCTTTCTCTGCACTCTGGTCCTTGGTCCTTTACTTTCTAAACTACAGCATATAACACACCATGTGCCTATTTGGTTACATGTCAGTTTCCCTGAAGAACACCTTCCTCCCAGTGGGGCGTGACAGAGGACAAGGCTGTACAGCTAACCATCTGCCCATCTCCAGCCTCAAACCCAGCAAGGTACTGGCTGCCGGTAGCTGTGTGATAAATACATGCAGAATGAACACATCACTGAATGACCGCCTGAATTTGCTTCGACTTCTTGCCCGCTGGAAAAATCAGAAAAATCCCCTCATCTTTTATAACTACCTGGTGGGAGGTAGTGGGCGGGGGCTCTGGTTATTGGGTCAAAAATCTGACCGAATGAATCCCCAAGGTGGATTCATGAGGAATCGGGGATGAAATGAAGCCTGAAAAATCCTTGTTATTGACTATCTCCTATTTTAAATGTTTCACTGAGAATGTGATACTATTTTCAGGGAACTTGCTTGTATGAACAACCTTGCGTTTGTCATTTCAATAGGATCTTCCATCACTTTCGCTTAGTTTGTTAGCACCTGTCACATATAAAATCACCACAAATAAAAGAAAGAGGCAAAATATAAATGTTTAGGGGCACCTGGGTGGCTTAGTTGGTTAAGCGTCCGACTTTCGCTTGGGTCATGATCTCGCGGTTCGTGGGTTCGAGCCCTGCGTCGGGCTTCGTGCTGACTGCCAGCTCAGAGCCTGGAGCCTATTTCAGAGTCTGTGACTCCCTCTCTCTCTGACCCTCCCCTGCTCACGCTGTCTCTCTCTTAGAAATAAATATATATATATTTTAAATATAAATGTTTAGAGACAACACAGCATGGCAAGCAGAGGAAAGAAAGGTCACCCAACACTTGGGTGGTTCCCCAGGAGACGAGGAATGTAGGACAGGACACACCAGGAGCCTGGTGACTGTTCAGCACACATATCCATGTCCATATGTATGTATGTATGTATATAATTTTTTTCTTGGAGGTATAGTCTTTTAGATTCACTAGGCAGTACAGGCTTCTGCTGCTCGTATCTTAAAATATCATACCTCTTTTTGCTGCATGAAGCTAAGGCTGAGTTTGCTCCTGGGAAACCTTTCTCGGCTTCCGGTCTCTTCAGCAAGGTAAGGAGGACAGACCAGAGGGGAAGCTACTCAGGTGGGAAAGCAAATGAGGAGAAGAGGGAAAGAACATATTCTGGCTTCACAGATAGAATTATTCTTCTCTGAATTGCAGTTAAGCAGCTGTCAGTCCAGACAATGGGTAGCTAATAGAGAATTTTAATCAGGGGAGGGACATGATTGTATTTGCTTTGGCGCAGGGTCCGGCTAACTGCACCAGTACTGGGGCACGGGGGGTGAATTGGAAGGTCCTAAAAGCACATGGGTGAAAAAGGCATAAGACAGAGATAGAGAGGAAAGAGTCCAAGGGGAATATTTTGGAGAGCTGTTTAGACAGTACTTACAGAGAAATTAGAAAAAGATTTGAAGAAAAAAGAGTCCCAGTGACTCTCGGCTTCAGGAACCACTTCTTCTGTGGAGTCATTATTTATAATATTTGACTGCAAGCCTAATTAGGTGTCTATTGCTTTATATAATGCCTGTTCTGACATCTAATTTCAAGGCCTTGGATGAATCACATAGCCCCTCTGTCCTTCTTGATCATCAGATGAAGAAAGACAACAATCTTAAATTATTCCCCCGATTCCTGACCCCATTTCCTAAGCCATCCTCTCTCACCCAAGTGAAGCAAGGCGGGATTACTTTACCAAGCAGGATTAGATAATCTCATAACTGTGAGCTCTCCATTTCTGGAGATGAGAAGGAGGAAGAAGGCATCTTTGGGATGGTTTTAGGAGTGTAGGCAGGAGATGAGATGTAGCCACGAGATAAGGGGCACAGGGGCACAAAAGTCCCTCTAATTGTATCTAGCTGTGAATCAACCAATTTGGCACAACATAGCATTTCCTGATGGAAATTAACATGTATGCATACAACCTACGTTGTCAAGAATCTCTCATCAGGCTTTGTTAACATGACAGAATCAGACCACCCAAGGATTTGGTGGCAAGTGTCACTAAGACACTTGTGCACATGTTTGTGGACAGGATGAGACCATGTGAACCTAGACCTGGGCTCTGGGTTCGCTTCTGGTTCCGGCAGCCCGGTAATTAAGAGCAAGTCATTTCCCACGCTAAGACTTAGGGTTTGTTTTTTTTTTCAATTTTTTTCAATTTTTTTAATTTATTTCTAGGAGAGAGAAAGACAGCGTGAGCAGGGGAGGGCCAGAGAGAAAGGGAGACACAGACTCTGAAACAGGCTCCAGGCTCCGAGCTGGCAGTCAGCACAGAGCCCGACACGGGGCTCGAACCCACGAACCACTAAATCATGACTTAAGCGAAAGTCGGACGCCTAACCGACTAAGCCACCCAGGCGCCCCAAGACTTAGTTTTATTATTTACAAACTAAGTAGTTCAAATTCTAAAGTGTTTCCAGGCTTGCTTTTCTGTACCTCAGGGAATTTCTATGGCTTTAATTTTCATCAAGTCTAGCAAATGTGAACTATTGTACTCATTTCAAGATCCAGTAATTTACCTAAAATGTGTTAGGTCGACAGAAATAATGTGGCTAAACAACGGAACTTATATTTTCCCTTCTTCTTGTCAATCTAACGCTAGAGACAAGGAAAAGCTTTGCTTAATAGTGAAACAGCATGTTCTAACGGATGCCACAATTTACAACATATATCATAGAGAAAGCATTGCCAAGCAGAGAAAAGTAAAACTTTTTTTTTCCCATTTAGAGTTAAAAGTGTTTTTCATTGCATTCTGTGCCCACGGCTTTAGACTTTCAACCAGGTGTTATAAAGCTGATGAAAAGAGAGCATGGAGTGTTTGATGACACTCCTCAACGCGGGCACTACTGCCGAAGGGCGAGCTCAGAGTTGTGCCCTCTAGTGGAGAAACGCCCTGATTGCAGGTTTCTATCCCTAGGAAGGAGAGCTGATCTAACAGCATTTGGCATCTTTTCTGTGTGTGAGAGAGGGCTAGCCTTTCAAATGATTTGTGTCTTTCAGATAGGACAATAAAGAGAGGAAAATAAAATGAGGGATAGACTCATCCTGGATGATGGCTTTGTGATTCCTTATCTGTGATACGACATAAAGAGCATACGCCTTGAAGAGCTAAGTGAGTTTCAGCCCATCATGTAGTTCTGTGAATTTAGGAATTGACCTCTGAGAATCCCAGTGCTTCCGTCAATTGTGTGAGGGTCTCCTTTGACGCCAGGTTGTGGTGTTAATTAAGTAAATGAAGTCATACATCCACAGGTGCTTTGTAAAAGGTCAAGTATCAATTTCTATTGTTAGTAAAACTTTACAAAAATATTTAGTCTCTTGAATGCCTACATCAATATTAATACAAAGGTACACCTCAGAATGATACATAAGTTTGTGTATATTTAAAGTTTAAAAAGCTGCTTTCACATTTCTCTACCTCATCAATCAAGTCTCACACTTATCTAGCATCTTCTCTGAATTCACCACGGCACTATGAAGTAAAAAACCTTGGATGAAGTGTTAATAATTGACTGAACCCACCTCAAATCAACTGAAGAGTTCCTAAGAAATCTGACAAGTTCCCAGACTTCATTAAAAATAAAACTTACTAAAAATAAAAATAAAACGACAGTTAACAAAATCAAATAACTTTTTAAAAAAATCACCCCTAAGAAACTCACTTGAAATATATAGTAAATGTTATATAAAAATGTAAATTAAATATTTGGAAAAATATGCCATTTTAACATTAGTGCCATTGAAGACAGAATTCCTTCCCCAAAATCTTCTCTACAAGTAACTTTTACCTCTATGGTAAAGGTCCCTAATGGATTAAGGACTATTTATGGATGATTGGATTATGTATCATTTTATTTTTGTCTTTTTATTAGTCTATATTAACAATATATCATGAACTGATCTTTATTAAGATAAAAGCATTATCTCAAACCAATTAAAAAATGATGGGTAATTCTGTGAGAAGCGAGAAAGTGGAAAGTGGTGGAAATTGACAGCGATGTTTGTCATTTTAACAACCTCACTTAAGGTAAAACCTTGCCCTCTGCTCCCCCAATATTCACTCCCAGCAGCACAGCCCACGGGAGCCCTGGCACATACAGACAGTAGCCAAGTATACTTGCAAAACATTTCTCTGTGTCACCAGATGCATTTATCTATCACCTCTGTCTACACACTACACCCACCCACCTTCCTCTTCCCGTCACCTGCTTATGAAATTAAGAACTTTTGACATGAAAGGCACAGACAGTAATTGTGTAATTGGATATTTTTCTGTTTGAAACTGATCAATGACCATTCCACTACAACCAAACACTGTAATTGATCCCTCCGGGTCTGTCTCTGTTGTAAAGATACACAGTTAAGAGAAAAGCCACCATGTGCTAGATTAGCAAGGAAGAAGGATGTGGAGGGAGCGTCAGTATCAGAGCAGTGACATTAAGGATGGGAGGTGGGGCTTCATACGGGGCAGATTTGAGAGTCTGAAACAAGCAAAATGCATTTGGGTGGGAGCCGGTGGAAACTGTGCTCAGCCCAGTCTCTCCCAGAGCCTGCCTTCCTCATTCTCAGGTTCTGATGCTAACTTAAACCTCCGGAAAACCGAGAGACCACAGAATGGCTTTCCACGGACAACAGGAAAGTTCTGGCTTCCCAAAGATATTGGGTATTTTCTTAAAACCCCAGCCTTCCAAATCAAGGCCCCTTCCTCGACTCTTCCCCAGCAACCTGGAACGTTCCTTCACAGGACTTATCATAATTTAAGTATAAATGTATTTTGTTATTTGTTTAATATATGCATCCTCTATTAGACAATAAACCCTATTCAGGGCAAGTTTTCTTGTGTGTTTGCAACTGTTCTAAGTAAATGCTGTTAGTATTTGTTGAGTGAATAAATGAATCATCCAGATAATAAGGCCATCTTTGTATTTCTCCAGGGGATCCCTTTTGTACAGCTTTGCTATTCCTCTCCTGTGCTTCTGGCTTCTTATATGAACAGGGAACCAAGTAACCAAGCGCTAACTGTACTGAATTTGTACATGATCACACAAAATTCAGAAGCACTCTGTGGGCACACCCCCAAAACTGCTAGCCTAGTTAGCATTTCCAAACCTTTCCATAAAAGCCATCCCAGACTGGGCACACGTGCACAAAACCTCACAATTCTGAGTTATGAACATTGAGGTTCAGAATTATCGTAAATTATCTCATTTGACTGCTTAACTTTTTTACAATAGGTTTTATAATTAGTGTCTTGAATTCTGTGAACCACAAGAGACAAAATAGAGTAGAAGAGAGAAAGCACTTCCTTTTCCCATTATTGGATGTCTTTGATTGTGGATCTAAAGCAGCTCCATAAACAAAGAGATGAAGTTACTTGTAGGAGTGAATTTGCCCTGTTTTATCCACGGTTTTATTGGCTCTCTTAAAATTACAATAGAATAGGTTTAAAAGCACACTTTGTGCACTTGAAGCTAATTATGCAACTTCAGAGGGGTCTTCTTTCACCCTTAATCTTCACAGCACTAACCAACCAATCTGCTCGCCACACACAACATCACTCACGAGGAGGACCATAAAGCAACAATGGCCGCAAAACTAGGTCTTCTTTCTTAATTTGCACTCCCCACTACCACCACCGCAAACATCTAAGTTTCTATTTTGATAGCCCATCTGAATGCAGCCTCAGCAATCAAAACAGTAGCAAGACTGGGGACAGACTGGGACAGTCTCCCAACTGATGTACTTCTGAGATAAAGGAAAAGATAAAGAATGGAGAGATGGTTCTAAAAGATTCATTTAACCTCTTCCAAGCCTAGAAAATATGCTTTCTCTCTAAAGATATTAAAATGAATCTTTGGATTTTGCTAATTCATCGTGAAGAGGGAACTTTGATGGGGTTCCTGTCAGAGAACCTTGGCCATGAGCAGTTGCTCCTTTGGTGGAGTTTCCTTTCACAGCTCCCTTCTGTTATTTGAGAACTTTTTTCCTTATCAAGTGTTTTTGGTCTTCTTCTCTTGGAAGAAAATTTATGTCATGAATATACCTGCCACCTGTCTTTTGAAAACAACCCAAGGAAGAGAGTTTCATGTTGGAAGACAGCTTGGCAATTTCTTACTTACAA